>CAMRHE010000799.1:0-463532 GCA_947044405.1 Leptodactylus fallax
TCTGTAGACACATATCTAGGTACGAATTCTGGAGTTTGAGGGTTCATAGGTCTCCCTGAAGGAGAAGATACTGGTGATCTAGGAACTTCAGGAGCCACAGTCCAATCACTCTCAGGAGTTTCAGGAAGGTCAGGTGGAATATCGGCTAAGGACTGTGGAGAATCGCAGGCCGAGCCATCATTGGAGATATCCATACCATCAATCTGAGGTACAGGCAACAAATGATTTCTATGCCAAGTCCTGATCCTCCCGTCCCGTCCTTTTATCTTGTAGACTGGTATTCCAGGCAACCGATCTACCACTGTAAAGAGTTCACTCCGCCATCGATCAGCCAGCTTATGTTTTGCAGATGCTCCCAAATTCCGTAGCAGAACATGGTCCCCAGGGTTCAATTCTCGGTATCTTACTCGAAGATCAAATCTCCTTTTATTTCCTTCATTCACTTTGGCCGCATTTTCCTCAGCCAGCTGATAAGCACTCTTAAGCGTTTCTTTCAAACGTGCCACGTATCGGTAATGATCTCGATGACTGATACCATCGGTAGAGACTCCCAACAAGATGTCAATAGGTAGCCTAGGCTCTCTTCCAAACATCAGAAAGTATGGTGAATATCCTGTGCTCTCGTGCCTTGTACTATTATAGGCATGCACCATAGCCTCCACTTTTCTACTCCAGGATCGCTTATCCTCAATTCGTAAGGTACCAAGCATATCAAGTAAAGTCCTGTTAAATCTTTCAGGAAGGGCATCTCCCTCTGGATGGTAAGGCGTCGTCCGACTTTTGCGGATGTTCAACAACTGAAGTAACTCTTTGATCAGGTTACTCTCAAAATCCCGGCCTTGATCAGAATGCAACCGGTGTGGTAAGCCATAATGGATAAAATACTTTTCCCAAAGCACTCTTGCAACAGTGACTGCTTTTTGATCCTTAGTCGGAAAGGCTTGAGCATATCGTGTGAAGTGATCAGTCACCACCAATACATTTCCAAATCCTCTGGAGTCGTTGTCAATACAAAGGAAGTCTATGCAGACAAGATCCATGGGGCCCGAACTCTTCAAGTGTCCCATGAAGGCCGCTCGAACTGGGACAGTCTTCCTCTGCAAACATCTGCGACAGCACCTACACAGACGAGTCACGGTATCTCTCATTTTGGGCCAGTAGAATCGGTCTTGTATTAGGCCATAAGTCTTCTCAGGTCCCAAATGACCATGATAATCATGCAGACTTCGGAAAATCATCTTCTGAAAGCAGCTTGGAATAACTAGTTGGCGCCTTCCAGGGTGATCATGATACAGCACCACACGATAAAGTAGGCCATTGTCTATTTCAAACTTCTCCCAATCTCGTAGAAGTTGACTGCATTCAGAGGGTAGGGATGTCTTTAACATTTCTCTGTCTTGAGAACTCACTGCTTGATAAAGAGGTCCAATTAAAGGATCAGTCTTTTGACTCCAGATCTTTCGCTTTGAAGATATAGAACAACTCTCAAAGGATCCTAAAGCGGCAGGGTAGGCAAACATGTCTGGTACAGCTTCGGGACCTCCCCCAATAGAGTCAATAAGCCGAGTTTCAGAAAAGGCTACTCGGTCTTCAACTACAGCAGCCATGGCACACAAAGCTCCTACTCCAGGACTTGGCACTTCTTCCCATTCATCCACTACTTCCGGACTAGGTAATCCAGGCCGTCTTGATAGAGCATCTGCCCCAATGTTCTTAGGCCCCGATTTATACTTGAGTGTGAATTGGTAGTTGGATAAAGCTGCCAACCAGCGATGTCCTGTAGCATCGAGCTTAGCGGTTGACAAAACGTATGTCAGTGGATTGTTGTCTGTTCTTACTTCAAACGTGGCTCCGTATAAATAGTCATGTAATTTATCAACAATGGCCCACTTGAGCGCCAAAAACTCCAATTTATGTACTGGATAATTTTTCTCGCTGGGAGAAAGACTTCGACTTATGAAAGCTATGGGCCGTAACCCGGCCGGGTATTCTTGGTGCAGCACGCCACCTAATCCTTCAAAGCTGGCATCTACATGTAGCACATATGGCTTCTGTGCATCAGCATAAGCCAGAACGGGAGCTTCTGTCAATTTCTTCTTCAACAACTTAAATGCTTCTTCACAATCCGCAGTCCACCTATCGCCAAAAAGGCTTTTGGAAGACCCTTTCTTCTTTCCCGGATCTCCTGCATCACTCTTCAACAGGTCGAGGAGGGCTCGAGCAATTTTTGAATATCCTTCCACAAATCGTCGATAGAATCCACAAAACCCCAAGAAAGATTGCAACTCCGTAATATTTTGCGGTCGGGGCCAATTCACCACAGCTTCAATCTTACCAGGATCGGTAGCAACTCCTTCAGCAGAAACAATATGACCTACATAAGTGACCGAAGATCTACAAAATTTGCATTTGTCAGCCGACAACTTCAGCCCCTCTTCTTTTAAGCGATGGAGTACTCTCATGAGTCGTTCTTCATGTTCTTCCAGCGTCTTTCCAAACACAATAATGTCGTCAAGATATACAAGGCATTCCCGGGGCACTAAATCACCTAACACTCTTTCCATCAACCTTTGGAACGTTGCTGGCGCACCTTTTGTACCTTGCGGCATACGAGTGAACTGAAAGAAACCCAAGGGGCATATGAAGGCTGTCTTTTCCTGATCCTCAGGTGCCATTGGGACTTGATAGTATCCCGATCTTAGGTCCAGCACTGTGAACCAACAGTTTCCATTCAGAGCTTCCAGAGCTTCTTCAATTCTTGGCAGTGTATACTGATCAGGTAAGGTTCTCCGGTTCAGAGTTCTGTAATCCACACATAGGCGAATTGCTCCAGATTTTTTTCTTACCACCACAATAGGTGAGGCATAGGGGCTCTTACTGTCCACAATGATCCCCTGACCTTTCATTTGCTGTAGAGTCTGTCTTAACTCATCAACATCCTTTGGAGCAACTCTCCGTGGTCGCTCCCGGAAGGGAGTAGAATCGGTCAATCGGAAAGTGTGTTGAGCACTTTTAGCACAACCTACATCCATATCATCCATGGAGAACACTTCCGATAATTCAGACAACTTCTGTGTCAGTCGCTGATTCCAGGCCTCTGGTAAATGTGGATCACTCAAGTCAAGATTGAGATTAGGGATTGCATCTCGGATTTGAATCCTGCACACTTCAGCGTATGGATTTACTCCAAGCACAGGGTAGCAGTGGGCCACATTCTGGTATGGTCCAATTACGATCGGATGCGGTGAACAGTTCCTCACTGTCACACAGGTAGATAACTCCACTTTATTTCTCCAGTCCTTTCTCTCCAGGATCACCATCCAGCCATTCTGGTTAATCATTTCTTCAGGGGTTTCCATAAGGACATAACTCCCCCCTTCAAGCAAATCGGGAGCAATGCTGGAGGCTACTCTCAGAACTCTCTCCCCGCCGGCAGGAACTTCCACGGTTCTCTCACCGATATGATATACCATTCCATGTCGATAGCCAGTAGACAGGGCATCACAGAGTTCTCTAAGATCAGAAGATATATTCACCGGCTGAGCTGCAGGGTTCCAATCTCTTCCAAGAAACTTCTGAAAAGCATAATGCACTGCGGGACAATTAGTGCCAAGTATCACAGGAGCTGCACAAGAATCCCCTGTATCAGGACAGACAAGAGCCGTAATCTTCATGGGAGCGACACTCTGATCTTATAATTCAGGGACAGCTATAACTACTTGTAGGCTGCCATCTACAGGATATGATCCTGAATTAAGCCCCCACAATTTCATTTGTCCTGTAGACTGAAGAGGATATCCCTCAGATACTTTTGGTAGAACGAGCGATAAATCAGGGTCACTTGAGATCCTGTATCAAACAGGGCAGGAGCGGCATGACCATTGACAGTGACTTTGACAACGGACCTGGAGCCCGCGATAGCGCCTCTGGTCTTTACTCGGCCCACCTTCCTTCGGTGTCTTTGATTCTGAATAGAGAAGACAGCACTGTGTCTCAATCCCTCACTGTCCTCCGTACACTGTCTGGCAGTATGGCCCGTCTGACCACATTTATAACAGGTTCTAGCATCCTTCCTCCGTTGAGTGGCAGTGGGTGGAGTGGCGGACTGTCTAAGTTCTGACCGCTCCGCTGGTTTGTCCTTGTTTGAATTAGGAACAACATCTTCTTTAGAGATGCTTTTCGCTTTCTTAGGGGTACTAAAACTAATGTCAGCTTCTTGTTTCTTCACTAACTTCATTAAGTCAGGAAATGGAAGGACTCTATCAGATAGTAAGACCTTGAGTACTTGAGCAAGAGGATGATGAGGTTGTAACCCTCTCACCAACTGACTGGTTCTCAGAGCGTCTACCTCTGAAGTAGATATAGCTGCGTGGTACACCAGACGTGAAAGAAGTAGCTGTAAACGGTTAATAAAAGTAGAGACATTTTCCCCTTCTTTTGACGAACCATTCGGTAATCAGCAACCATCTGGGCAAGGTCATAGTATGGCTCAAAGTGATCAGACAGTACTTGTATATAGTCCAATGCACTCACTCCTTCATGAGAGTCTCTGTACAAGCGGATCAATTCTGCAGCAGGAGACCGCAAACTTTCACTGATACGCTGCCGCTTGCCTTCTTCAGAGCAAGACCATTCCTTCAGGCATTGGAGAGTATGTTCTTTCCATATCTCAAAGTTTTCCTCCCCTTGTGGTACTGGGACATTACCAGAGAATACTTTTAGTTTCTTGTAGTGAGTGGCCTGCAGGCCCTGAGCTAACATTTCAGTCAGCCTGGCTAAAGTGCTAATAGCACTGTCACTAGAGGAACTGCTAGCGACGGCCATACTGGGGGGGGTAACTGGCTGAGCGGGGTTCTTCCTTTACCTGAACCAGGGGAGGAACAGGCGGTCGGTAATCCCATGTAGTAGCTAGTGGGAGGTTCCCCTCTGAGCTATATCGCTTCTCCATATCAATGACTATTCCCACTTCTAAATCTCAGCAGTGCCTCCAAATGTAGCCCTATTTGGGGGGGGGTATGAGTATTATCCCTCCCGCAACAGACTCTGGCGCTGACCTGTGTGTATAATGGGACCTGAAGCCTTCGCTGAAGGGAAGAGTGGGAACATATATGAAATATATCAGTGCCTCCACCCAGGATAGAGCCTCTGTATTACAGGGAGGATCTCTTCCTGGGACTTACCCATGAAATACAGTTAGTAGCCTTAACAAGGATCACTGTACTAATCTCACAGTCTGAAGAATACATACAGATACCACATAAGGTTATAACAGTAGCTTTATAAGAATCAACAGGGTAATAATACATACATAAAATATACTCAGAACACAGCAATACTACAACAACCAGCAAGTCCTCAACCGTCTTAGGTTATATACCCGGGTATATATATAGATATATAGCAAGAGTCCAGTGCACAATACCTCCAGGCAACAGAAGAGATGCAGGGGCCCCTGTGGATGACTGTGGATCCTCGGATTCTTCCAGGAGATGACAGACAGCCGATCAGGAGATGATGATGATGGTGAGATTCTTCACAGGCAGCAAACAGGGCGACGGTGACGGCAGTAGATGCAGGCCTGACTACCCTAACACTGAGTCCTTAACCTGCCAGCTAAACTACTAGTGCCACCGGGCCTCTAACTAGCTAGTTGGCCTTCGGAAGCCTAACCTATCACTGCCCTGAACTGTATATATATATGGATCCCTAACTACGGTTACTAGCTAGGTCCTGTGAGTATATAGGGGGTAACACATACCTAACTATATACTGTGAAGTAAAGAGGAACAAGTGGCTCTTAGACTCCCCCAGACATAACATGTCTGGCTCAGCAGCTCTGCTCACATCTCTCCCCCCAGCAGCTCTGCCTCACATGTCTCTGACTCACTGTATTTACAAAACAAAACTTGCACTAAATGCCTGGGGCCTCTGAAGCCAAACTGCAGGGGCAAAGAAGCCAGATACATTATATACTAGTAGAAATGGCAGTTCCCTACACGTCCATCCGACTTAAGTGACTCGGTAGCCCCTATATACTTCTCAGGTCCCATGGTGCCAAACCATTTTATAAAGCCCAGCACAGCACAGCACAGCAGATATCCCTCATCTCTCTACAGAGCCCTGGCAAGATGCGGTGGACTATTTCTTAACCTCAGTGGTTGGTGCTTGGGATGTCTTGATCCAATAGAGATTTTTGCACAAAGTCTACTCTAAGTCTACTATACTCTTGCTAGACTAAGAATACTTGATATTTTTGACAGTGTGTGATATCATTGCAAAACTGAACAAGGTCAATTTCATGGTCTGCTGTCCTGTTCCTGAATACTTTTCGTCCCCTAGGGTGGTTTTTTCCCCTCAGTATGTCTCATGTGTGTGTTCGTGTATGTATTGTTGTTTCTGTTACATTACCACAAACTCCTGTATTCTGTGATATGATCCCTTTGTTGCCATCTGAATGTACCGCATCTGTTCTGTACTATTCTTGAGGTAAACGGCTTGTTCTAAATGGTGACCACAAAGTGACTTTCGTTGTTCATAAAACTGCAAAACAAAAATAAAACCGTTAAAAAAACATAGAAATATATTACACACATATTTCATCCTGTACGTGTCACTATATGCCTCTAGGGGAAGTCCATATGAAAAACACGGAACATAAGTTGTGATAGAATTTACATACTCCACATTGTTTTGTGCCACGCAGTTCCTCAGCAGGTTGTTTATGTATAGATACCCTCTAAGCCAGTACCTGTTATTCAATATACATATTGTCGAATAGCTGAGATAACTGAACTTTTTATTTCACTGATCACTGTTTGTGAAATCTAGGTCACTGTATGGCTACAAAACTGTATTGTAGGAGGTAGTCGTCAGACTCCTGAGCAAGTAGACACACTTGTTGCTACTACCATCAAGTTCTGCTGTTCCACTGTTGTATTTCCTTGTCTGCTTGTGGTCTGAACATCTTATACCCAGTATTGAACCCTGCAGCAAAGGCCCTGGTGGTGTCCCCACTGTGTACCTACTTTCCCTCACTAGCAAAGAGTTCCAGTGGGGGGATCTTGTGGCTGGACAGCTGCTTTGGCTGAGCCAAGCAGGCGAGCAGTTCATTGGCCACAAAGGATTGCAAGACTGGGCACACATACAGACATATTGCCACTGTCCCTCCCACCAGTGAAGTGAGAAAGACTGTAGTGTGCACCAGTAATAGCTCCATATCCCACCATGGTGATCTATACTTGTCTATCTGTCTGCCCATCTAAATAGGAAACTGTGGGTGATTTCTTAACTTTGGGAGTTATATCATTGATCCGAAATTAAGAGGCCAAATATTTCAGTCTTGGGTTAACCATGTACCAGTGGCTAAAGGGCTCTGTAATGGAAATTGGGGCTTCTATAGAGGAAACAATGATTGGAGCAAATTTTTTTCTTATCACAGATCACGTTTTCAAGGGAAATGCAGAACTGAAAGAAATCAGGGTTTGGGTGGGTTATTATTTCTTGGTGATTGATGAGGAAATGTTGGTGGGGGATGGATTGGGGTTTTTGTATGGAGGCTTTAATTTCTTAAGGATGGAGAATTGTGGTTGAGAAATTTAAATTCTGGGATCAAGCCGAGCATACGTGTTTCTGGTAGAGTTGGAAAGAATCAGCTTCCTAAAGAGTACAGACAGCTTAACAAATGTAGTCGTGGTTGAAATAACATCCAAAAAGTCCTATGCTTTATCTTGTACCATCATGACAATGTTTTGTTAGCTATGGACTGTGAATACAGCAAAATAAATACAGCCAGCCTCTTGAAATTGCTAAAGAGAACTGTAATAATATATATTAGTCGTGAAGTGAACAGTGGAGGAATCTCATAAGTATATCTTGTGTGGTGGGCATAGGCGCTTATTTTCTGCAAGGCTGAATGCCGGCATGTCACTTCAGGGTAAACCATTAGCTTAATGAACATAGAGAATGGGAATTAGCCTTCTCAAGTGAGTCCATGAACCACTTGGGAATTGTCAGACATCTGCTCTAAACAGGGATAAAAGCCTCAGTTATGTGAACAGGGCACTTAAACAAGACAACCGCTCTCTGCTCTGTCTCAGTCTAACTCTGGCCTCGTCTCTTCCAAGCTGTCTGGTCCTGGCGGCTCACAGAGCCCTTTGTGGCCGCTTAGGTTCCTGGCAGTGTAGGCATACTCAGCTATTCATCCCTTTCAGTCTACCTCGTAATGAGCAGGGATAATTCCAGTCTATGAGAAGCAAGACAGCCCTGAGAGAGTGAGGCCATTACCAGCATGGCTAAAGGGTAATTTAATTAGCATGAAGTGGTCACTCCGAGGATTCTAGCATCGTGTGATAAAATCTTGCAGAGCATAGCAATATCTCTCTCGATTTTGTGTGTAACTATTTCTGCTCCTTAACGAACAAAGCTGCCCTGTGCCCATTTTATAAAGAAATATTATAAAATACTATAAAAACTAAGATCTCTCCAAACATCACCTATTTGAGAAGATCAACCTTGATCTAGACACATTGGCCCAGATTTACTATTGTGGATATGACTAGACACTGGCGCAAACATGTTGCATCTCTGGCGCAATGCATCTAATTTGGGCTTAAATTTTTTCGACATATTCCCTGTACTGCCCAACCTAAACCTTTTGCCTCTGATGGTGCACAAACTCTGCCTGCCCTGACCTTGTCCTATTCTCAGATTTCTCTTTTGCCTGATCCCTTGGTGCTTTGAACCTGAGTTGATCAGCCTAGTCAACTGTTACCTATATTAGACTACTCCTGTATACACCAGGGAACACCAGGGTACTACTTAGACATTGCTTTCAGGAGTACACCGAAGTCAAACTGCTTAGGTTAAACAGTGGGTTCACAAGTGCTGCTTATTGCACATTACTTACCTGGTGAAATTCTCCATCACCTTTACTCTGGTCCAGCAAGGAATTCAATAGGGAATTAATGCCGTAGTTGTTCATTTATACCCTTTTCTGCCTTTGCCCGAATTTAGTCTGATCTCAGGCAACCCCATTTGATGAAGACCTATGGCCAGGGATCGCTGATGATGGACCCAGGGGCTTTTTAACCAATGCGTCTCTAACCTGTCAGTATCCGATGCCAATCCCATTCCCCGAGATTTTCACTCGGATTGGCAGAGGACGGACTCAAGCGCAGGTGTGAACCCACCCTTAACAAAAATCCAATACTTTAAAAAAAATAAAAATAAACCATATTTTGACATCCATAACTTTTTTATATTTCCATGCAGAGAAGTGTAAGGCACAGTCATTTCCTTTTCGCAGGCCAAGTTTTTTCTTTATATTTTCAGAGGTTGTCTGTCATCTTAATCACTTTTTTGGGGAGACAAAATGGCAAAAAAAGGGTGGTTTGGTCATTTTGATTTGCCTCATGGGTTTGCCTTATGGGGCAAGTATTCTATATGTTTATAGTTCAAGCATATTTTAGATACAGGGATATCTAATGGCTTTATGTTTAACTTTATCTTAAATTTATTTTTATTTGGGATCTAGGGAAAGGGGAGTGATTTAATTTTTTTTCTAGATTTTTTTAAACCTTTTTTTTCATTTTTTTTTTTTTACTTTTATATTTAGAGCTCGTAGGGGAATTGAACCCTAGGGGTCTGATCACCAGTACAATATACTGCAATACAACTGCAGTATATTGGAAAGTCCAGGACACAGCGATCGCCTTCCACATAGCAGAGCCTATGTGTCATTGGTCTAGAGATGTCTCAGTCACATTTGAGTGAGTAATCTGAATGGTTAATGCCTGTATTGCTTACCGGGTCTCACTAAAATTAGGACTCATTTAGAATAAGTCATTATTTTGAAATTGGTGGGGGACTGACACCTATTCCTCACCCTGATCAACTTTTCTGAGCATAGTATATGGAGCCAGAAGTAGATGACCATTGCACAGTGAATAGAGCCGTCTGCTCCAACTCCATACACTATGCTCAGAACAGCTGACTGCTGCGAGGACCAGAAGTTGGACCCCCATCAATCTCAAAGAAATGACTCATCCTAAGGGAGAGGTCATTCATTTTGGGTCTTAGATACAGTAACCCCTTTATATTAAGGTAGTGGTAAAAATCATTTTGATGCTCATGATACCAATTGTTATCACAGCTCCAAGGCAGCACACCATAAATAGTAAATGGCGGGAACTTGGAAACAGTTGCAAATATGAGAAAGAAAATCTGGACACATGCCATAGCTTTAATGAAATGCTGGCCATACATGGACCTATATTACGATCCAAGAATAGTTGGAGACAGTGAATTACATGGAAAATTATTTCCGATGGTGTTCAAAAGTGAATACATATCTTACCAACCACTGGTGACCACAGTGTTGTCCTAACACATAAATTAACCCTACAAGATTATGGGTAGAAACAAGAACATAGTTATAGAGGGGATAAAAAGTAGCAGTTGAGCCCCGGTTTTTATGCCATCAGGATTTGACAGCAGCACCCAGAAAAACCAGGGAGGGATTCCTAGAGAAGAAGGGAATGTAGACTATATAGCAATGATGCATTTTATTTGTCTCCTAGCCATTTAGCCCCAGCTATGGACATAAAATAACATAAAAATATCTCATTTTACTATTGTAATCAAAAACTGTTCACAGTGAAGATCACGTCACACTAGTGATATTTCCACTCATGATCCATAAGGACATTTTTAGTTCAAACAGCTTGAGCAACATTAAGCAAAGGAAAGCCAAAAGGCTGGAGGATGCTGCGAAACAAGTCTCACTTTGCTGCAATTGAGTCAGAGGTCAAATCTCAAGCATCAATTCCAATTTAGAGCATTAATACAATACTGTCTCTTGACAGATAGGGAACTTAAATAGCTGTTCTTCATCCTTCTGCCTAGAGGACACGGAAGATAAACCAAGAAGAGGACAGTCTGGTTCTTGTGATCTTACAACCTTGGCTAACGGGAACAATATGAAATTACGAGATGTATCGTTATATAAGTAGTGAAATAACATTTTCGATTAAGGCAACACATTTAATTCAGTTTATTTAAGGTTCTGGGACATGCCAGAATTTACCTGGTTGTGGAATGTGACACCAAGAATACAAACTAGCTGTGTCATTGAAATGTGAACATTTTCGTTAAAGGGAATTTTCCTTCTCCAGACATTTATGGCATATCCATTGGATATACCATTAATGACTTATAGATGACAAGTCCCACCTCTGACACCCAAAACTATTCCTAGAACAGGTTTCACTGACACCTCCTTTGGCAAGAGAAAACTGACTTCAATGAAGAGGAAAGGTGGACATGAATTGGTTCAGCCCTCTTCATTGGAACCTATGAAAGTTATGAAAACAAAAAGCAGTGGTCAGGGGTCCCCTGTTTTCCATATAGGTGGAGATATACAGTATGTCTGATAGTTATTGATACATATTGATAGGCATTGATAGTATATCCTATGATTTCTCCATAAATATGTCAGACATGATTCCATTTACTGTACTGTGATTTCTCACCTCGGTCTACTTTATTAATCAGATTTTCCTAAAATATAGTAAATGTAGGTAGGACATTTTTCTACTACATTGAAATAACACTGGGTCCACATCTGCGCCAGAGTCTCCATTGAAGACTTCAATGCAGAGACCGCCTGGAGGACTTTTTTCTCCACTGCTTACATTTTCTGAAACAACTTAACTGCGTGTAACTGCCATTGCAGTGCTCCGGCTCTCCATCATTTAAGTCCCCCGATGGACCTGAACAACGGCGAGCCTGGCGCTAGTGTAAACCTAGTAACTTAAGTAAGTTCTTTATATTTCAGCCTGAAGGACACAGAATATAAACTTAGAGGAGGACAGTCTTGCCATCATGATCTTAGATAACAGGAACAGTATAAAATTACAAAATATGTAATTTACATAAATAGTGTGTGAAAAAATAACATTTCTGTCAGCAGAATGATAGACACATTCATTTCAATGTATTTAAGGAACTGGAACATGCCAGGTTATAACTGGTTGTGTATATCACACCAGACATTCATGTGAACTAGCTGTGTTATTGAAAATGAACATGTTGTAGAAGGTTTTTTCCTATTTTTCACATTTATGGCTTATTCATACAATACAGCATCAAAAGGGTTTGTGAGGATTTTGATATTGATGATTGATCAATAGGTTAATTTAGGTTAACTCAGCAATATCAGATCTTTGGTGATCCAACACCCAGCACCCCACCAAACAGCAGTGGTGCTCGAGGGAATACCGCTTTCTCTTCACAGGCTTGTGACATCCCACTCATGAATCACATGGCCTGCTTGTAGCTCAGTCCCATTCAAGTGACCCACAACAATTTAGAGAACAGGGATCCACTGATCCAACATTTGACAAACCAATCCAAAGTCATGTAGGAGGAGACTAAATAAAGAGGTCGGATTCCCCCTATTCTGATGGAGCAGCAGACCGAGCATGCACCCTGCAGCTCCATTTATTTTCTATGGGAGCGCCAGAGTACACTGGCATAACAATCACAGTTGCAGGTGGTGTGACCGTGACCAAGTCTGATTCCCCGACCACTATCTCATCTATTCACCTTAGGGAGCATGGATGAATGCCTTCATCTCTGATACCTGTGGACAGCACCGCTAATAGAAAGCCTGCCCAGGGCAAGTGAGAAAAAATAAAACACACTTATGCTCACCTCTCCTGGGCATTCAGCGGTTCCTGGCTTTCTCTTTGGGACTCTTGGTCTATGGAAGACCTCATGCACCTTGGGGGTCGCAGCTGGGGCCTCTGTTTGGGCCTCCGTGGTTTGGGCCTTTCGTCAGCACATCCCACGTGACCGCTGAGGCCCAATCACAGGCCACAATGGTGACCACCGGGGCGAGTGACGTCAATCGCAAGCCAGAGAGGCCCAAAGGGGATGCTGGAGACAGCAGGACGCAGTGAAGATGCCCAGGAGAGGTAAGGCAAGGTGAGTATAAGTGTTTTTTATTTTTACTCACCTACCCTGGGCCTCCACTTATTATACTCTGGGGTCTGAGGAGACCCCAGTGCATAAAATATAACACTGAAATGAAGTAGAGGGCCGAACCTCATGAATATTCATTGAAACGAATGTTGTGGGGTTTCCCTAAGGAAACTTGAGGCTTCCAGAGTATATTATACTGGGGGGAGGGGGCTCTTGGGAGCATTTTATACTTTGTAGGGCCATTGTGCAGCATTATACTGTGCATGGCCACTGTGAGCAGCATATTATATTGTGTGGGGCCCCCACACTTTTTACATTGCACAGTATCTGTTTTATAGCAGCCATGCAATTTTATTACAGGCTATAATTACATTGCATGGCCTTTATAAAACAGATGCTGTGCAATGTAAATACTGAAGGGGTCAGGGATAATCTCTTAGACTGTTAGGACCCTGCACATCAGCTGTTTACCATGCATGCAGATCCCAGTATTGTTTACATGCTGGGTGCTGCGCTGCTCACTCACTGTATTCTTGATAACCACAGTTGTGGGTATTATAGTTGTATCCCTTTCAAGTATCTGAGATACTGCTGCAGCATCCATAACTGTTGCTATCAAGAATACACTGTAGGGAGGGGGCTCGGGAGCCCTGGTCAAAGTTTGCACCGGGGCCCACAAGACTTTACGCCATTGTCAGTACAGCACTCCACTATCTCTGGTGCTCCCATAGAGTATGAATGGAGCAGCAGAGTTCTCTTATAGAGAATGAATGGCGTGGCGGGGCACATGTTCAGCCACTGCTCCATTAGGACAGGGTCACTTGAACCCCCATTCTGAAGACTGGTAGGGGTCTGAGAAGTCAGACCACTATCGGTCATGAAGGTTACCCTACACTTCTACAGTTTGTGCAACCCCTTGATAGCCTATAAGAGTTATGAAAAACGCCTAATATCACTTTCTCTTGTCAAAGACTAAACTTATTTATAGTATATTCTGTGACTCATAAACATGTAAGACATGACTTCATTCACATCATGCCATTTCTCATCTCAGAAAGCACTATGAGGCCAGGGCACCACGCTGCGAATACACAGCGCTTTGGTCACTTTGGAAATGCTGTGGCAAAAAACACTGCGTATTACAGTACCTGCAAAGTGGATGGGATTCTGGCAAATCCTATCCGCACATTGCAGAAAAAAATCTGCAGCGGACATTTTGCAGTTTCAAAAAATGTTGTTTTTGTAAATCGCAGCATGTCAATTATACCTATAGAAATGCTGGTGTTTTCCGTGTAGGTTAAAGAGGCAGAAAATCCGCAGGGGAAAATTCTGCAGACTTTCTGTGAAAAATGCGAATACGCAATACGTTTCCGCCATACTCTTTTCCGCAGTGGGGCCTTAGCCTCAATCAGATTTTTCCAGAACTTATATAGATGGAGAACGTTTTCCAGTACAGTAAAATCCAACACAAAATAATATTCTGATATATTAGAAATAGTTCTTTGGGGTCCCTAGGGTTGAATCCCATAACTGAGAAGGCATGAGTGCTGTACAGAGCATGTGAAGATGTAAAGGGGTTTTCCAGCTCTATAAGATTGATGACTTTATCTTCTGAATAGCTCTTAAGGTCTGAAGATTGATGGGGTCCAGCACTTAGGAACCCTGCCGAAAGCTGTTTAAAGAGATCACAGCGTTCAGACGAGCACCACAGCATCTTTACAGTGCACACTGCAGATTTTAGGTGCAACTCATCTAGCAGCTACCTACAGAATTATTCTGACGACTCTGATGACAGGGAGTACAGAGAATTGAACCGGGATTTTGTTGACTGGTGCCAGCGGAACCACCTTAGGATTAACGCTGGGAAGACCAAGGAGATGGTGGTGGCCTTTCGTAAATGCAGATACCCTCCTAAACCAGCGGACATCCAGGGGACGGGCATAGAGATTGTCAACACCTATAAGTACCTGGATTTGCTCCTTAATAATAAGCTGGACTGGGCAGATCATATGGAGGCCCTGTACAGGAAGGGCCACAGCAGGCTCTACCTGCTTAGGAAGCTGAGAGCCTTTGGAATCCGGGGGGCACTTCTTAGGACTTTTTTCAACTCGGTAGTGGCATCAACCATCTTCTTTGTAGTGGCCTGCTGGGGGAGCAGTATATCAACCAGGGACAGAAATAAACTTGACAAGCTGATTAGAAGGGCCAGCTCTGTCCTGGGGTGCCCACTGGAACCAGTGCAGGTGGTGGGTGACAATAGGATATTGTCCGTGGTGAGCTCCATGCGGGAGAATAAGTCCCATCCCATGCATGAGACCGTGATAGCACTGGGCAGTACTGTCAGTGACTGACTGCTCCACCCTAAGTGTGAGAAGGAGCGCTATCGGAAGTCTTTCCTCCCCGCTGCGGTCAGGCTGTACAACCAACACCGACCTAAGCGGAGATCAGGCCATACAGAGAACTGAAAGATCTTTAAGTTGTGATACCCCTCTGCTACTTTTTACCTGTACCTTTCTGTGTGTCTACTATCACTGGAATGCCTCTTACCTTGGAACGTTTTTGTATATATTGTATTTGTATTGTTTATCTTTGCTGCGGTAACACACTGAATTTCCCAATGGTGGGACTATTAAAGGATGATTATTATTATTATTATTATTAAAACCAAACAGAGTGCTATACATTGTACAGTAGATGTGTTGGTTTTCAGCTCAGCCCCATTCACTTGAATGGAACTGAGCTGCACACAGATCATGTGATGAAAGAATGTGATGTCACATGGTCTGTGAAGTGGAAGCCGCACTCATGGAGTGCTGCCTTTGCATCAAACATCTTATCCACAGGGGTCCCATATGATCCCCGCTGATATTCGATTTATGACCTATGACTTGTCCAAGACCAAGCCTAAGAGTCATATTAGCTTGGAGAACCCCTTTAAGAGGGGAAATCTTCAGCACAATTCTTAATAGTATAAAAATTGTAATGGGAAATCTCATATTCATGTAGTGAACCTTTCAATTGGCAAACATGGGACTAAGCTGAGAACATGGGGGCCTCTACATCAAAGCAGAGACTGAAACTTTATAAAACAATATGTTTTATAAGATCTACTCCGAGAAAGACCCTATAAGGCAAAAAAAAAGTTGGAATCTATTTTCCCCTCATCATGATTTAGAAAGTCATGCAGGGACTTGTATCATCTCAGCTTGTCAAGCAGCCGCAGCAACACTCACAGCACCATCTTCATCCTGTGATGAGCACTCATGGAGTGATTTGTGTTTAGTCTGTGTGGTTTGCGGTACTTTTTAGATTTTCAGAGTTTAATCGAATAGTCACATTATCCTGGGACTAACACTGCCGTAGGAAAAAGAGGTTACACGTCAGGCAGACGAACAACCACGAAAAGCACCGCGGAGCCTGCTGGCCTCAGCCTACCTGAATGTATTGGCTTTGGGCATGTTAAAAGTCAGACAAAAAGCCATGTTAGCACTGGTTCATGGGTATGAGACACCAACAAGAATTTTGTTTTGATTTTCTTAGTCTGTCTCAGCAGTGTGTAACTATATATTTTGCAACCAAAAATTGCATGAAGTGATTTGCTGTGCTCATGCAACCCTAAAAAGGTCAGGTGGGGCTATGTTAAAGTTAAAAACTACTATATTGGCTATCCTTGCTGAGTATCTTTCGAGACTTTTTTTCTATATTCACTAATAAAAGCAAAAAAACACCAAAACATTACTACCAAGAAATCATCAACAACCTTTTGTTGCCACTTGTCCGATCTATTAGTGGTAGGCCAGCGCCGGTGTGACTATTGTGGGTACAGTGGTTGCAGCGACCACTGGGCCCACAGGTCCAGCTCAACACTCCTTTCTGGTGTCCTCTCTGGTACACTGGACAGAAAAGATTTATGATACACAGCTTTCCACTGTCAGAAAGGAGAACATTTACCTTTTAATGGTAAAAATAGCAGTTGGTCAACCGCATATAAACAAGAAGGAATGATAGTTATGTGGGGGGCACTGAAAGAGGATGGAAATGATGGGAAGCATGTTGTAAAAAAGTCTTCATGAATATCTGGGCCCTGATAATGTAAATGCTCCCAAAATGTACAGATGGGAAGTAGCTGATGGTTGAGAAGAGAGGTTGTGCAGGGGGCCCAAGCTGAGCTTTTACACCAGGACCCATGAGCCTTTAGTTTCACCCCTGTAGGCCAGCTTTGTAGAAATGAAACTAACAGGTTGAAGCCATATCTGAAGGGTTTGTCTAGACTTGATATTGACAAGAATGCCACTGTTCATTCTAGGTTCATGCTAGGTTCACATCTGCGTCGGGATCTCCATCGTTCGGGTCCACCGGGGGACCAAATTGTCGGAGAGGTCATCAGATAAAACAGCAGTTGGACCCCATTATAGACTATAATGGGGTCCGACGGATGCCCGCCGCTTTTATACTGAAACCGGCAGAGAGAAAGGCCTCCATGCAGATTTTCGGCGAATTCTGCGACGGAGTGTTCAACAGAGATGTGAACTGAGCCTGGAAAAAAAGCAGACACCGTAACTGTATGATCATATTAGAGGCTTCTTTGACTGGACACAGTGGAGAAGGGGTGTGCTCTGTGTCCAAATATATTTACATTATTTCATACTTTTTGTACTTTGTTGTATATATTGATCAACAATTCTAAAATAAAATTTTTGGATTTTTTTGACATATGGATGTTGGATCTTTCCCCAGACAAACTTTGCTGCTATGTGTGCTTCTGGATCACTATAAAAAGGCTGTATCTTCTCCCCTTCATCTCAGAGAACCGGACAACTCCCGACACGTCTGTTTTAGGAAATACCTCCATTCCCCATGAAATAAAAACTGTGAAGTATCTTTTCTTACAACTCTTCATTGAGCTGTTCCTCTGTTATTCCTTAGAATTTTTTAATAAATTGACAATTGGTTGTTTCTATTTGGGGGGGGGGAGGTGTCCCTACATATCCTGTCACTGTCCAGTCATTGCCTCATGTGTCAAATAGTGTTTGATAAAGGCAATGGTAACGCCCAGTTGTCAATTCTAGGAAGAATAACAGAGACTGGGCACAGTGGAAAGTTGTAAGAAAAGATGCTGTAAGGCCGGGTCCCCACGTGGGGTAAACCGCAGAGTTTGACTGTCCCTGCAGTCCCGCTACATGGGGCCTTAGACTAAAATGGTTATTTCATGGAGAGTGCAAATATTTACTAAAATAGACATATCAGGAGTGGTGATAGGTCATCTGAAAATATCCTCTAATACCATGACATGGTTAAATGTGGAAATTTTATATAAAAATATACAGTTGTGAATAAATCATGCTCATGTGCTTGTTCCTACATTTCCAAGATGGGAATAAGCCTGCAGGGGAAACAGTTACTAGCATGGCTGTCTTGTGACACAAGTCTTCACCTTGCCCTAGTCTTGAAGCAATATTAAACTAGGGCATAGTACAGTATATCAAGTGTTATACAAAATCTGATCCCCCCCGCCCCCCCTTGGTATGCAAGTGCATTGTATTATGTTGTAATTAGCCATTCGGGGTAAGTTGACTCCCCTTTCATTTAAGATGCGCAGCAATGTGACCATGGCGTGTTGACAGGCGGTGTGCTGTGTGAAGTGCGTACAGCTGGATCCTGAAGTACAATGCAGTAAGGGGGAGTAATGAAGTGAGTCAGTGCTGATGACAGGAGTAGTATCAGTCTCTTCATGGCTGTCAGCTTATACATGTCTCTGTAACACTTTCAGATCACGTGTTGGCTTGCATACTTAAAGGGAACTTGTAGAACTCTGTGCATTCTTCTGCTATACATCGGGGCATACAGTGGGGAATAAAAGTATTTAGTCAGCCACCAATTGTGCAAGTTCTCCCACTTAAAAAGATGAGGCCAGCCTGTAATTGTCATCATAGGTAGACCTCAACTATGGGAGACAAAATGAGAAAACATATCTAGAAAATCACATTGTCTGATTTTTTAAGAATTTATTTGCAAATTATGGTGGAAAATAAGTATTTGGTCAATAACAAAAGTTCATCTTAATACTTTGTTATATATCCTTTGTTGGCAATGACAGAGGTCAAACGTTTTCTGTAAGTCTTCACAAGGTTGGCACACACTGTTGCTGGTATGTTGGCCCATTCCTCCATGCAGATCTCCTCTAGAGCAGTGATGTTTTGGGGCTGTCGCTGGGCAACACGGACTTTCAACTCCCTCCAAAGGTTTTCTATGGGGTTGAGATCAGGCGACTGGCTAGGCCACTCCAGGACCTTTAAATGCTTCTTCCGAAGCCACTCCTTCATTGTCCTGGTGGTGTGCTTGGGATCATTGTCATGCTGAAAGACCCAGCCACGTTTCATCTTCAATGCCCTTGCTGATGGAAGGAGGTTTGCACTCAAAATCTCATGATACATGGCCCCATTCATTCTTTCATGTACACGGATCAGTCGTCCTGGTCCCTTTGCAGAGAAACAGCCCCATAGCATGATGTTGCCACCCCCATGCTTCACAGTAGGTATGGTGTTCTTTGGATGCAACTCCACATTCACTCTCCTCCAAACACGACGAGTTGTGTTTCTACAAAACCGTTCTACTTTGGTTTCATCTGACATTCTCCCAATACTCTTCTGGAACATCCAAATGCTCTCTAGCAAACTTCAGACGGGCCCGGGTATGTACTGGCTTAAGCAGGGGGACACGTCTGGCACTGCAGGATCTGAGTCCCTGGCGGCGTAGTGTGTTACTGACGGTAGCCTTTGTTACGTTAGTCCCAGCTTTCTGCAGGTAATTTACTAGGTCCCCCTGTGTGGTTCTGGGATTTTTGCTCACCGTTCTTGTGATCATTTTGACCCCACGGGGTGAGATCTTGCGTGAAGCCCCGGATCGAGGGAGATTATCAGTGGTCTTATATGTCTTCCATTTTCTAATTATTGCCCCTACAGTTGATTTTTTCACACCAAGCTGCTTGCCTATTGCAGATTCAGTCTTCCCAGCCTGGTGCAGGTCTACAATTTTGTTTCTGGTGTCCTTCCACAGCTCTTTGGTCTTCACCATAGTGGAGTTTGGAGTGTGACTGTTTGAGGTTGTGGACAGGTGTCTTTTATACTGATAACAATGTCAAACAGGAGCCATTACTACAGGTAATAAGTGGAGGACAGAGGAGCCTCTTAAAGGAGAAGTTACAGGTCTGTGAGAGCCAGAAATCTTGCTTGTTTGTAGGTGACCAAATAGTTATAATGAAGTCAGCTAGGTTTCCACCCAGTTTCCGACGAAAATGATGGAGAGTAAAGTCCTCCTTGCAGGACTTTTTTTTATCTCCACCGATTTTAAGCAGAATAAGGGACAGAGAGGCTCAAACGCTAGTGTGAACCTAGAGTGAGAGACACATGAAATAAAGGCTGCTGGAAAGCATTGTGTAAACCCAGTTCAAGCGTATTATAAAGGTGGTCATACAACTTTAATACTTGCTGGGGAGACACCTTATGGAGCAGTCTATCTCCTTTGAGAGAAAAGGATCATGCGCATTGAAATTCAACTCAAATGTTGTCCAAACATCTAACACACATTAGATAGTTGGGTGATCCAGTTGACACTGGCGGATTCAACCAACCTTAGTATAATGCATATGGCCTCCTTTACTATGGTGGTTGCTAAAGAACTCAGTACCATCAGTGGGACACAACAGGGCAGATTTATTAAACTGTCTAAAAGAAAAACAGCCTTGCCCACAGCAACCAATCACAAAGCAACTTTCAGAAGCAGAATGCAATATGAAAACTGCGCAGTGATTGGTTGTTACGGGTCACTAAGCCATTTTTAATAGACTGTTTCTCTGCAAAGGGACCAGGACAACTGATCCATGTACATGAAAGAATGAATGGGGCCATGTATCGTAAGATTTTGAGTGCAAACCTCCTTCCATCAGCAAGGGCATTGAAGATGAAACGTGGCTGGGTCTTCCAGCATGACAATGATCCCAAGCACATCGCCAGGACAACGAAGGAGTGGCTTCGTAAGAAGCATTTCAAGGTCCTGGAGTGGCCTAGCCAGTGTCCAGATCTCAACCCCATAGAAAACCTTTGGAGGGAGTTGAAAGTCCGTGTTGCCCAGCGACAGCCCCAAAACATCACTGCTCTAGAGGAGATCTGCATGGAGGAATGGGCCAACATACCAGCAACAGTGTGTGCCAACCTTGTGAAGACTTACAGAGAACGTTTGACCTCTGTCATTGCTAACAAAGGATATATAACAAAGTATTGAGATGAACTTTTATTATTGACCAAATACTTATTTTCCACCATAATTTGCAAATAAATTCTTTAAAAATCAGACAATGTGATTTTCTGGATTTGTTTTCTCATTTTGTCTCTCATAGTTGAGGTCTACCTATGATGACAATTACAGGCCGGCCTCATCTTTCTAAGTGGGAGAATTTGCACAATTGGTGGCTGACTAAATACTTTTTTCATCACTGTATTTGTCAATAGAAGTCTGACACTTTTCTGTCTACATTTGCACCAAAATTTATGGTGAACGGAATTTACGACATAATTATGAACAGCGTGCACCAGAAAGAAGAGAAAAATACGACAGGCTCGACAAAAATGCGCATCAGAATGGGCCACGTTTATGAAACCGAAAAGAACAAATATGGCGCAGATTTTATTGTGCAAAGTAGACCAAGTTTAAAATGGTGTAAACTTATGAATTCACGACAAATTGCTTCGTGCGCCATAAATTCCCATTGTGCGCCACATATTTGTCTCCTCAGTAAGCGAGAGATGATTTGTGTCTGTTTATGTTATGCCAAGAATTGTAGGGTCTTTGATACGTGCGCCAAATATTTGTTCCTTACAGGTTTAGACAGCAAAAAAAGTTTTTCTGTCTACATGTTTTGCCTCAAATATTTTGTCTACATGTGCCAAATACTTGTCTCATGGAGATGTTCGACATAGTCGGATGTTATGTATTTGTCAGATGGCGCTTCTAAAAACACTCCATATTTATGAAGGTCTGTATGATAGATTTATAAATACGTCTAAAACTGCGACGGGTTTGACAGTATTGATAAATGTGCCCCAATATGTCTGCTCATCAAATGGCATTTATGTCCCATTGTGGTAACCTTCTCGTGCAATGCACAATATATGGATGCTATACAAGTAATAAATAAGAAATAGTGTTTTTTTTTTTGTTTGTTTTTTTTTACTATTATTTGGACAGTCCCTTTCAGTAGACACTTGACAGAATACAGGCTGCCATAAAAGGTGCCTGTACTCTGCTGACACCTCCTGTAAGGCACTGGAGGAGGAACTTACATATTACCTGCAACCATGTTGTGTCATCGGGGCATGTCCACTTCTATAGTGAGAAAGTCTTATAATACTATTATATTGTGAAGGTGCTAACAATACAATTCCTTAGCAGGGTCCTTAAAGGGGCTTCTTCGATTTTTCTGTTTCTTTCTTTTTTAATTGGCTTTTGGCAAGAAACAGCATAAGGCTGAGGCCCCACATTCCTGAAATGCTGATTTTTTTATTGCAGATTTTGCTGCTTTTGTTTAAGCCAAAGCTAGTAGTGGCTATAGAAGGAATAGAAAATATCTTGAAAGATCTTATACTTCTCTCTTCTGTTCAATCCACTCCTGGTCTTGGATCAAAAAAAAAAATCTGCAAAATCTGCAACAAAAAAAGCTGCATTTCTGCAACGTGGGGCCTCAACCTAGGAAAATCATTACTCACTCTTTAAATGACCTATGACTCCAGAGCGACACCTCTGTTCCTTGCTGGTCCTGCGGCCATGACATTACATACATTATTCACATGGTCACTACAGCCAATCACATTATACAGTAATTGGCTGTAGTGGTCATATAAACTATATACATGACATCATCGCTGCAGGATCACCATACATGGCACTGAAATGGCGCAGGACATTCCAGGGGAGGAGTCTTATTTTATGACCTTCCCTGGCCTTAAGTAATTTTGAAAATCCTCTGAAAACTCCTTTAAGGATCACAATGACAAACATTTGTAATGCACTTTTCTCACACAAGGGACTCAAAGTACATAAAGTGTCGTGGAGTAGGTGAGTTAGTGGCGTACAGGCGCTCATCCCCAACACCCACAAGATTCAGTTGTTTTACAGGAAAGCATGCAGCCTAGTTTGGGGCATTAAGGCTATGGCAACTTATTTCATTTTTCCATCCCAGCAAATTTGTACATTTTGTTTTTCTCTTAACATAATCACTTGAGGGCTTGTGTATGGCATGTTGAGTTGTTTTGTACCAACACAGCATAATGTAATAGTACAGCGCTTAAGGAGTGGTCTAATGAATTGCTTCCCTTTACGATACATGGGTCCTTTTTCCAGAGAATCGGAAAACTAGGTTCAAACATTTCATATACTATTGTGAAGGTTCTGAGCAAAGACTATGAGGTCCTATACAATGGGCTGGATACAAGTAGGAGAGCAGTGTAAATGTATAAATTAATATCATAGAGTTCACTATGATATTATCATGTACAACATTATGAATCTAGTAAGCCCATCATGGGGGTTGTATATGACCTTGTAGAGTAAGGTTATTTTATTTGTACTACTGAAGGACTCCAAGGTAACCTTATAAAGCTACAAGTCATCATCTGTAATAACAAGAGCACCCTGGGGACCAATAACCCACCTGTCCCTCTGCCAGCTTGACCTTTCATCATTGTGTGTGTGGTCCAATTCTATATATGCATCCCAAATCATGAAACTAGTCACAGCCAGCTGAAAGATAGTCTGGCACCAAAACCCAACATATCATACCAGTTGCTGCTTATCTCATTGGAGGAATGACAATACCCACGTTGCTCCAAAGGGCTTATTTGCACATATAGGAAATTAAAGGGGCTATCTCATGATGACAACCCTTTTTTCATGTGGACATCAGCGAGGTCCTCCACTTGTGAACAGCTGTATCTCACACTGTCAAACTGGCCTAGACATATAATACATGTGCCGCCATTTATTTGAATTGCTAGTGTATAATACTATATCTTCTGTAGTGTCTGCAAAAATGTAGAGGTTGTGTTAGATTTTCACCAACATGAAGCATGACGGCAGGGAGCATATATTGCATAAGATTTTACTTCTTTAACCTTAAAAGGTCACTCTTGGAAATTACTGGAATGCTGGTAGTTCAAGCTTCATTGTGCACGTCCTACCAAGTGGACATGACAGACACATAGTGAAGAAACTGGGAGAAAGTGACCCGTTCATATCATTAGAGCAATTAAGAAGATGGAGATAATGAGTGATAGTTCCGTCTATTGTCTGATATAATTTCACTTCTTCATTAGCAAGGACTTCAAGGTCAACTGGAATTTCAAGCATTCTGCAAAGGAAATGGCACAAAACATGAACTGCCTACAAACAACACTTAGGAATTAAGGCTATAATAGTTGTCCTGCCCAAGAAGGGCATATTACAAGGATGCATATACTTCAACCCCTTTAGAATCTGCCTATTCTCGGTGTTTAGGACAATACATTTCCTTTTGTTGTTTGTTTTTTTTCATCATCACGTTCCAGGTAAGAAAGTTCTTAAAATAGAAAAGCTCCTTGCATTTTGAAGATAACAAGTGCAAAGTCCACTTCTTCATCTTATCTAAGGAATTACAACATCTACAGGATGTTGATCTATCTACACATAATTTTATATGTGATTTCACATTTCTGTTCAGTATTTGTTCTTTTGGTATTTATAATGAGAGTATACTGTGGGATTTGTCAACTGAGACACCATTAAGGCTCCAGCTACAAGGCGACTTGTCACTGTTGCAATGCAACTCCATTCACTAACATACGTGAAGAAGTTATAGGACAACACAAGATCTTTTGCTCACGTGATGGGAGTTACGGCCAAAGTGGTCGTGTGGCCCTAGCCTAAAGGGGTCATCCAAGAGTTGATATTGATGACCTTTCCTTAGGATCCGTGGGAGTCTGATACCTAGTAATGCTACCATTCAGCTGGCTGCTGGATCTGTTCAGGACATGGAGCCAGAACTAGACAGCTCTGTACACTACATATTGTAGCTTATGCTAGATTCACACTAGTGTCCAGGTTTCCATTCTTCGGGTCCGCTTGGGGACCTGAAAAACAGAAAATCTATCTGTTTAAAAAGCAGTTACCTGCAGAAATCCACGGACCCCATAGACTATAAAGGGGTCCGCTGGGTTTCCGTTTGAAATTGGCGGAGAGAAAAATTCTGCTTGCAGGACTTTTCTCTCCACATATTTTAAGCGGAATGGGAATGGTGTACGGAGTCCCTGAATGGTCATCCAATGCTAGTGTGACCGCAGCCTTAGCTCTCATTCAGACACGCAGTTGAAGTACTTTGGCTTGGCCATTACACAGTATACAGAGCTGTCAGCTTCTGGCCCCATAGACTGTACAGATCTGGCAGCTGTAGAAAGTGATCAGTAGGGGGTGTGGGGGGTGGCAGAAATTTTAGTATAAAATGATTCTATACATTTCTAGACAAACCCTTTACTTTATAACAGTGTCCCTCAATGATAGATTGAAGCTTTCTATGAATCATGTAAGTCAATTCCAGGGTATAAATGATACAAAAGACATAACTGAAGACTTTGATATTCCTGTTTTAGGGTCAATATCACATGAAAAGAATTTTTACAAACCCTGATTGGGATTTTATGATAGTATATGATGAGTATTAATTTTTATGTGTCCTCTATAACATTGAGGCTCTACTGGTCATAAACAATATTGCCCAGCAGTAAAAACGTGTTACAATACTATCTATAAATCACCTTCAACAGTGGACACGTCCTTTTCCAGTAGCTGCTCCAACTCTCATGGAAAAGCTGTCCCTTTCCTTTTATCTTCTTTGAACATGTCCCCTGACAGCGTCGCCATGGATGATGGTTTGCCCATAGGGAAAGAAACTAATACAAGATGAGGCATGACTGGAAGACATCTCAAGGGCAGGCAGTGTGTGGCTAACAGTCTTTGCCATGTGCAGTCTTGTCAAGACACTCACTCCCCCTTCTGAGGACTCAGAAACTGAGCAGAGAATTCTACCCTTACTTCTTACTCCTTCAACTAAAAGTCAAGAAAACTTTAAAAGCACAGACTTACAAATTTAGATATAAAGTAAGACCATATAGAAAGGCAGTATGGATACAGAGGTTACAGTTGCAATGGTGCATATAAACTTGCAAACTGCATGCAATATAAGAAAGATAATGTTAATTTCTTAGACAATCTTCACATCTGCGTCAGGTTCATCAGAAATCCCAGACGAAGTCCAATTTTTTTGTCTGGAGATGTCAGGACCAAATTAATGGACATCCAACGAATCCTGTGGGACCCCATTGACTATAATGAGGTCTGTTGGGTTTCCATCATTAAACAAACCGTTTTCCTGTTCTTGTGGTCCTGTGCTGGAGACTTCATCGCTGATGTGAACGGTCCTTCTAATATACATCAAGCCTGTACATAGTGATGGTATTACATACCGGGGTTGATGTCTTACTAATGGTTATATGCTGTGCACGTGCATGGTTTTTTTAAAGGGCTCCAAAAGCCACCTGTACAATGGAGTAGCCACAGGAGAAGATCCCAGGGCTAATGAAGAAGGAGAAGCAATGTCTTCCAGATGTTGGTAGTCTGAGAATCTCCCCCTGCTCTTAGAGTGGCCAGTGCCACTGATATCATCAGCACTGGTTCATCCAAAAACAAGATGGAATGTCTCAGACTACTGAAGCATAGTATATCAGATCAGTGGGGGTCTTCACTGCCTATCAAACACATGGTGCACACTGGCTTGTGAAGTAGAAGCTGCACTCACCACTTTGAACAGCTGATCGGTGGGGGTGCCTGTTGATGACCTATCCTAAGGATAGCTCTTCAGAGTTTAGTTCGGGAAAACCCTGGTAACATTTTATGGAGAGCTATAGGGTAACTTTAACTACAACAGTCATCAAATGTCTAGTTGGTGGAGTCTTACAGTAGCCTATTGTGTTCCTTGGTTTATCCATAGTCTACCACCATATCTTACCTAATCACCTTCTCGCCTTAATCCGCTATTTCTCTTTTTGTACTTTGCTGTCTTTTTGTTGCTGATTAGAAAAGAACAAAACTTGTCAAGCAAGCTATTCCTGGTGGGATCAGGGAGACCTTTCCTCTCCACCACTGGGCTCAGGGCAAATGTGGCTAGCAACAGAGCTGGGCCTGGTGCTGACCCTTAGCTTGCCTCCAGGAGACTGACAAATAGCCCATGTTAATACATCTTGAAAGATGTGTGGCAATGGTGCATAGATCAAGGACTCCAGTATCCAGCCCCCAGCATCAAGGAAGGCTTTAACTCATGATAATAACATGACATGTAGGAAGGATCCTTGAAGAAGCTCAACAAGAATATCATTTATTGTTCACTGCACTAATAAAAAGTATATATATATATATATATATATATATATATATATATATAATATAATGCATGTATTTAATTGTAAATCATAGACAAATACAGCGTAAAAATCATTCACACTACATGTAGACCGTGGCTGCTAAAGTGGGACATAAAGAGGTACTGTCAGGATTGCTGACGTCAATCTTGATAAGCTCTTGCTTTCTGCATGAAATTCAGTTTTTTCTTAGAATTCTGCATTGTTCTATTCATCTGTTACTAATGGAAATGCATGAATAAACGTACAACTGAGCATTACCATATCTCTTGTCTAAAAGTTGTAAACCTACATAATATGAGATTGTCAGCAATGCTTGCGTAATGTCATAGTATGCAGGGACATGCCCTAGTGACAAGGAGTATGGTAAAACCAATGCCATAATTTACTCATATATTTTCAGTTGTAATAACTGAGGAACTGCATAGTGCAAACTTATCACTTCATGGGAAGTGCAAGTTGTTGGAATGGAATAAAACTTTATATATGTGAATGTAATGCTGATATATGTGATTACAATATTAGAGCGAAAGGAGACCCTAGTACGATAGGCCAGCTCTATCCTAGATACAAGATGAGATAAGGTTGGGCATGGAAGAATACAGGTCCCATATAGCAGCCTGCGGAAGATTTACCCATAGATGTTGCATCTGGGTCTCTAGTACGCTCTCTCATATCACTACTAGGGATGACAGACTGTCATATGCAATGGCTCTCTAATACTGCAATGGCTCCCCAGATCATCACACCAGCAGTTGGGGCAATGTGACACTCCACAGCAAAGACAGGATTGAATCACTCACGATAAGGCATCCATACTGGAACTCTACTGAATCCCAAACAAAACCTGGATTCACTGCTAAAGACAATACAGTCCCAGTCAGTAGCAGTCCAGGATTCTCATCCATAACACCACTGCAAATGAAGACAACGGTGGCTGGCTGTCTATGGCAAGACAGTGACACCAAATTTCTTTCTGTTGTGTGCAAAGATATGGTCTGGGCAGAGGCTTAGGTGTGTAAAGAAGATGCCACCGGTATCTGGATGGCAAAGAAAGTGCGGGAGCTGCTCGTGCTTGTCACCAGATCAAACAATCTTCCCTACTGGTGGTCTGTATGGGCTGTCCGAAGACTGCTTGCCGTGTGTGTGTGCATGCCCTCACTTAACCAATGCTTCCAACACCTCCTAACAGATAGGTCAGAAAGAACTGGATGGTAGGCAATTTGTCAAAATGACCATCCTGCTTCTCTCAGTCCAATAGCGCACCTCCTTTCAAAATCTGTCAACTGGGCAAATATCTTTAAATGCATCAAACAGGCATATCTAGAAGTCAATGATGTCTTACCAAAAGGTACACTACCCAAAAGTAGCCTCTGAGAGCCTATACATAGGGCAGTGGGGGAATCACTTTTACAGCTTCTTGTGGCAATACCCAGTGTCTAAGCAGACCACACCTGTAATCATTTACATATCTGCCTGAGATATAACTGCATGCCAGGTTTTGCAGAAATCCGACATTTCTATCTGGTTGTGTTATTTTTTTTTTTTTACTAAAGTAGACATGTCAGGACAGGTCCAATATGTGAGAGAAGTCCTTAAATTGGTTGCAATGGATTAGGGAAGAGGATTACTTCTTTTTGCATATGTAACATGGAGGAACTAATGGACACAGACTTGGACAACCAGTTATAACAGTTTGCTTTACTGACAAGAACTAAAGTTACAGAAGTACTTAACTACTCAAAGTACTTGTTACAGACTCTGCAGGCGCGCACACTTTCTGCCATTCTCCCTCTCCGGCAGGCCTTAGGATAGGTCGTCAGCTGTTTTAAGTGGCAGCGGCGCTCACTGACCGCTGCTTCTGCTTCACAAGCCATGTGATGTCACATTCATCGGTCACATGGCCTGATCAAAGCTGAGGGTGGGTTCACACTTGCGCCGGCACTCATGTTCTCATGTTCTGCATGTCCGACTTTGTTTCCGACGATAAAAAAACAGCTTCGCATCGCAGCGGGTGCAATCGGACACCTGCGCATTGCTTTAAAAACCAATAGAAGTTAATGGGTTTTTAAGCAATGCGTCTCAAACCTTTCCCAATCCATTCCATATCCTTTTTTCCGATATTTAAGTCAGATTCGAGGCGGACGGAGTGCTGGCGCAAGTGTGAACCCACCCTCAGTCCCATTTAAGTGAATGGACTAAGCTGTGATACCAAGCGCAAACACTGTACAAATTTACGTCGCTGTGCTTGGTAAGGACTGAAACAGCCGCAGCATTCACCCAAACGCTGCAGCCTCTTCAAACAGTTTATATACTTGTGAACCGAGAGCAAAGCAGGTGGTTTGGACTCCGCAACCAGAAATGAACGCACACGCGGTAGTTCAAGAAAAAAAAAAAAATATATTTACTATAAGTTAATAAAGGCTAGTTAAAGGTAAAATGACAGGGATAAAGACAAGCAAAATATACAATATAGCATGAACAATTTCAAGGCAAATTCTGCAATGGTTTCTACTTTTACTCTGTCCACTTCTGCAGTATGGACACTGAATGAACAATATACTCAAAACTATCCCTAACTGACCCTGACATCACATTTGGGTGCACCCCCTTTTCCCCAGTGGTCCAGGTGGACCGCTTACAGTCCGTAGAAGCGCGCGGTGGGGCCCAAAGTCGTTCCTTTCTTTTATAGTGAAGCGTCCTCTCCTTACTGTTATCAGGATCTTGGGAGAAATGAAGTCCTCTTTAACAGGGAAACCCAATGAATGCAATGTAATCCAACAGCAGATTCCACTCAGCACACTGACAGTCCTGCCGAATCCATACACTGAGCTGGGATGTAAGCCGGGATTTAGCAGGTGCTGTCCAGTACATCAACAGCACTGCGAGTCTCTATCTGTGGTATCCATATACACAGTCACAATGTCAGTCTCACTGATCAGCCACTGAGCACAGTTCCTTTCACGTGGACTCACTAGACCTGTTGTCTCTTTACACTCTGTTTGTCTCTGGACCAAGATACAGCTTAGCTGTACAGAAAAATATCCACACCAGTTCAACACAGCACAGACACCTGTCTTCTCTCTTGCCAAGATGGCTGCTGCTCTCTGTCTCGTCACTTCCTGCTTCTCTGCTCACACTTTGTCTGCAGAACAGGCAGGCTGACATAAAAGGGGGGGGGTCTCACTCCAGCATCATGTCACAATTACAAAGGCTGCTGTCTTAAAGGAACAGAATCACAGAAATACATTCAACATTAACAGTTTATACAGACAAATGAAGCTTAGGACAACATTGGCTGTCTCTTACATACTGGTGGTTCCAGGTGTTGGACCCTTGCCGATCTTCAATTGATATCCTATCCTAAGCATAGGTTATCAATTATATAGCCTGGAAAACCCCTTTAAACAGAATTTTGCAACGCATTTCATAGCAATATCTGTGTCAAAGCCACAGTGGATTTTTCCGCTCAGTTTACACCCTAAGTGGATGTATCCTTTGGGAAATAATGAAATGTGTAGAACTGATATTGATAGGATGTTTATCAGTTGATATGAGATCTGTTTTTGCATCTATGGGCACGGTTGCACCTGTGTCCGCAGCCATGTGTGGGTGGTGATGTCCTGCACCCTCCAGCTGCTCCCACACTTGTCAGGCTGTCAGGAATGTAGGTTGAAGGAACCATGGCCTGAGCTGCAGGTCACTCTGTGATTTGTAATACCAGTTTTTCCTGACATCTGCTTTTTGCCCTGAGCTCACCCTTCCTGTGTTCAAAGTCCTCAGTGATTTGTGCCTGCGCTGTCATCTGTTATCTTAGCACAGACTGCAGGTACAGTTTCAGGGGATCTTCACATATACAAGTCCTAGTGATTGTCACATCCCTGCCTCTGAGCATGAAGACAGACATTACTGGTCCTGGAGCCAGTCCGCTGATAACATCCTGCATGAAAGAACACACAGACACCAATGTTATACAAGCGACAGCTCCACAAGACCCACACAAAATGCAAGTCATCACAAAATGATTCATTGATCTAGGGAGTACGGGATACCAAGCCAAAAGTAAAACAAAAGGATTTATTTGGCTGCATTCAGACGCAGCAGATTTCTTGCAAAAATTTAGCCTGCAGAAAGCCACCAAAACAATCCAGTTCACGTAAAATTGAATTAAAATGATTTTTAATTTTGCTGCATGTTTTTAATCATATTAATAATAAAAAGACCCTGTGAATTTCCCATAGTGGTCCTATTGTCTTTAAAGGGTTTGTCCAGGAATTTCAGCAATCCTGGAGGATGCCAGGAAGGGCAAAACAGAAAAAATCATTGTCACCTGTCCCTCACATTGGCCTGTACAGTCATGGCCAAAAGTTTTGAGAATGATACAAATATTAATTTTTACAAAGTCTACTGCTTCAGTTTTTCTAATGGCAATTTGCATATACTCCAGAATGTTATAAAGAGTGATCAGCTTAACAGCAATTACTTGCAAAGTCAATATTTGCCTAGAAAATGAACTTTATTCCCCAAAACACATTTCAACATCATTGCAGCCCTGCCTTAAAAGGACCACCTAACATCGTTTCAGTGATTGCTCCATTAACACAGGTGTGGGTGTTGATGAGGACAGGGCTGGAGATCAATCTGTCATGATTAAGTAAGAATGACACCACTGGACACTTTAAAAGGAGGCTGGTGCTTGCCATCATTGTTTCTCTTCTGTTAACCATGGTTATCTCTAAAGAAACACGTGCAGTCATCATTGCACTGCACAAAAATGGCCTAACTGGGAAGAGTATTGCAGCTAGAAAGATTGCACCTCAGTCAACAATCTATCGCATCATCAAGAACTTCAAGGAGAGAGGTTCCATTGGTGCCAAAAAGGCTCCAGGGCGCCCAAGAAAGACCAGCAAGCGGCAGGACCGTCTCTTAAAAGTGTTTCAGCTGCGGGATCGGGCTACCAGCAGTGCAGAGCTTGCTGAGGAATGGCAGCAGGCAGGTGTGAGTGCATCTGCACGCACTGTGAGGCGGAGACTCTTGGAGCAAGGCCTGGTCTCAAGGAGGGCAGCAAAGAAGCCACTTCTCTCCAGAAAAAACATCAGGGACAGACTGATATTCTGCAAAAGGTACAGGAAGTGGACTGCTGAGGACTGGGGTAAAGTCATTTTCTCTGATGAATCCCCTTTTCGATTGTTTGGAACATCTGGAAAACAGCTTATTCGGAGAAGAAGAGGTGAGCGCTACCACCAGTCTTGTCTCATGCCAACTGTAAAGCATCCTGAAACCATTCATGTGTGGGGTTGCTTCTCAGCAAAGGGAATCGGCTCTCTCACAGTCTTGCCTAAAAACACAGCCATGAATAAAGAATGGTACCAGAATGTCCTCCAAGAGCAACTTCTCCCAACCGTCCAAGAGCAGTTTGGCGCTCAACAATGCCTTTTCCAGCATGATGGAGCACCTTGCCATAAAGCAAAGGTGATAACTAAATGGCTCAGGGAACAAAACATAGAGATTTTGGGTCCATGGCCTGGAAACTCCCCAGATCTTAATCCCATTGAGAACTTGTGGTCAATCATCAAGAGACGGGTGGACAAACAAAAACCAACAAATTCAGACAAAATTAAAGCATTGATTCTGCAAGAATGGACTGCTATCAGTCAGGATTTGGTCCAGAAGTTGATTGAGAGCATGCCAGGGAGAATTGCAGAGGTCCTGAAGAAGAAGGGTCAACACTGCAAATATTGACTTGCTGCATTAACTCATTCTAACTGTCAATATAAGCTTCTGTTACTCATAATATGAATGCAATTATATTTCTGTATGTGATAAAAACATCTGACAAACACACATAAAAACCAGAGGGCAGCAGATCATGTGAAAATATAATATTTGTGTCATTCTCAAAACTTTTGGCCATGACTGTAAACAGGAACTGACAGCGGTGAGGACAACAGAGCACTGGGAACATGTGAGTATCATTTTTTTTTTGTTATGTTTCACCTTCCCCGACCTCCTCAAGGATTGCTGAATTAACTAAATAACTTTAACATAGTGGAAGAGTGAAGAAATCAGGCGATACCTTTTAGAGGCTAACTGGGTATATTTATAAGTAAGCTTTCAGGAGTACTCGCTCCCTTCATCAGACATGGTGTGATACAAGAACTTAAAATTAACAGATTTTTATACACATGGTTTTCAAAGCATTTTAGAGTCCTTAAAAAAAAATTGCAATCTAAGTAGAGAAGCTATTTACAACAGGTCAAAAAAACAGTCTGGAAACTTGTGGTGCGTGACGGAGGGATCAGTAATTCTTGCTGTTATCTGTTTGCTATCAGGAGGTGATTTGTGTCCCTCACAGGTCATACATAGTTTGATTTGAAGCTGGCATGAATATTGAGTTCAGTTCATGGTTCAAACATAGTGTGACATGAAGCTGGCATGAATATTAAGTCCAAATTGCAGAGTTTGAAATTTTTGCATAAATTTGTACTCCATTTCTTTCCTTTTCTCCTGTGTCTTAAAATGTCCCATTAAAACCACAACCCGCAAATCTTCAATAGAGTGGTTTTCTCCGGAGAAATGTGCGGCCACTGGGAGATCTGTTCTGCTGTTATTAATGGTGGATCTGTGTGAGTTCATTCGTTGACTGAGTCTCTGCCCTGTTTCCCCCACATAGAGGCCTGTGGTGGGACATTGCACACACATTATGAGGTACACCACATTGGAAGACCTGCAGGAAAATGTCCCCCTAATTCTGTGCACCTGTTGTGACTGTGGGATAGGTACACTGTCAGCAGTGTGGATGTGCTTGCAGGTCATGCACCTTTTATGTAGGCAAGGTGAGGTGCCATTTTCAGTTGGGGCCTTCAGGGCACTCCGGACGATAATGCGCCTCAGGTTTGGTGGTTGTCGAAAGGAGAGGAGAGGGGGGACTGGAAATATGTCCTTGAGTCTGTTGTCCCTATGTAGCACAGGTTGGAGCTCCTTGGCAATCCTTCGTAGGATCTCCAACATAAGCTGTCTAAATTATACTGCCCTCTTAGGCAGGGCCAACGTCAACACCCTGCTTACCCGGGCAAGTGCAGCGGCCCCAAGCTCCTGAGGGGGCCCACTCGGCTGTTGGGTGCTGACTGGTGGGGTTTTTTTTTTTTAAATAGGCTGTTACCTGCTGGAGTAACCCCAGCAGGTAACGGGTTCTATTTACTTACCGATCCCCCGCTCCTAAGACCCCTGATCCTGCTCATAAGGCCGGGAACACCTGGCGAATTGGTTCAGACCAAATAGGTCTGAACCGAAACTGCTAATATCATACAGGGTCTCTTCAGACCACAGAGTATAATGATCGGAGGCCCAAGGTAAGTAAGCAAACATAATAAACAGTGTCACTTACCTCTCCTGCGCTCCGGTGTGACTCTGTGCTGTCTTCAGCCCTCTTCAATGACTTCACTCGAGTTAGGCCAGCCTCACTACACATGACGACACCGGCATAACCCACGTCTCTGACGTGGTCTAAGAAGGCCGAAGCCCGGGAGAGGTAAGTAACATGTTTTTTTTTTTATGTTTGTCACCTCCCCTGGGCGTCCGATCATTATATCTTTTCAGACATTATACCTTGTGCAGAGGCCGCTATGGGACATCATACCTTGTGAAGGGGCCACTATGGGACATTATACTGCACGGAGGGGCCACTATCGGACATAATACTATGTGGAGGGGCCGCTGTGGTACATTATATCTTGTGAAGGGGCCTCTATAGGACATTATACCTTGTGAAGGGGCCGCTATGGGACATTATACGGTGTGAAGGGGCCACTGTGGGACATTATAGTGTATTTAAATGGGGCGTTATACTGTGTGGGGGCCAGGAAAGGGGGGATTTTGCCGTGGGGGGGGGCCCAAGTCAAAAGTATGCTATGGGGTCCAGTCTTCTCTAGTTACGTCCCTGTATATATTTATTATACCTTGTCTGTGTATATATTTATATATGTATGTATGTATCTGTGAGGACCAACTCAGTTTCTGCATTGAGCACTTCCATTAATACAGATGAAAGCGTTCATTGCACTGTTATCGGAATCAGGCCCTGTTCACACGGTGGAATCTGGAGCTGATTTTGCAGCGAATTTCACCCCCATATCAGCGGCAGATTATTCCCTCATTCTGTCTCCCATTGAAAACAATTAGTGCAGGATGCTGAAAAAAAAAAAGTGTCCTGCTCCATCTTACCACGGATTCTGCAGCTGATTCGGAGGCCGTGGCTTGAGACTCCCCACTGATTAGACTGATTAATTTGGGCCTAATCAACGGTGGAAAGCTGCAAGGGCATGCTGATGCTCTATATCCACCACGAGGGGAGGTCAGAAAATAAAGAGGAGTCCGGGGCAGATGTCTGCCTAACATTCCTCTTTACTTTCTGATGTCTGAACAGGTTCTATCTACTTGTATGGAATGGACTGTGTTACAGTCCACTCCAATAGGTCTACCTCAGCAAAAAAAACACCAATTTTCAGTTGTCTTTTTGCTGCGGAGCACGAGTTGCTCCAAAAGGGGCCCGCTGAGGCTCTCTGCCCAAGGGTCCACAAAACCTGGTGCCGGCACTAGCATTCGAGTCTCCCTCATTCGGGTCCGCATGGGACCCGAAAGACGGAGAGTCTGTACTCTTAAAATGCGGTTAACTGCGGACACCATAGACTATAATGGGGTCTGTCGGATTTCCTTGCACAACTTTTCTCTCCCTCAATTTTAGGTGAAATCTGCAGCAGAGTCTCTCACATGCCCGTTTATTACCTTACCTTTGTGGGCGGCAGCTGGGGAGTCTGGAAATCTTGGCACTGCCCTCCACAAAGGTAATAAACAGTGCTCTTTCAGACTGAGATGTATATAAGTATATAAATCTGTATATTCACATGACCAATTTTTTTAGGTCATGCTCTATTTTTGTCCATTTTCACAGATCCCTCAATGCACTCAAATATATCCATGTAAACGGACGCCCCTCGGGTGCAAAGCCTCAGCTGTTTTTTCGCAAAACATTTCTGTGAATCCAGCCTAACACTTCCTGCACACGACCGTAGTTTTTATCTGCAATTGTAGATAAAAGTACGGACCCACTGATTTCTATGGACCCAGACGCACAGCCGTTTTCGCGGCCATGTGTCTGTACCATATAAAAGGACCATAAATTATGAAGCGCATCCTATTTTTGCCCGCAGTTGTGGCATAGACAAGTGTAGGGAATCATACAAGTCTTTTTACGGATCCATGATTGTGGATGACATACTGACATGGTGTTATGGATTGCGGATCAATATTTGCGGACAGTAAAAACCATTATGGTCGTGTGCAGAGGGCTTTAGGCTAATCGGTAAAAAACTCGAAAACTGAAACTCTGTTTTGGCTTTCCATGGCAGACTCCACAAGGCCAGAATTTAGCGAGGAATCTGAGACCACCTAAAATTCCTCCATGGCCTATGCTTAGAACAGGCCATCAATATCTGATCGCTGGGGGTCCAACCCTATGCACATACCCGCTGCTCAGGACTGCTACCAGGCCCGGTACTATACTACTGCCAGGTTTCCTTTACGGGGTCATGCACACACACAAGAGTCATCTGGGATTTTCATAAAGACACTAGAGATATGCATCCATAGACCCTTCTGCAGTAAGGGGGGACACTGGGGGCAGTGACTAGTCATGTGCGCTCATATAACTCATCTGCACTGCTCTGCCTTCACTTCAAAGACATCAATCAATTCTGTGTAAATATCTGTCTCCCCTTCTCCACTGTCTCACACTGAAAATGAAATAGAGCAGATTAAGAAGATGTCTGTGTGCACATAGCGTGAAGTTTCCACAACACTGAACCCTATAGTAGCGCTGTGCATATAGGTATTTGTCATGGCTGCGGAAATGCTCATGTGATTACCCGTCATTTCTCGCAGAGGTTGCAGAGCATATCTATAGATAGAGGTGCCCCTAAGTGTGCAGCTGCTGGCATCCTTAGCCCTGCCCTATCTAATGCTGCTACTATTAACAGGGCACAATGCTTATCAATGGAGCAAAGCAAGACTGAAATGCTGTCTGTGCCAGGAAATAGCTGCCTCTTAACCCTTTTATAGGTCTGAAAAGCCACTGACATATACCATACTTTGTTTATCCAAATCTGTTGAGCCACTCCAAAGATATAAGCCCTTTAAGTTTTGGTACACATTAGGGTATACCAGCCAAGTGGGCATTAACACTGTTACCTAACTCTGCCAGGATCTGCCACAATTCAATGGCGACAGAGACCGTCCTACATTTACCAGTATCTGCATTCAGGGAAAACAAGGATTTCAACTTTATTGCTCTCACAGAAAAATGTTGTCCAAGATATCTGGAAAGTAATTGAAACTGGAATAATACGAGAGTAAACATAGCTGTCTTTTTAAAGGGAATCTGTCAGGGAAATTTGGGGCACTAAACCACTATAGGTCCTTGTGGTCCAGATTAGAGTTACAAATCACTCTGTTATAGCGCAATCCGCAACCGCATAAAAAATAAAAAAGCTTTAAACTTACCTAGCTATGAGTCTCATCAGCTTTATCTCTGGTGTTCCCGGCAGTTCTTCAGTGAAACCTGAGATGTACACTCGCGCATGTTTCCGAGGCACAGTGCATGTGCAGTGAATCCGAGGTTCCCTTTACTGGATTATTCAACAAATCACTGCTGAGATGGAAGTATGATCTGGATTTACAGGAACAGTCGGGAAGTACTGCTCTATACTGTTCCTGTTACTCCCATAGGGGAACTAAGAGCTATGGAAACAGCATAGTTTGCTAAGCTACACTGTGCCCGTAACTTCACAACTGTTTCCTTTGTTCCCTTTCTCTTCTATGGGAGTTACAGTGTAGAGCAGGGGCCAGGACTCATGAGCAGGTACTCCCATCTCGACAGCAATAACCCTTTAACCTAAAAATACATATTAGTTACAGCAGTGGACGAGGAGCACGTGCAGGCTCTCCTATTCAAGGTGCTGTGCCGCTCCTATTACTCAAATAGGAGAGCGTCCCTGTCCGCTGCTGTAACATCTGACACCCGGAGGCTGCAAGAACAACTGATTATTACATGGTTCAGGTGTTGGATCCCCACACATCACATAATGATGGCCTATCCTGTGAAAATCCTTTTGAGACAAAACCCTTTTAAACAGCTTTGGGCATACTGTTCTCATTAAAGGGGTTGTCCAGTTTCAGACAGATATTGAGAGCCAAATGTTATTGTTTGTATAATTAAAAGTTATACAATTTTCCAATTCTATAAATATTGGTCTGAAACTGGACAACCCCTTTAAGGAGATCCAACTAAGTTATGGAGGCAAAGACATCCCTCTAGTGAATCCTGAGAAAATTGTCTATAGATGGGTGTTTGGAGTGTCTAATATCCCTGGGTTAAAAGGCTCTTTTATGGATTGGACATTGACTTATAGATAACCCACCTGTAGGTGGCACTAGAGAGACAGTTTGGAGGGGATCTAATATGTATAGCTGGTGCAGGGGTCATTGTTTCCAGCAGCGGCATACTACCATTGTTATTCTACAATGAATCTCTATGATGAATCTCCTACAGCGAAATTATATTTGATTGTAGTAGTAGCGATATTTGATGTAATATCTCCTTGTCTGCCATATGACAAGTACTTTCCCACAGGGAGACAATTTACTTTCTACAACAGGCTGCGCATTCACAATCTCAGCATGAGGAACATGTCCGCCTGTAATATCATTCTGGTGGAATTAATTAGTATATGTGTATTCTCGGTGGCTGCGTTAGAAATTGATGACAGCTGTGTGCGCCACAAACAGGTCAGAGGTATGTCAGTCATGGGTGTGACAGTCATCGTGTATACAGTGTGATGGCGCTGTGGGTGTAGGAGACATGCTTCAGTCTGATGTCTATCAGTAAAGAAGGGTTAAGGTGTGACTCATGGTTGGGGAAGACTGTCATGTGCTATATGCAGATGCATGTTTATTCAGACTGATAGCAAAAGTCCCCATCTTAGGAACAGATAATTATATGGAGGGAGGATAATTCCATTATGTGGTTTTCAGCATCAATGACCTAAGAAAATACTGGTGTAATATCACTGAGATTTATTTTGTGATCAAATATAACATAAAAAGATCCGATATAATTATTAATTATGAGATAATGTATAAAAGTGCAGATACATGTGTCATAGATAGCACCACCCCATGGACAAGGCCCAAATCAAGTTTACACCAGTTTTTTTTTTTTAAAGGGTTATGCCACAAAAAGTATTTATTCTCTATCCATAACATAGAGAATAAATACCTGATTGGTGGGGTTTTGACCGCTGAGACCTCCACCAATCCTAAGAATGCAAGGTCCTTTCCCCACTGCGCATTCAGCCTGACCACATCCAGGTTGAATGTGGGCACGATAACGCTCTTCACCTCAAAGAAATCACTTGGCTATCTCTGGCGCTGCCATTAAAGTGGATGGGTCTGCCATCCACCACCAGTGATACCCACATTCAGTCTGGCTACAGTCAGGCCGAATGCGCAGTGGGGAAAGGACCTCTGGTTCTTGCCTCATGGCATAACCCTTTTAAAAGGATCCTGTCACATCAAAAACATAGTACAATCTATAAGCAGCATGTTATAGAGCAGAAGCAGCTGAGCAGATTGATATAGTTTTGTGGGAAAATATTAAAGGGAATCTGTCAGGGCAATTTGGGGCACTAAACCACCCACACGTCCATATGGACCTGGGGTTTAGTGTCCAAAATCACCCTGTTATAACGCAATCCATGGCCGCATTAAAAATAAAAAGCTTTATACTCACCATGCCACTGTACTCCCTGCGCCTGCGCAGTTTTTCAATGAAGCTAGAGGAGTACACCTCGGCCTCAGTGCACATGTCCTGTACCTCCGGCAATTACGGGGTGTCCATCTTCGGCTTCACCAAAGAACAGCGCAGGCGCCGGGAGGCGTGCCAACGAAGAAGCTCTTGAATAAGCCGGACTGTTCTCAGCCGAACAGCGTTGATCGGACCCTTCTCTAGATAAGTATAAAGGTTTTTTTATTTTTAATGCGCCTGCGGATTGCATTACAACAGGGCGATCTGGGCACTAAACCCCAGGTCTATAAGTACCTGTTTGGTGGTTTAGTGTCCCAGATTGACCTGACAGATTCCCTTTAAATATAACATGTTTTTTACCCACTGAAATCTCTGTTCTTTCTGTGCTGAGAAGCTAAGGAGGCGGTCCTATCAGTGATTGACAGCGATCTCTGTATCACAGTCATAGAGGGGAGGCTGTAAGTCAGTGATGGGACCGCCCCTTGATTTCTCAACAGACAAGGAACAGAGATTACAATGGATAAATTACAGGTTATACAGAATTTTTTCCCGCTAAACTATATATAACTCTTCTCAGTTCCTCCTGCTCTATGACATCCTTCCTGCACATTGAACAGCATTTTCCATATGACAGGTTTCCTTTAACTGGCATTGCGAGCATGCACCTTCAACCTGGTCACAATGGCCAAACACAGTCTATATTTGCCTAATATAAAGTCTTCCCCTTTAAAAAAAAATGTAAAGGTCTCTATATCTAAATGCCAAATTTTGTCCTCAGATGTCAGAAGTGACATCTAAGTGACATAGGTTGAGATCTTGTCTTGCTGACAATTACAAGTTTTCTAAACCATTGCAACACGATGATTCCCAGCAGTCCTGCAAGTGTATTTTCAGAACACTCCTGCTGCTTAAGGAAGCAATTCCAATAATAACCGTGTATTAGGGAAACGATGAGTAAGCCGCACAGGACATCCTGCAAAATGACAACACCGAGACTGGAGGCTGAAGCCAGGAGCTACAATACTGGTTATTGATCAGTAGCTGCATTCACAGGTTCTACAAGCAGCATGGACTTCACCGGATGAAGTCTTTTAAGATGAAATTTACATCTGCTGGGTTCACATCTGCGCTGAAGACTCTGATGCAGAAACCACCGATGATCGGCAGAGAGAAAAGTCCTATATGGAGGACGTTTCTCGCTGACAGTTTCAGCTTTGAAATGGCGAACACCTGGTAGACCCCATTACTGTATAGTCAATGGAGTCCGCCAGTGTCTATGTGTAACTATTGAAACAGCAGTCCGTTTCTCCATCGTTCGGGGCCGCCAATTTGACCGCATTGCATCAGTAGGTCATTCGCAATCACGGATCCTGTATTATTCCCGGTCAAAAATAGGGCACGCTGCATAATTTGCATCCCTGAATATGGAGCGAACACATGGGCACAAAACTTGCGGTCGTGTGCCTGGGCCCCTAGAAATTAATGGGACCATACTTTTATCCGCAATTGCGGATAAAAACTACGGTCAAGTGCATGAGGCTTTATGCCATTTTGCATCCTTTCCATGTCCGTTTTTGACGCCCTGCTTTGCCTCTGTTTTTGACTGACCATTAAAAACAGGTGAATTTCATTATTTTTTTATCCAACCCACTGATCCATCTTCAAGGCTAAGGCCCGGTTCACATCTGCGTTCGGGTTTGCATTCGGGGGGTCCCCAAGTGGACTCCTATACACATAAAAAAACCGGTTACCTGGGAAACCCGCGGACCCCATAGACTATAATGGGGTCTGTGTGGTTTCCACACGAAACATGTTTAGAGAAAAGTCCTGCAAGCAGGACTCAGGCCCCATGTTGCAGAAAGCAGCTAAAAAAAGCTGTGGAAAAAAACACAGTGAAAACAGAGTTTTTCTCTGCACATTTTTTTTCCCTTATTAAACCTATAGGCTTTTCCGCAGCCTTTTTTTCTGCTATGTGTGGATGGGATTAGCCAGAATCTCATTCTTAGCTGGTAATGTAAAACGCTGCATTTTTTTCTGCTGCATTTCCACAGCAAAAAAAAAACAAAACACTACGTTTCCGAAACATGGGGCTTCAGTAACTCAGACGTCAATCCATTTTTCTGTCTGTTAAAAATGTACCCATTGATCCTATTGTGTTCATGTGTCCCTCAAAACGGACAAAGATAGAATATGTCAATTTTCTGGCGGACCTTTTTTCTGTCAAAAAAATGGGCATGTGAATACACTTTATTTTAATAATGGCCATGTCGCGCCATTTTTCACTGTCATGTGCAGCAGGGATAGTACCTGTGAACATTCCCTCAAACGATTCTGCCCCCTATTGTTCTTAATGGGAATCTGCGCTGTAGTTTATATGGCATAAAATTTTCCATGTACTGATTTGATGACGGGAGTGCAGGAAAAAAGTGTTCCATCTTTTGTTACCAGCAGGCAAATCCGCAGAAGTGCAAACCCATGGTAAAAATCCAAAACTTGGATTTCTGCCACAGTTTCTTTCATACGAGACGAAATACAAAAATATATATTATTATTACCCATATACAAAAATAAAGACTTTTGGCCTGGAAAGGTCTGAGGCGTGTGTAGGTAAGTGTGTAGCTGGGCTGACATTTCCACAGTATTCGTGTTATGTAGTGTCAGCGGTTATGTGTCATTTCGCCTCCCTCCCTGTTTCCTTGTAATGAATCCTGTGACACACAGCCAGTGTCAGGTTTCCACAGGGAGGAGGCCGCTGCTCGCAGATGTCACACCGCACGCTTCACACCAGAAGCCGCAGCTGTGTCACTTCCCAAGACTGACTTGTGGCCTGTGTTGCATAGACGTTGCGGCACACCCTGTCTGACAGCCCTAACAGGATACCTTCCTGTGACTGAAATAACAGAGCTGGGGAGTGACGTTACAGAACCCCCAGGGCCTGCTCTCAAGATGATTCTTTCCCAGAACTGTGCAGGTCCTTGCCTGTGAGGCAGCCGTCAGCTGACCTTCCTCCTCACTGCCACAATGTCCCTCCCTAACCAGGACTGTCTGGAATCTATCCTCTGACCCGAAATAGCTCGCTCTGGTTAGTGTATGAAGCATGCCTGTATTAACTGTGGGATAATATCAGCACCTTCCGGGCTTATACCGGTATGAGTCAGGCTGCGGTACAGGCCTACGATGCGGTATCTTCTGTGGAAATCCCAGTATTAGCACCTTTATTCAGACAGTGCCAACAAATAATGGAGTGCCGTACAATCCAAGACAAAAACAAAATCGCAAAAGTCATTGAAAAATTCTGTAACTAACAAAAATAGAGCCTTAATAAGTGCCTGTTATAGAAGGTAGTATATATGTCCTGTTACAGTATGGTTAGTTCAAGCGGAGCGGTGGAAAACAGGGTGCTAGGTACATCCATAGGTATTCCATACATATTATGGATACTCAGATTTTTCAATGGCCTCATTGTTCCTCTCATCTGACCATGAGGGCTTACAATACATCAAACATACTAAAACTTTATGTAATGGTGAAGAGAAATTGTTCTCAGTCTGGATCAAAAATAGTAACGCATAGTTGCAAACAGTCCCACACAGCTGGTGCGACTGCCTCTGGGTTCTGCATGCTATACAGGGGACACTGCCTAAAACATAAGGCTCTGGCCCCTGTATAGTGACGTTGCCCACAATACCGCAGTTTTGCTCCTGTTCAAGTGAATAAGAGCAGAGTTACAGTACACTGAATGGCTGATCTATGGCCTTCTGCTTCTGGCACTGTCCCTTGTATAGCTTCCAGTGCCTGCAGTACGGTCCAGGCGTTAGCCACCCACCGATCTGATACTGATGACCCATCCTGAGGATAGGTCATAAATATGAAAATTGCCCAGAAGTCCAAAAAACCTTTCTCGCGAACCCCATCCACACATTACAGAAAAATACGAGTAGCGGACACGCTGAGCTTTCCAAAACCGTCAGGATTTTTTAAATCGCAGCATGTCAATTATACCTACGGAAATGCCAATGGTTTCCAAATAGGTATAATGGAAGCAGAAAGTCCGCAGAGGAAAGCTCTGCGGACTTCCTGTGAAAAACGTTGCGTTGCCGCCGTGGTTATTCCCTACGTGGGGCCTTAGTCTTAATTATTCTCCAGGTTCCCGTTCTGCATTGATGGCTTCTCTTCTCTTCTGGGTCCACTACACACAACACCTTGGTGCTGGCTATCTATATTTTTGCTAATCTGAATGTACACAAGGTCCCCACAGCCCCTAATGCTAAATTCACATGGCATAATTTGGAGAGGAACTTGAGGCGGTGTTCTGGCTCAGGTTCATGTCCATATTACGGCCCTGTGGAACCCAGGGAGGAGCCAAGACTTTCTGCTTTGGGTTTGCTCGCAGTTTGGCCTCAGACACCATGGGGCTTATCAGCCTGAGCCTCGTACCATGCTTCGTTTTTCAGTATCCTGAAAGAAAGAAGCGTCCATCATTGACTCCCATTGAAAACAATGGAAGGCAAATTCCATCAGGAACTTGTACCTGGTTTAGAGGCGGATTCCATCTCAAAATCAGCTCCAAATTCCTCCATGTGAACAACCCCTAATAGATGTCAGAATAGTAAATGTTATCAGTATTTTAGTAGTGCAGCTTTAAACTTTGGGCCCTTAACCCTAAGTGATCATATCTCAGCATAGAAGATAATATTTTTTTTATTGTTTTTCTGTACATTAAATGGGCTTTTTTTTTTTTTCAATGTTGGCGACCGACTGGATGAAATTTCAAAGTGGACAACATGGCAACAGTGAATTTATCATTCATATGGTATTTTTATTCTGTTTTATGACATGATTTTAGATACCTCTCACTTCCTACCACAGCTCTGCTTCCTTTATTATAGGGTGCAGTGTCCTTATGGAATCATGTATAATTTGCCGGCAGCTCTTGCTCAGTAAACAAGGACTCACATCTGCGCTGGTTAATTAGGCTTGTTGGGTTTACATGTCACGATTCTGCTAAGATCTAACTTGTGACCCAGTCTTTACAATGGTTGCGAAAGAATCAATGTTCACTTTAGTGATTATTCCATGGGAGACAAATCAGTCCCTCGTAATGTAAGAGTGAATTCACACACAGTTTTATTTATAAGAATACCACTGCAGGTTTTTGATTCAAAGCCTGAAGTGGATCCAGCAAAAAGAACAAGTATAAATCATTCCTTTAGACCAGGGCCCCACGTGGGGTGAATCCCATCCACACATTACGGAAAAATACGCGCATCGGACGCGGTGAGATTTCGAAAATTGCTCCATTTGCAAGGAGGCTTTAGAGAGACTTTCAGTCCGCCGTCCTCCTGATTGACTGTAGATAGGAGATAAGTGTCCATAATGGCACAACCCATTTAAATATAGATCCTGAAAAGAAACAAATATCAAAATGTAAATGAGATAAATGAAATGAAAAACAGCGGGTCAGCCCTGCATTTAGAGTGCTGCCCTGGGTAGTGGGTATGGGCTGCCCCCAGCTCAAACTCATCCGCTTCCTCCTGGCACAGATGAGTTTAAGACAATAGTGAAGCAGGGAGCTGTCCATTCCCTGGTTCACCATTCGGCCCCTGTCTCTGCTTCCAATTGTCTTTGGGAGCAATAGCCACGATGTAGTGATGTCACTTACATTGCACCGGTTGCTCCCTGAAAACTCTGGGACAGTCCAGAGACAGAAAAGAACAGCAGGGGAACAGGGAGGTAAGTATTAGGTTTTTTTTTTTCTTTTTTTTGTTTGAACCTTTACACTGGGGCCAACCGGAGGGGGACGATATATACTGTGGAGGCAACCGGAGGGGGACAATATATACTGTGGAGGCAACGGGAGGATGGACAATATATACTGTGGGGGCAACTGGAGGGGGACAAGAAACTGTGGAGGCAACTGGAGGGGGACAATATATACAGTGCTGGCCAAAGGTATTGGCACCCCTGCAATTCTGTCAGATAATACTCAATTTCTTCCAGAAAATGATTGCAATCACAAATGCTTTGGTAATAATATCTTCATTTAATTTGTCGTCAATGGAAAACCACAAAAAGAATTGTCAAAAAGCCAAATTGGATATAATTCCACATCAAACATAAAAAAGGGGGTGGACAAAAGTATTGGCACCCTTTGAAAAATCATGTGATGCTTCTCTAATTTGTGTAATTAACAGCACCTGTTACTTACCTGTGGCACATAACAGGTGGTGGCAATAACTAAATCACACTTGCAGCCAGTTAAAATGGATTAAAGTTGACTCAACCTCTGTCCTGTGTCCTTGTGTGTACCACATTGAGCATGGAGAAAAGAAAGAAGACCAAAGAACTGTCTGAGGACTTGAGAAGCAAAATTGTGAGGAAGCATGAGCAATCTCAAGGCTACAAGTCCATCTCCAAAGACCTGAATGTTCCTGTGTCTACCGTGCGCAGTGTCATCAAGAAGTTTAAAGCCCATGGCACTGTGGCTAACCTCCCTAGACGTGGACGGAAAAGAAAAATTGACGAGAGAGTTCAACGAAAGATTGTGCGGATGGTGGCTAAAGAACCTCGACTAACATCCAAACAAGTTCTATCTGCCCTGCAGTCCGAGGGTACAACAGTGTCAACCCGTACTATCCGTCGGCGTCTGAATGAAAAGGGACTCTATGGTAGGATACCCAGGAAGACCCCACTTCTGACCCAGAGACATAAAAAAGCCAGGCTGGAGTTTGCCAAAACTTACCTGAGAAAGCCAAAAACTTTTTGGAAGAATGTTCTCTGGTCAGATGAGACAAAAGTAGAGCTTTTTGGGAAAAGGCATCAACATAGAGTTTACAGGAAAAAAAAAAAGAGGCCTTCAAAGAAAAGAACACGGTCCCTACAGTCAAACATGGCGGAGGTTCCCTGATGTTTTGGGGTTGCTTTGCTGCCTCTGGCACTGGACTGCTTGACCATGTGCATGGCATTATGAAGTCTGAAGACTACCAACAAATTTTGCAGCATAATGTAGGGCCCAGTGTGAGAAAGCTGGGTCTCCCTCAGAGGTCATGGGTCTTCCAGCAGGACAATGACCCAAAACACACTTCAAAAAGCACTAGAAAATGGTTTGAGAGAAAGCACTGGAGACTAAAGTGGCCAGCAATGAGTCCAGACCTGAATCCCATAGAACACCTGTGGAGAGATCTCAAAATGGCAGTTTGGAGAAGGCACCCTTCAAATCTCAGGGACCTGGAGAAATTTGCCAAAGAAGAATGGTCTAAAATTCCAGCAGAGCATTGTAAGAAACTCATTGATGGTTACCGTAAGTGGTTGTTCGCAGTTATTTTGTCTAAAGGTTGTGCTACCAAGTATTATTTGTGTGGACAACACAGTACCCACAAAAGTGGTGAGGTGCTTCTCCAATAACAAACCATGGATTAACTCTGATATAAAAACACTACTTAAGGAGAAAAAGATGGCATTCAGGACAAGAGATAAGGAGGGGTTGAGGGAAGTACAAAAGGAGCTGAGGCATCAAATCAGGCAGGGAAAATCCAGTTATAAAGAAAAAATGGAAAAGCAAATGGAAAGAAAAGACATAAGGGGGGTCTGGGAGGGGCTTAAGTCAATTTCGGGTCATAAACAGTCTGTCTGCCAGATTGAGGCAGATGTTAACTGGCTTAATGAACTAAACCTATTCTTCAACAGATTTGATCACACACCAGCTCCTCCCACCCCAGCATGTCCTTCAGCTCCCCCCACCACAATGACTTCTCCCCATGCGGCCACTTCCCAACAGACCAGTAAATCCAGAAATCCATCTTTATCTGGCCACAGTCTGACCTTCACACGGGCCCAGGTGAGGAAGGAGATGAAAAAGATCAAGGCGAGGAAAGCCGGAGGGCCAGATGACATCAGTGCAAGGCTAATTAAGACTTGTGGGGACCAGCTGTGTGGTATAATTACATATATGTATAATATGAGCCTGAGGCAGGAAATAGTCCCTGAATTATGGAAATCTCTTGTGTGGTACCAGTTCCAAAGAAACCCCACCCTATGGACCTCAACGACTACAGACCTGTAGCACTGACATCCCACCTGATGAAGATCTTGGAGAGATTGGTTCTCACACACTCCGCCCTCTAGTGAGCCCCGCTATGGACCCCCTCCAGTTTGCTTATCGGCCGGGCATTGGGGTAGATGATGCCATCATCCATCTTCTGCACAGGGCTCTGTCTCACCTGGAGAAACCAGGGAACACAGTGAGAATAATGTTCTTTGACTTCTCCAGTGCTTTTAACACCATACAGCCCAGGTCATTGAGGGACAAGCTGGGCCTTGCTGGAGTGGACCACCACCTCTCCAACTGGATCCTAGACTACCTCACAAATCGACCTCAATACGTGAGAGCCCGAGACTGTGTGTCAGGTACAGTGATCTGAATACGGGGGCACCTCAGGGTACGGTTCTCGCCCCTTTCCTCTTCACACTGTACACTGCAGATTTTAGGTGCAACTCATCCAGCGCTACCTACAGAAGTATTCTGACGACTCTGCAATAGTGGGTCTCATCACAGATGATGATGACAGGGAGTACAGAGAACTGAACCAGGATTTTGTGGACTGGTGCCACCGGAACCACCTGAAGATTAACGCGGGGAAGACCAAGGAGATGGTGGTGGACTTCCGCAAAGGCAGAAGCCCTCCTAAACCAGTGGACATCCTGGGGACGGGCATCGAGATTGTGAACACCTATAAGTACCTGGGTTTGCTCCTTAATAATAAGCTGGACTGGGCAGATCATATGGAGGCCCTGTACAGGAAGGGCCACAGCAGGCTCTACCTGCTTAGGAAACTGAGAGCCTTTGGAATCCGGGGGCACTTCTTAGAACTTTCTTCAACTCGGTAGTGGCATCAGCCATCTTCTTTGGAGTGGCCTGCTGGGGGAGCAGTATATCAACCAGGGACAGAAATAAACTTGACAAGCTGATTAGAAGGGCCAGCTCTGTCCTGGGGAGCCCACTGGACCCAGTGCAGGTGGTGGGTGACAGAAGGATACTGTCCGTGGTGAGCTCCATGCAGAAGAAGAAGTCCCATCCCATGCATGAGACTGTGATCGCGCTGAGCAGTACTGTCAGTGACCGACTGCTCCACCCTAGGTGTGAGAAGGAGCGCTATCGGAAGTCTTTCCTCCCCACCGCGGTTAGGCTGTACAACCAACACCGACCTAAGCGGAGATCATTACACACAGAGAACTGAAATATCTCTCTGCCTGTTAAATCCCCCCCCCCTGCTACGCCCTATCTGTCTGTCTGCTATCAATGTAATGCCCTCACCTTGGAATATTCCTGTACATGTTGTATTTGTATTTGTATCTGCTTATCTTTGCTGCTGTAACACACTGAATTTCCCCATTGTGGGACTATTAAAGGACTATTATTATTATTATATTATTATTATTATTATTATTAGGCTGAGGGTGCCAATACTTTTGTCCGGCCCATTTTTGGAGTTTTGTGTAAAATGATCAATGATTTGACTTTTTTTTTCATTCTCTTTTGTGTTTTTTCATTGCAAGCAAAATAAATGAAGATATTATTACCAAAGCATTTGTGATTGCAATCATTTTCTGGAAGAAATTGAGTATTTTCTGACAGAATTGCAGGGGTGCCAATACTTTTGGCCAGCACTGTACTGTGGGGGCAACTGGAGGGAGACAATATATACTGTGAAGGCAACTGGAGGGGGACAATATATACTGTGGGGGCAACTGGAGGGGTACATTATATTAATGTCTGGGGGACAAGTTAATGTCTAAGGGTCCACTTGGGGAGAAAGGTTAATATCTGAGAAGCCACGGGGGTGTACAGGTTAATGTCTGAGGGGCCATTACATTATATGAAACCACTGCAGGGGCATTTGACTGTGTGATGGGCCAGTAAGGAGGCATTATTAAATGTGAGGGCCGCTGAGTGGGCATTATAATTTGGGCGGGTCAGGTATGTCTAAGTGGGGGTGATGGGGAGAAAGCCCACTTATGAAAACTTTGTACTGGACCCATCAATGTGTTAAAACAGCCCTGCCCATCTCACACAAGGGTTTGCACACCAAGGATTGTCGCTTATAAAGCACACATTAAGGTACGCTATACTAATCTTTGGGTATAGTCAGGGCTTGAATCCTGTTCTGACTCAGAAACACACCACACTGATGGGAGGCTGCAACAGTTGCACTGGAGTTCCAGGTTGAAAACCCACAATGGTGCAGTAAAACCTTTTATAGAGGGAATTTCCCACCTGATGTGGCTATAAGGCGTTAGGCCTTAATGTGTGCAGGCTGTGTCGCGAGTCTTGTGACAAGGACACATCCTGCTGCACAGTCAATAGGTGCAACTGGGTTCTCCCTGTTCAGCAGAATTACCACACTCATTCCAGATTATGCCAGCCTGAGGAAGGTGCAATGACTCAGCAGTGAAAACTTAAAGTGACAGTAGTACAAGTGCAGCAATGAGTCATCTAATACAGTGTCACACTTCACATTGCAGCGTACAATAAAACAGCACACAAACCACACTCTTAGTGCATCACGGGTGAGGACCCAGAGTAAGTTGCCAACCCATACTTGTAGAGGGAGTGGTTTCCAAGATGACCCCTTTTCTTGTGTCTTGTTAAGCGTAAGGTGGCGCACATGCACACACCTTGAACTTTTTGCTGGATGCATGGAAAGGATAAGCTCTCTGGCTAGACTGCTGGCGTCATGATAGTAAGACACAGCACAGGCAGGGTGGCGCTGGATGGTTTATTGTTATATTATATTGGTATAGGTTTATGTCACCTTAAATGGTTCAGGTCACCATGGTCAATGTTCTAGTGTTTTCTGGAAGCAACATCATGCGCTGACTCCTTAGAGGCGGATTGAAGGAATTGCCCAGGTTACCTAAGTTGGCAATAGCTCCATATTTAAGGACCAGTTTCCTTGCTTTTGGTGAGTGGGCGAGCTTGAAAGGTCTGCTTGTAGGCAAGGATAGCTTGGAATGTGAAAAGCTTGGAAGTTAGATGGCTTGAGGAGTGGCGCCAACCCGTAGCCGATGAGACGCCAATCTGTTACCAGAACTGACACCCCTTAGAAGCACTTGGGAGTAAGGAAGCGACAGCAGAAGCTTGCTGTTCATTGCCACAGCCTGAAAATTTTGTGAACTAGGCCTTTCCTTGCCTTTCCATCTGTCAACTGGTCATCTGTGTTCCACTGAAGTATTACATCTGCTGTATATGCTGTTCATTTACCTCCGTAAAGATAACTTCAGTGTGGAGCGAGTGTCCATGTGACTGTTACTGCTGGTGGTTTGCAGGGGTCGGTGTCTGGGTGGCAGCTGCACTGAGAAGAGGCCGGGTGCTGCAGCATGCTGGCTGCCAAGGAGTGCGGATTCCTGCTTCAATAGAGCAGCCATAGCGAATCCAAGCTGGCCCTGGTGGCTGCCTGTTAGTGTGGGGGTGTAGTAATTTTCAAAAGCTCCATCTCCAGGTTTAAGTTGCATCCCCTGTACACCTGACAGCCACTTCCTATCCTACAGCTAGGGTACTGCTTTATGAATTCCAACACACGGTCCTGGTGTTTACCAGCTGGAGCCCTTGGAGGTCCTGACAAGCCCTATTGCACTTGAGCTTCATTTGCATTTTTTAAAACACCTTTTTCAAGGAAACTGTGCATCTATTGGACAATCAAAATGTTTGGTGGTGCCCAGTATCATGTCCCCTACATTGCACTGTGACTGGTTGGCTATTGAGTTACCTGGTGATATAATCCCTTTAACGAGACAACCCCTTTTAGGGCGGCAATGCTATCACCCTGTGTGTACAAGGGCTAAATGAATAAGCCAAACATTTGTTGGCATTACAATCATAAGATTGCAGCTGCATTTTATCCATTAGAGCCCTGAATATGAACATAAAAGTCAGTATTACTTGCAGTATGTATTTGTTTAGGCGGATTCTAAGGAATGTTTGTCAAAGAGAAATGCTCTTCATTCTTTCGCCACTATGTTGCCACTTACTGACGCAGATTTAGCTTTACTTTATGCAGACGTTTCCGTGTTTTGCAAAAATTTTAGCCAAGTGTGAAAGAAATGCAAAGGGAAAAGGTCACACCAAATATTGATATGATTTAGATTTCTCTTTTGTTCACTCGCCTCATTTTGTTAATTGACGGAACTATTAACCCTCCTATTTCTGAAAGCATTCTTACTTTTCAGAATTTTTTTTTTTACGCACCTGCCTAAAACTTTTACACAGCACTGTATATAGGAAAGCTTTAAAGGGGTTTTCTGAGACTTTGCACCCACAAGATATGATTGATGCTCTAAAGCATATCTATTCATTTCTTCGGTTTATGACACAATACATTTGCAAGTCTGCAAAACAAACAGAAATCCAATCCAATAAACCATTACATTTCCACGTCAGGTTCTCATAATTCAGCTCGTAACTTCACGGTGAAGGACTCCGCGTGGTATTTGCACAGGACTGTTTATTGTCAGTAAATCTGCTATGTTGACTGTCAATCAAATGTGTTTCTCTCATGTTTGCAAAACATTTATCATTGTCACAATTTACTAAACAGCCCATCCTGTGTGTCAAGGACTCTCTGCAATTCAAAGTATCCATAGGGACAAGCAAGAGTTCACGGCCTGGTAGCATTTTTTTTAACAAGGTGTCACGGGAAGTTAGAAAGTAAAGAGACCAAATAAATGTGAGCAAATGTAATTTAGGTTTCCGCTATGTCTGCACAATGGAGATATTCATTTTCTTGGTGTAGAAGAGTCCACACAAAGCCTACTAATTCACTAGAAATTAAAAAACAGGAATCCTACAATTTGATGGAGCAGGACAATTTATCACCCCATTATGGCTGGGTTCACATCTGTTGGAGACTCGTTGCAGAGACCGCTGAAAATCGGCCATTACAAATGCCCTGCACAGAGTACTTTTTTCTCCGCCGCTTTCAGTTTCTAAACAGCGGACACCAGATGCACCCAGGAGCGCACCGCTAATGAGGCGAAGTGAGGCGGCTGCGCCAGGCGGCACTGTCCGTCACTGTCTGGGGGGCGGCATTTTTACTATTTATTTAATGTAAACCAGCCCAGGACAGGCCGCTTTAAAAAAAAAAAACAAAGCTGAGTGGGGCCTGTCCTGGGCTGGTTTACGAGACGTTGCATGTCAGCGCAGGCGGCGATTCAATGACGTCATCGCACCGCCTACGCTGAGACACAGACATCACGGACAAGAAGAGGAGGCGGCAGTGGCTGCATCAAGGCATCGGAGGTGAGTATAACTTTTTTTTATATATAAATAGGCCGTAACCTGCTGGAGTATCCCCAGCAGGTCACGGCCTATTTATTTACCTACCCCGCGTCTGCTCGTGGCTGCCCCCGCTTCCCCTTCTGCTATAGGACGCAGAAAGGGAAGTAGATGCCGCTGTGAGTGGCCTCGGGCATTGGTAAGTTAGGCTGCGGGCCGCAAATACTACTATTATTATACTCCGGGGTCTTTTCAGACCCCGGAGAATAGTAATCGGAGGCCTAGGGTAGGTGAGGGAACATAAAAACCAATGTTACTCACCTCCTGCGATTCAATGTAACTCCGAGCAGGCTTGAGGCCTCTGGTGACGTCATCAGGTCGCGCCGCCGGCCTGATCACGTGACGTCTGTGCGCAATTAAACAGGGCCGAAAGCTGCAAGGAGTGCACCGGTGTCCAGGATAGGTAAGTAACACTAGTTTTTATGTTTGTATTCTCCCCTGGGTCTCCAATCATTATACTCTGGGGTCTGAAAAGACCCCAGAGTATAATAATAGTTCATGGGTGGCCCACTATGGGGCAATAATACCCTGTGCAAGGACCACTGTAGAGCATAATACCCGGTGCAGGGGCCACTATGGAGCATAATACCGAGTGCAGGGGCCACTATAGAGTATAATACCGGGTGCAGGGGCCACTATGGAGCATAATACAAGTGCATGGGTCACTATGGAGCATAATACAAGTGCAGGGGCCACTATGGAGCATAATACCGTGTGCTGGGGCCACTGTAGAGCATAATACCGTGTGCAGGGGCCAATATGGAGCATAATACCGTGTGCAGGGGCCAATATGGGGCATAATACCGTGTGCAGGGGCCACTAGGGAGCATAAAACTGTTTGCAGGAGTTTTTGTGGAACATAATACCATGTGCAGTGGCCACTGCGGGGCATAATACCATGTGCAGGGGCCACTATAGAGCATAATACCGTGTGCAGGGGCCGCTGCGAGGCATAATACAGTGTGCAGGGGCCACTGCGGGCCATAATACTGTGTAATACTGTGTGCAGGGGCTGCTGTGGAGCATTATAGTGTGTGTAAATGGGGCGCTATAAACAGGGTCTATGGCACCTGTTTATATTATACGCTGTCTGTTTATAGTGACCATGTGATGTAATTCTAGCCTTGTCACATACTATAGACATGTACAGGACGAGGCTGTAGTTACATGACATGGCCGCTATAAGATGAATGACACTATGTAAACAGAGAAGCGGTCACGGCGCTTACACAGGTACCATTCAAACAGCTGATCAGTGGGGGTCCTGGGTTTTTGAGCCCCACTGATTAGTTTATTAATGACCTGGAAAACCTTTTAATTAGTTAACACCTGGGGCATTATTATTAAGGGGCACTATTTATACAGGGTACACACGGACATTATTAATATAAAGATGCACTTGGGGGTATTTTTCATTATGGGAGGTTATATCATATATTATATAATTGGGGTAGCAGCAGGATGGGTGTGCAGGTGAGGACAATGTGGGTGCCTGGAAAAGTGAGGAGCCAAAGATGTCTGTGTTGCAAACTTTACAGAGACAAGTCACAGCTGGAAGAAGTGGTCATGGCGGTCCAGAGGGAAGAGAAGGGAAATGTGAAGGATTAGTCAGAGACGTCACCTGTAAGTCACAGAATGTTACTGCACTGTATTCACCTAAATGATAGAGGATAAATACCTGATTGATGGGGGTCTGTCTGCTGAGACCCCCACTGAGCCTGAGAATTGGGTTTTTTCCCCCCCACTGGGTGGGAATCCAGCCTGACCGCAGCCATATATAGGTGTGTCACTTGGTGGATGGCCGAACCCGCGTGGCTCTCATTCACTTCAATGGGAGCGCCAAAGATACCCGAAGTCCAGTACTCAGCTATCTGCGGGGCTCCTATTATAGAAAATGGGGGCCACGTGGCCTCGTCCATCCACCAAGCAGAAGATGTGTGAAGTTACTTTCATTGTTAATGCCGTGTTTTTGATCTGATACTGAAGTAATACAGGAAGAAGAATTCTTTAAAACTGTTTTATAACTTTGTGTATTGTGTATATTGTGTGACAATAACAGTGTGTTAAACTAGTAGCAGGGAAACTCAATTTTTTTTTTTTTTTTTTGGGGGGGGGGCGTCTTTCTATAGTCCACCTCAGGCAGCAAAGAGGCTAGGTTCACCACTGGATGCACCCCATTATAGTCAATGGGGTCCGCCGGGCTCTGTGTGTAACTGCTGTTGTTGCAGCCCGGCTCTCTGTAGTTTGGGTCCCCAGACCAGCAGGGTTAGGGTTGCACATAGGAGAGGCATAGTTAGCCTCTACTTCAACAATGCAACACCCGAAAATACCAAGCTCTGGGTGTGTTAGCTGTGATGGGCTGATAGGCGGAGCCTGCCAGACTGCACAGCTAACATTCCAGGAGCTGAGGCAGCGCCACCTACTGGATCCAGGACAAACCTGATTTAAACCACTCCATTCTAGACTCAACCCTGTCTGTACATTGCACAGAGATGCGTCTGCAGCTTCTCAAAGTGAGTATAAGGAGAGTCTCTACTTCTGACTAGTTGCTTCTGTTATTCCTGATGGGATGTTAGTCATAGACAGCAAGCAGCTGTCCTTATTATGCTCAGATAGGCTCTTCTCTGCTATTTGTCTACTATTTTACAGTTACTCCTGGCAGAATTTTATGTCATGAAACCAGTAGTAGACTGTGTTGTGCATGCCCCCTGCCACAGAGACAAATACAAAATGTGCTGCAGCTATAAAGGGGCTATTAGCAGAAGAAACTCTAATAGAACACTGCTCCATTTTTTTGCGACTAGAAGTTGCAATCACAACACCGTTGGATCACCTTGCAATTCCATTCACTTACGGAGTCGCAAGCTCACATAGCGATCTTTTGTTGGCAGTTATGGCTGCAGTGAAGCCCTAGACTTAAGCCCAGATTTCTGATATGGATTTCCCTTCAAATTCATGTCTGATTTTTCACCCACTATTTTCCGTGGTGTGAATATGCTCTTAGGTGACTGAATACTTTTGCAAGGCACTGGATACAGACTGAAGATACAGATGTGTGAATGTCACCCTGAAGCACTGACAGTAGAAAGGTGGGTCATTAGCCACGCCGTTCGCTATATGGAACTACAGTTTGTGACGTATGACCACATGCTACCCCACTAGTAAACGGATATACAAGTCATACGTTCCTCTGACAATGGACTCTAAAGACACCAAAGGAAACCGATATAAGAATGCACGGCATATGGATCAATTACCCTCCTGATGAAAGTACATGGCGCTTTGAAGTGGGTGAAGACAAGCTGAAGGATGGGAAGACCTGAATGTGGCAGCTAATTATTTCACTATCCTGAGACCTGACTGCTGGAAGCAATGGCAGCTTCACACTATAATCCTGCCCTGTGCTAGAAATGAGGGATCCGTGACCCCAATTAATTAATTCTTCAGCTGCCAGCGAAATCTTTCATACAGCACGCTACCTCCCCGCAAGAATAGATCAAGAGCATCTTACCTCAGCTGTCAGCTGCACATGGACATGATACGGGCTAGATCTGGACCTCTAGATGTGGATCCTGCAGCCCAAATTTCAGTGAAAATTATAGTTTTTGATAAAGCTGTATGCTAAATATAAAAAAGCATACAATATACTTTTAATGGCAAGGTCTCAACTATATTATATAGGTGAATCTAATGTACACACAAGACATTAGATGGAGGGGGCAGCTGTGCCACAGGTGTAAAGAAATAACATCAGTAATTGCACAAGTCAAATGGAACCATGATGATTTGGGACACTAAACCACTTACAGGCCCTTATAGATTGAGGCTTAGTGTCCCAAATCACCCCGTTATAACGCATTCTTCGGCCGCATTAAAAACAAAAAAGTTTTATACTCCCCTATTTGCTGTACTCCCCACACCGGCGTAGTTCTTCAGAGAAGTACACCTCGAATTCAGTGTGCAAATACCGGACCTCAGGCGCATGCGCAATGAACCTGGGGTGTACATGTCTGGCTTCAATGAAGAAAAGCGTAGGTGTCGGGAGCACCAGACATGAATCCGAAGAGACTCATCTCTAGGTAAGTATAAACTTTTATATTTTAATGGAGCCACAGACTGCATGATAACAGGGTGATTTGGAACACTAAACCCCTGGTCCATAAGGACCTGTGGGTGGTTTAGTGTTCTAAATTGCCCTGACAGGTTCCCTATAAAGGGGTTGTCTGAGTAGAGTATTGAATACTGAAAATCTATCCATGGGAAAGTTTATCAGAATCTGATCGGTGGGCATCCGGCACCTGGATCCTGCAACAGCCTGTAAGCGCCGGAAGCTGTATACAGTGAATAGGATCAGAGCTGCAGCTCCCCAGTTCCACCATTCAGTGTAAGTCTCCATACACTGTATACAGCTTCCACTCTGTCCGCTGTAGAGCTGGCATCGAAGAACTGCAACTCAGATCCCAATCCCTTGAATAGGTACAAGGCTGCTTCCGGCCCTATACCTTGTATATAGCTTCCGGCAGCCAGATGACCTGATTGGTGCGGGGTACGGATGTGCTGTGTTAAAATCATCAGTATTCAATATCCCTCTGTCTCAGACAATCTCTATAAGGCTGAGGAGTTTTTGGCTGTTGCAAAAACACAGGGGAAAAAAAGAAGTAACATTTCACAGTCTCAGCAAAGTGAGTGAAATTTTCTTTAATCTCATCCACACATTGTGGACTAAAAGGATGTAGAAAATGCAATGTGTTAATTTTACCTGGGGAAATGCAGCGCTTTCCCTATAAAACTTAATGGGAGGAGGCAAAAATTAAAAACGAAGCAGAAAAGTGAAAGAAACGTTTTTGTTGCATTTTTTCAACAGCAAATTTTTGCGATTCGCTGCATATGGCCTTAGCCTATAGCGGTTTTATTTTGACGTTTTTAAGGGTGGAAGGTGTTTTCTAAAAATTGTCCTTCCAATAGCTGACACTATTTGCAGTGAAACGCATGTGGTTTTGCACCCATGCACATAATACTGCAGAGCATGAACCCAGGGTTGGGCTGGATTCACACTGCTATAATACATCCGTATTGCCCCAATGTGAAAACAACCAGAATGCTACAATTTCTATGGCTCTACTTCTATGCTTTTCCGTTGAATGTGAACAGGGTTACTGAAACACCATTGACATTTATAGAATATGGCTTGTCATCAGATCTGACACAGGTTTCGATGCAAAATCCATGTAAAATGCAACATGTGTGAACAGGGGCACATCTTCCATGAGGCGACCTGAGACGATGGCCTCAGGCAGCACCTCATGGAATAAACTGGGGGGCGGCATTCTTGTATTATTGCAATAGATAGCAGCCAATACTTTTTACTCACCTGTCCATGCTCCTGTGCAGGCTCTGCACTTATGTCACCACTATAAGCAAAGTAATGGGGAACAGATAAATATTCCTCCTGGATCTCCAAATCAAGAAGAGCTAGAGGCATAGATCCTCATCATATCATATCATATCATATCATGAGGATCTCTGCTTCTAGCACTTATGTCACAACACTGAAGGACGTCAGGATGCTACATCCAACATCCAGGCGTTCTTCAATGTCAGCTACAGCCCACCCTGGAGGCGGCAGTGGAGACCGGCCTGGACAGGAGCATGAAGAGGTGAGTAAAAAAGTATCGTTTGCTACCTACTGCAATAATACAATAAGTAGCAGCCGATTAAAAAAAGAATGAAGCCCGTCAGTCACATACGTGGAGGGGCCATAGGGGGTCATATATTGTGGGGGGCAATAAATTGGGGTCATATACTGTGTGGGGTCCAAAAAAAGGATTTGTGTACCAAGTGTGGGACAAAAAAAAAAGGGGTTGTGTACCGTATGGGGCCAAATATGGGGATTTTTTTATCTGCAAATGGGGGGCGTCCTGCAATTTGAATTAGAGGGGCACACCACCAAAGATAGCTGGGTTTGGTATCTTTTTTTTTGGGGGGGGCACCTTTCTATAGTCCGCCTCAGGCAGCAGAGAGTCTAGGTTCACCACTGTGTGTGAACATGCCTTTATATTTTCTCCTTCCTCTAAACTGGATGCCTCCAATTCAAGTGAAACTAACTTATCATCATTGGGTTCTATTGAAGTTGTGTAATATACTCTTAGGAGGACAGAACTGTTACTAAGATATACAATCTATGTAAACAGAATGTGAACAGAGTCCTTACTTTATAAGCGGCAGCACAGACCAGTCCCTACGTACTGCACAAGCAGAGCTCGCCCCCTTCTCCGGCTCTGTATTGCGCGCCCCCTTCTCCGGCTCTGTATTGCGCGCCCCCGCACTTGTACAGAGCGTTGCGCGCCCCCGCGCTCGCTGAGTGAGACAAGGCGCAGCCCTGCCAGGAAGGGATTATCCTCCTGGCGCCGGGCCCGGCCGCAGGCAGCAGGGTTCGGTGTGTTCTCACGACCTCTGCACACAGGCGGCCCCGGGGAGGAGAGCAGTGCGGGAGGCCCGGCCGCGGCATCACACGTGTCCTGCACACACTCACACATAACACGTGTGCCGGAGACTTTCCCACAGGCCGGATCCGGGGGATACTCTGCGCTCTAAACATCCTGTCCCTGCGCCTGCTGTGTGCGACACTTCTCCCTGGATGACGCAGAACATGCACAACAATGATGGTAAATGTGCGGGCTGGAAGAAGGCACACAGGGCTTATTAAAGGGGCAGCGCACCTCAGACATGGATGTCATGTAGTATGAGAGGGGTGCCAGATTTCCAGGGTGGGGGTGCCTGGTCCCCCATTTTTGCAACCCAGAAGTGAGCATAGATTGCCATAGGGTTCTATTGTGATCTTAAATCGGTTCTGTACACATGCATGGTGCTGCTGCTAAAATATAAGTTCCCATGATGATGGGGGTTGTAGTAATTTTCCAACAGCTGGAGAGCCCTGCTAAGGCCTCATGACGTGCATTGTCGTCAGTGTGCTCTGACCCATTCATTTCTAGTGCCCCCTACAGTGTATTTTCACGGTCACGTGCATGGGACCTTGAGCCAGGACCAAAAATCCTATTTCTCTCCGTTTTGCAGCCTTTGTTCACTGACCTGAGCCGTGCAGGCACAGGCAGCACACGGATGACATCTATGTGCCATGTAATCACAGCCCAGAGACACACACGTGTGCATGTAATGTTACAGCAATGATCTAAGCTAAGCTGAGGCCCCAAGTTGCAGAAACGCAAAATTTTTAGTTGCAGATTTTGTTGCTGTTTTTTGAGCCAAAGTCAGAAGTGGATTTCACAGAAGGGAAATGTCTAAGAGCTTCCTATATGTTTTCCATTCCATATCAAGCAACTCCTGACTTTGGCTCAAAAACCGCAGCAAAATCTGCAACAAAAACTCTGCGTTTCCGCAACGTGGGGTCTCAGTATAAAGGGGTTGTCCAGGATATTGACATTCATGGCCTATACTTTGAGTTAGTAATCAGTGTCTTATTAGGGGAGACGCCTGTGATCCCGTGATCAGCACCATGAATGTGCCCGACCCCGCGATCAGCACCATGAATGTGCCCGACCCCGCGATCAGCACCATGAATGTGCCCGACCCCGCGATCAGCACCATGAATGTGCCCGACCCCGCGATCAGCACCATGAATGTGCCCGACCCCGCGATCAGCACCATGAATGTGCCCGACCCCGCGATCAGCACCATGAATGTGCCCGACCCCGCGATCAGCACCATGAATGTGCCCGACCCCGCTATCAGAATCATGAATGTGCCCGACCCCGCTATCAGCACCATGAATGTGCCCGACCCCGCTATCAGCACTATGAATGTGCCCAACCCCACAATCAGCACCATGAATGTGCCCGACCCCGCTATCATCACTATGAATGTGCCCGACCCCGCTATCAGCACCATAACTGTGCCGCTTCTTTCTTCATTGTGCCGATCAGTGGCGCCAGTTTATCTGATTCTGTCCAATGTGAAGAGCTGAGGTATCCAGCACAACAGCTAATATGAGTTGTGCCTGTGTGAACGATGAGCGGGCCCAGATAAGGTAGCTGATCAGCACAATGAAGAGGCTGCAGCTCCACCATTATAATGATTAGAGTTAATGGGGTTGTCCAGGGTTGGGAAAATTGGTTGCTGTCTTCCATACACAGTGCCACAACTGTCCACTGGTTGGTTGTGGTATTGCAGCTTGGCACAATTTACTTCATAAGGGATGAGCTGCTATACTAGACAAGGCCTGGACAGGCATGGCACTGTTTTTTTAAAGAAAGCAGCCAGGTTTTTCTAATCCTAGAAAGCCCCTTTGACGTCCTGGAAAACTTTTTAAGGCTGATCTAAAATGATGGCAAGATTAGTCAGACCCCCACCAATCCTGAGAATGAAGGGGTTGTAGTTCCCTGACTTTGCAGGGAACTACAGCCAGCTCCTTTCACTTGGTGCAAATTCCCTGCACAGGGGGAAGACCAGAGCAGGGCAGAGAAAGGAAAGACTGTATAGGGGATGGAGAAGCTGAATCAGCACTGCAGTCCCTTCATTCTCAGGATCAGTGCAGCCTGTGGAGCCCCCCACTCACTCTGAAGATTCCCCCCTCCTACATGGAGTCTTCAGGACATGTGTGTAATAACTTTAGTTCTGTTCTGGGGATGGTATTTGGTTGTGTGTTTGATCACAACCTACAGGAAGCGTTAAGGTCAAGTGGTTGAGGATATGATCTTGTATACACATGTCTGTGGTTTCACTATGAAACTCAAGATGGGTTTCGTGCACTGAGGTTATTTGGTAAATCAGATCACAGAATCACAAGAGTATACTGAAAGGCCGACACAAGGAAGGTTATATGCGAACATGCAGACAGTACGGGGCCCGCACATTACATCCCTCACCCCTTGTTAGAGGGGTGTGCAATCTCTCAGGAGGGCTCTGGGGGGGGGGGGGGTGTGGGAGAAGAAGGGGGGGGGCGCCCGGGGGGGGGGCCCCCCCCGGGGGGGGGGGGGTTGTTGGTTTTGTTTTTTTTTTTGTTGTGTGGTGTGGGGGGGGGGGGGGGGGGGGGGGGGGGGGGGAGGAGGGGGTGTTGTTTTTCCCCTTCCCCTTTTCTTCTTTTTTTTGTGTGGGTGGGGGGGGGGGGGGGAAAAAAAGAAAAACTGGGGGGGGGGGGGGGGCGCCCCCGCCCCGCCGGCCCGGGGGGGGGGGGGGTGAGGGGGGGGGTTTATCTGTGTTCTTCTGCGGCGGCGCGCTGGGCGGGGGGGGGGGGGGGGGGGGGGTGTGTTTTTTTTTTTGTGTGGCCTCGGCGCGGCGCCCCCCCGGTGAAGCATGGGATTTTCCAAAAAACAATCAGACCTTGATTGATGCAAAGAAATCCAAAGGAGTTTATTCGAAGTCCAATTTTAACAGAGAAAATATTTCATCAGAAAATATCCATAACGCATACAACAGAACCCTTGCCTTTCAGGCTACTGTAGTCTCACAGGTTTCCCACTATGTCAACTCCATCAACAACTACTGAGCTTGCTGGGTAATGGAATCCTTTTATATCATAGACATTTCCCATAATCCTATGCAGTTTTCTCTATAAAACACTGGAGTTGATGCAGACTTGCCTTTTATAAGGCCAGGGCAGACACACCCTACTACAGCTCCACTACTGCAGGTAAGTAAATGAAAACACTTCTTTATGAAACACAAATTGTGAGTATTTCCTTAGTTTTGGTACATTGTTTCCAGATGGCAAGACCAGAAAGAGTAGAAAAATAGAGCATTAGGTGGCCAGCCTAATGAGGAAAGAAAGAAATAAGAAGCAGTAATAGAACATTCACACAGAGGATTTACCAGACCTGGCAACTCATGTACCACAACTAAGGTTACAAAACAGGAAATCAATTATAAACATAAAACAAAACATTTTACCTCTTCACATTCCTCCCCCCTTAAGAGGAAGCTTGTCCTTCTTCAGACAACTTTTACTTCAGCACCATACCTAGACAAATGATCGGCATTTTGGTGCTTCGTCCCTGACCGATGTTGTATCTCAAACTTAAATGGCTGTAATGCTAAATACCACCTAGTAATTCTGGCATTTTTGTCTTTCATGGTATGAATCCAAGTGAGGGGATGATGATCGGTTACCAAAGTAAACTCTCTTCCTAGTAAGTAATAGCGTAATGCCTCCAAAGCCCACTTAATTGCCAGCCCTTCTTTCTCAATAGTAGAATACTTTTGTTCACGGGGGAAAAGTTTCCTACTCAAATAAAGAATAGGATGTTCCTCACCATTATCCTCTTGACTTAGGACTGCCCCAAGTCCCACCTCTGATGCATCAGTCTGCACAATAAATGGTTTGTCAAAGTTCGGGCTTTGCAGGACCGGTTCTTTACACAAAATTTCTTTTATCTGTTCAAAAGCTAGCTTACATTCTGTTGTCCATACAACTTCCTCTCTTCTGTTCTTTTTAGTTAGGTCGGTTAAGGGAGCAACTATGGTAGCAAATTCTGGAATAAAACGTCTATAATAACCAACAAGACCTAAAAATGATCTGACTTCTTTTTTTGTGGCTGGAATAGTAGCAGATTGAATGGCTTGTACTTTTGATATTTCTGGCCTTACTTTACCACTACCCACAATAAACCCAAGGTACTTTGTTTCTTGGAATCCCAAAGCACATTTGCGTGGATTAATTGTGAAACCAGCTTTCTCAATTTCAGTTATTACCTTTTCCAAGTGATACAAGTGGTCTTCCCATGATTTACTAAAAATTACAACGTCATCTAGATAAGCAGCACTGTACTCCATATGATCCTTCAGGAGTAAGTCCATGGCTCTTTGAAATGTGGCTGGAGCACCATGAAGACCAAATGGCATGTTTCTGAACTGATACAGACCACTAGGCATCACAAAGGCAGTTTTTTCTTTTGATTTCTCATCAAGTGGAATTTGCCAATAACCCTTACATAAATCTAGGGTAGAAATATATTCTGCACACCCCAATCTATCTATGAGCTCATCAATACGCGGCATTGGGTAATTGTCAAAACTAGATATGGCATTAATTTTACGAAAATCTATGCAAAATCTTATTGTCCCATCTTTTTTCCCAACCATCACTACAGGTGATGACCAAGGACTTTTGGAGGGTTCAATAACTCCCAATTTAAGCATTTCCTGCACCTCATTTTCAGCCTCACCCTTTAATTTTTCAGGTATTCGATAAGGTTTCTGCCTGATAGGCGCATGCTCTCCAGTATTTATTGCATGAGAAATTAAAGACACACGACCAGGCTTACTTCCAAAAGCATGTGAACTAGACCCAATAAGTTTCCTCATGTCACAATGTTGTCCTTTAGATAACTTTGGATTCAAAGTTACCTCTGACCAGTGTGCACAATTTTTCAACAAATCATAAATCTCTTCAGACATATTCTGTGAAGCCTCGGCGACAATAGTACCGGTAATGCTATTTGTGGGATCAACCTCTGGTTCAAGCCAACGTTTTAATAAATTTACATGGTAAATTTTATTTTTTTGTTTTTTATCTGGGGTTTCAATTTCAAAGTCAACAGGACCTGTTTGTCTAACCACTTTATATGGCCCTTGCCATCTGGCCAACAACTTATTCTCACTGCTAGGAAGCAAGAGAAGAACCTTATCTCCAACTTTAATTGACTTATTTTTGGCATGCTGATCATACCATTTCTTTTGGTAAACTTTTGCTTTACGGACATTATCATGGGCTACCTTAATCAATTTCATTAATCTCTCTCTCATTTCCAACACATGTTCCACCACATTTTTCTGATGACCAGCTCTACCTTCCCATACCTCTTTAATAACATCCAAGAGTCCCCTGGGTCGTCTCCCATATAACAATTCAAAAGGGCTAAACCCTGTAGACTCTTGTGGAACCTCACGATAAGCAAATAACAGAAAGGGCAACCATTTGTCCCACAGTTTTGGATCATTATGTGCAAATTTTCTAAGCATATTTTTCAAGGTTTGGTTATATCGTTCAGTCAACCCATCAGTTTGTGGAATAATTTTTTGTATCTCCATGAACACAAGTAATTGGCACTTTGGGAAAGTCCATCTTCTCAGTTATTAGGTCCCCCTTTACCAAACTTAGTTTACTGCCAGAATCCAGCAAAGCATCCACAGTCTGTCCATTAATTTGGATTGGCCGCACAAAGTCACTGCAAGCACAAAACGATCCAGACGTTGGGCCTTTAGTGCTTTTCCTTGGGCAAAATTTAGCTATGTGTCCCTTTTCTTGACAAATATAGCACTTTTTTTCACTTGTGTTCATGGTTTTTAATGGACTTCTGGCTTCTTGACCTCTCCCTCCAGAGATAATTCTAAATGGTTTGGATGGGCCTGTTGCAGACCTGCTTAGGTCTCTTTTTGCTAGGAGAAAGTTTTCCGCCAAAGAAATTGCTTTGTCAGCATTTTTGGGCCGATGTTTTTTAACCCAGGCATGGACATCAGCTGGAAGAATTTGTAGAAACTGTTCAAGGATGATCATTTCACTGATCTGTTTAGTTGTCTTTGTGTCTGGTTTCATCCATTTCACATATAAGTCTTGCAGGCGAGTAAAGACTTCTCTTGGACCATCAGTGTAGCAGTACTTCAATTCTCTGAACCTCTGCCTGTAGGTTTCCTCACTGATGTCATATCGCCTTAGAATAGTCTCTTTAACCAAGTCATAGTTATTTGCATCGCTTATGTTCATGTGGCTATATGCCAGTTGGGCTTGTCCAGTAAGATATGGTGCCAGTCTTACCACCCACTGTTCCTCAGGCCACTGACAAGTGTGTGCAATTCTTTCAAATGTGGTTAAATATGCCTCAATATCATCCTGTGGAGAAAGTTTTGTCATGCGAGGGTCTTTCCAAGGAGACATAGCAACAGGCGGTCTCAGGGTTTGGAATAGTTCCCTCCAACGTTCATCCTGACGTTGCAATTCCTCGCGATTTCTCCTGGCTTCCTCTATTTGCCTTTTTTCTGCTTCAATCTGCTGCACAGTTAACCATTTCATAAGGTCAGCAATGCTCTCAGGTAAAGTCATTTCAGAAGGTCCAGCAACACTTGTCGTTATTGGAGCAGCTGTGGCTCCTTGCACTTCTGCCTCCTCCTCCTCTATCTGTGCACTGGGTCTGGCACTTTGACTTTCCATTTTCACCAGCTTGCTTGCAGCAGTTTGCTTTGCAGATACAGTTGGTTTTTTTGTAATGCGCCAGGAACGTGTCTTGTACATAACTCCCTTGTTTCTTTATGCTGGAGTACTTGGAGCGATACTCCAAAAATCATCCCACTTCTGACACCATATGTGAAGCATGGGATTTTCCAAAAACAATCAGACCTTGATTGATGCAAAGAAATCCAAAGGAGTTTATTCGAAGTCCAATTTTAACAGAGAAAATATTTCATCAGAAAATATCCATAACGCATACAACAGAACCCTTGCCTTTCAGGCTACTGTAGTCTCACAGGTTTCCCACTATGTCAACTCCATCAACAACTACTGAGCTTGCTGGGTAATGGAATCCTTTTATATCATAGACATTTCCCATAATCCTATGCAGTTTTCTCTATAAAACACTGGAGTTGATGCAGACTTGCCTTTTATAAGGCCAGGGCAGACACACCCTACTACAGCTCCACTACTGCAGGTAAGTAAATGAAAACACTTCTTTATGAAACACAAATTGTGAGTATTTCCTTAGTTTTGGTACATTGTTTCCAGATGGCAAGACCAGAAAGAGTAGAAAAATAGAGCATTAGGTGGCCAGCCTAATGAGGAAAGAAAGAAATAAGAAGCAGTAATAGAACATTCACACAGAGGATTTACCAGACCTGGCAACTCATGTACCACAACTAAGGTTACAAAACAGGAAATCAATTATAAACATAAAACAAAACATTTTACCTCTTCACAGTAAGGACAGAAGGACAGTAGACAGCAGGGAGGCGGGGACCCCCAACAAAAAAAAAAAAAAAAAAAAAAGGGGGGGGGGGGCGGGACAGAGGGGGGGGGGGGGGAAAGGGGGCAAAAAAGGGGGGTTTTTTGGGGGGGGGGGGGGGGGGAGCTGGGAAAAAGGGGGGGCCCCCGGGGGGGGGACCCCTTTGGTGGGGGGGGGGGGGGGGGGAAAACCGGCGGGGGGAGGAGGCCCCCCCTTTTTTCCTCTGGGAGAAGCAGCAGGGGGGGGGGGGGGGGGGAAGGGGGGGGGGGGGGGGGGGGGGCACCCCCCCCAAAAGGGGGGGGGCCAAAAAAGAGAAAAAAAAAAAAATGGGGGGGGGGGGGGGGGGGGGGGGGCGGCAGGGGGGGGGGGGGGGGGGGGGGGGGGGGGGGGGGGAAAAAAAAAAAAAAAAAGGGGGAGGAGGGGGAAAAAAAAAAGGGGAAAAAAAAAAAAAAAAAAAGGGGGGGGGGGGGGGTAAAGGGGGGGGGGGGGGGGGGAAGGGGGGGGGGGGGGACACCCACAATCTCCTTATTATTGATGGACCCTTGGATAGTGTTGTTAGACCCCTAGCATCACTTTATGGACTAAGTGTGTGTATATATATATATATCTACACTCCAAACCTCTTCATTTACACGGTGGGTCCTAAAGTTTCTCTGGAGGGCCACAGGCTGAAGACCACTGACATACAAAGGAATCCATACTGTTGTATTGCAGAGACATGTCAACCTGCTGAACTGTGTTTTATATGTTTTCATCGATTCTTTGCTTAGAATTTACTACTTGGAAATGTTACCTCTGGTATGGACCTGCCCAAAATGTAGAAGGCAAAACTATGACAAAAGCCTTTGATGTTAAGGAAACCTACACAATTTATAGCAAACCTCCCCTCGAGAGCTAAAAACGAAGATGTGACTGGAGATAAGCTTAAAAATTTGTATATTTAAGGCCTATCCCATCCGACACAACCGTGGATGAGCTGCTGCAGCCGCCAGATCTGCATAGAGTACAGAGCCAGAAGCAGATAGCTCTGTACACTGTGTAGTGAATGTGCAACTTTGTTGCAGTGCAGCTCTCATTCATAAGGGGAATTATGTTCACTAACTTAGGTAACAGCTATTCTATCTGTATCAGTTTCACAAGTCCAAGAAAATCTTAAAGGGATTGTCCACATAAAAATGCACACTATTGTAAAGCCAAGCATGCATGCATTAAAGGAAGTCACCAGAACCCAGTATATCAAGCCAGCCTTGCAAGTAGATAGGTTAGGGTCACCTGAATCAAATGGTATTTTCTCTTTGTGAATCGGTGCCCCTGCTGCCTAGAGATCACTCTTTTTGCAAATATACAAATGAACTCTTTGGCGCAACAAGAGCGTTGCCATTTCTCTAAAGAGGTATGCAGCAGCGCCCTCATTGCCCCAAATAGAGTCCCTTGTTCAGAACCTTCACATTATATCCAGACTGGGTAGTGGTTACAAAGAGTGTCTCCTACTCTGGAGGATCTCTCCTGTCCCCTTACCCAGGCAGCCTATTGATTTGAGCAGACACTGTGTAATACTTCATTTCCCCAGTGGTAGTGCTGCATAGAATTTGAACACTTGCTGTTAGGTTGTCCGACAGATAACAGCTTGGTCCCAGCAGGGGGTGCACTTTGGGATCTGGTTATTGTTAATGGATTCTTCTAGTTAGCAGGGATTTGGGAAGCAGAGCACCCATTTAAAGGGATAGTTTAATTTGTGCAACTTATTTCTTTTAAAGCAGCCGCCTACGGTATCCTTATGGGTGCAGGTAGGACTTTCCGTGAGGGTAGGTACGAGTATGCAAGTGCTTTCTTGTGCAGATGTAGCGTTCTAACAGATAAAACAACATGACTACTATGATATGTCTCAAGTTTTACTGAACTGTAATAATCCTCTGCTGAAGTTTAGGCCTTGAAATTTTTTGTTTGCTGCTTTGGAACGGTTGTTATTATTTTATTGCTGCTTTATACAGATCTTCGCTTTGCATAACCCAATGTTTTCACTAACCTTGTACCCAGGGAACAATGCCGAATATTTCAGAAATGAATGCTTATGAAAGAGTTGTTTATGCCATAGTGCTATGCACACCTGCATGCATGTAGCATTTTAGTCTCATGAGCTTTGTATGGGGGTAGTCTGTGATGACACAAACACCATTATTTCATTAAAAGTACATTTCCCAACTTTTTCCAAACTTTACTTTCGGCGGACCCTATTATAGTCTATGGGGTCCGTGGGTAACCGTTTTTTTAAGTGGATTAGGTTTTTGTTTGTGGGTCCTCCGAACGCAGGTGTGAACCTAACATCAAAAACATGCAGCAACTATGGCACAAATGTGCTCCATTTAAAGCCTCATTCACATCTGCGTTGGGGTCTCCATTGGAGACTCCATTGCAGAGTCTGCCAAAGATCGGCAGAGAAAAAAGTCCTGCACAGAGAACTTTTTCCTCCTAAGCTTTCAGTTTAAAAATGATGGACACTCAGTGGACCCCACTATAGTCAATGGGGTCTGCCAGGCTCCTTGTGTAACCGTTGCTTTAGTGGTCAGTCTCTATGTTGTTTGGGTCCTCCGCGGACCCGAACATCGGAGAGCCAGCGCTAGTGTGAACCTAGCGTAACATAGTAAAAGTAGGTCAGTATCTGGGAGGTTGTTACAATGCATCCCCTCAGCTAAACAGGTGGGAATTCAGACTTGCGTTTTATGTACACTAATACATTATAGCAAACAATGTATTCAGATTGACTAAACTGGATACAAATGTGACAATTTCTCATCTGTGAGAAGTATTAGGACTGAATAGAGTCTTAGCATGTGGATTGATAGTAAATACATAGGGGAAATAGTGATGCAATCTAAAACAAAGCAAATGGTAAAGTTTATCCTTGTACAGTGGGTAAGCTTTATATCTACATACCAGCACAGCACCTATACTGAGAAGACCTGGTCATTTACATCACCCACTTAGGAGATAGTAATGGATCCCTTTAACTAATAATTCACTACATGATACACTTTAACAGAGTGAACTAGTTAGTAAGAGAAAAGAGATATAACTGATGAAGTGCAGTACCACTTTAAGCCATCAGGTGGCAGTGCAAATTCTTTATGACAGATATATTAGAAATGAGATAGATGAATACAGGGAATGACAGATATGAGATAGGCCGGGTTCACACCTGCGCCTGAACTCCATTGGGAGATTCTGTTCCCCATTCTGCTTGAAAAATTTGTAAAGAAAAGAGCTGCAAGCAGCCCTTTTCTCTCCGCATTTTTCGTCCTTTTCAGATGAAAACCAGGCAATAACCTGGCGCACCCATTATAGTCTATGGGATCCACGAGTGACCACTTTTTTAAGCGGATTAGGTTTCCGTTCGGGCAGTGTGAACCTAGTGATAGTCATGAGGTTTATATGTATGAGGAAGATCTAGGACACAGAGGTAGATATGAGATAGATAGATAGATAGATAGATAGATAGATAGATAGATAGATAGATAGATAAAGGATACAAAACCAGAAATGAGGTAGATATAGGACACAGAGGTAGATATGAGGTACATATAGGATAGAAAGATGGGTATGAGGTAGATAAAGGATACAGAAACAGACATTAGGTAGATATCAGGTAGATCTAGGATAAAGGGATAGATAGAACCAATAAAAATGGCAGCACTCCAATGATCAGATAACTAGTGGCTCTTTATTCCCAGGCGACGTTTTGGTCCCTCCATGAACCTTTCTCAAGCTTGACAACGCCTTAGAATAAAGACTTACTAGTTATCTGACCTTCGAGAACTGCTCTGCCATTTTTATTGGTTTTGTTTATGATGGAAATGGCCATCTTTCTTTTGGATTTGCACCCAACTTTTGGAAGTATTGCTGTGCTGCTTTGTACAGTCATGGCCAAAAGTTTTGAGAATGATACAAATATTAATTTTTACAAAGTCTACTGCTTCAGTTTTTCTAATGGCAATTTGCATATACTCCAGAATGTTATACAGAGTGATCAGCTTAACAGCAATTACTTGCAAAGTCAATATTTGCCTAGAAAATTAACTTTATCCCCCAAAACACATTTCAACATCATTGCAGCCCTGCCTTAAAAGGACCACCTAACATCGTTTCAGTGATTGCTCCATTAACACAGGTGTGGGTGTTGATGAGGACAGGGCTGGAGATCAATCTGTCATGATTAAGTAAGAATGACACCACTGGACACTTTAAAAGGAGGCTGGTGCTTGCCATCATTGTTTCTCTTCTGTTAACCATGGTTATCTCTAAAGAAACACGTGCAGTCATCATTGCACTGCACAAAAATGGCCTAACTGGGAAGAGTATTGCAGCTAGAAAGATTGCACCTCAGTCAACAATCTATCGCATCATCAAGAACTTCAAGGAGAGAGGTTCCATTGGTGCCAAAAAGGCTCCAGGGCGCCCAAGAAAGACCAGCAAGCGGCAGGACCGTCTCTTAAAAGTGTTTCAGCTGCGGGATCGGGCTACCAGCAGTGCAGAGCTTGCTGAGGAATGGCAGCAGGCAGGTGTGAGTGCATCTGCACGCACTGTGAGGCGGAGACTCTTGGAGCAAGGCCTGGTCTCAAGGAGGGCAGCAAAGAAGCCACTTCTCTCCAGAAAAAACATCAGGTACAGACTGATATTCTGCAAAAGGTACAGGGAGTGGACTGCTGAGGACTGGGGTCAAGTCATTTTCTCTGATGAATCCCCTTTTCGATTGTTTGGAACATCTGGAAAACAGCTTATTCGGAGAAGAAGAGGTGAGCGCTACCACCAGTCTTGTCTCATGCCAACTGTAAAGCATCCTGAAACCATTCATGTGTGGGGTTGCTTCTCAGCCAAGGGAATCGGCTCTCTCACAGTCTTGCCTAAAAACACAGCCATGAATAAAGAATGGTACCAGAATGTCCTCCAAGAGCAACTTCTCCCAACCGTCCAAGAGCAGTTTGGCGCTCAACAATGCCTTTTCCAGCATGATGGAGCACCTTGCCATAAAGCAAAGGTGATAACTAAATGGCTCAGGGAACAAAACATAAGAGATTTTGGGTCCATGGCCTGGAAACTCCCCAGATCTTAATCCCATTGAGAACTTGTGGTCAATCATCAAGAGACGGGTGGACAAACAAAAACCAACAAATTCAGACAAAATTAAAGCATTGATTCTGCAAGAATGGACTGCTATCAGTCAGGATTTGGTCCAGAAGTTGATTGAGAGCATGCCAGGGAGAATTGCAGAGGTCCTGAAGAAGAAGGGTCAACACTGCAAATATTGACTTGCTGCATTAACTCATTCTAACTGTCAATATAAGCTTCTGTTACTCATAATATGAATGCAATTATATTTCTGTATGTGATAAAAACATCTGACAAACACACATAAAAACCAGAGGGCAGCAGAACATGTGAAAATATAATATTTGTGTCATTCTCAAAACTTTTGGCCATGACTGTACTTTCTATTTTGGATGTTGGTGGTCACTTTGGGTGTCACTCAGCTCTGCCAGTACCAGATAAAACAAAGAGTACAGAACACCAGGATTGCAGAAGTAAAGCCATGGTCGCACACATACACATAGATCTTTGCATCTCAGCCTATTCTACTAAACCAACTCTGAGGTTCTTAGTATAAGTTTTCAGTGAGGTGAAAAAGAGAAAGCAGAATACAATAGATGGAAAGGTCTGAAATAAATCAATGAAATGCTGAAAAACAAGGACGTAAGCCCTGTCATAAAACTAGTGTGAATGTAGCCACATCTCGTATAAAGGGATCCTGTCAATATATTCACTTCTTCCTATTCATTGCTGCCCTGAACAGATACATCATACACTTCATTAAAAGAAATCTCCAAGGACGTGACCCACAGGAAGACTGCGATAGTTGTGTGCCATGTACTGCCATGAATTAATGCATGTAACCCATTCATTACAGGGGTCCCTTGAGTGCAGGGTCAAACGCAGTTGAGATTATAGCTGCCGTGAGTGTATTATAGTGCTGATCAGTATGATAATGTCCCCTATGGGGCCTCTCACTGTCAACCTCAGCCATATGTGACATCTCTGGAGCTTAATTCTCAGGCTTGTAGCAACAGATCTCCAGTGCAAATAGGATTCTCACAGGGTGGAGGGGTTAAAATATACATGTAAAACAGTAATGAGGCTAAAAAAGGCTCTGGTGGAGGCCCTGCTGTCAGACACGGGAGTTGTCAGCCATGAGGTCTCCTGACAGTAAAAGGGTTAATAAGCACATTGTTCGCTGCCAGATGCATCTCTTGGATACCCAGGAAAGACATTGGATTTCATCCCGCCAAATATGTTAATGCAACCGCCTGTGTACAAGCATGATGTTCCTGACTTCACTCACAGACATCCCCGGGGAAGGCTTCCTTTCAACTCCAGCTCTCATCTATAGCACTGCCAGAAAAAAAGGATTCTGTGAATGCCCATAGACATCAGTGTAATGAAATTAATTGACTTGACTGGACACTTATTACTGTGTGACACAAGAAGCTTGGCCATATTATGGGAAGCCTGCTCAGGGGAGGATAAGAAAAGATGATGTGATCTCCTTGTGACACAAGATGAATGAGAAGCAGAGCAGAAACCACTTAGATGCCAAATGTGTTCCGGTATATAAGGCCTTAGAAATAGCAGTGCTGTCATGTTGAATATATACAGTCATATGAAAAAGTTTGGGCACCCCTATTAATCTTAATCATTTTTAGTTCTAAATATTTGGGTGTTTGCAACAGCCATTTCAATTTGATATATCTAATAACTGATGGACACAGTAATATTTCAGGATTGAAATGAGGTTTATTGTACTAACAGAAAATGTGCAATATGCATTAAACCAAAATTTGACCGGTGCAAAAGTATGGGCACCTCAACAGAAAAGTGACATTAATATTTAGTAGATCCTCCTTTTGCAAAAATAACAGCCTCTAGTCGCTTCCTGTAGCTTTTAATCAGTTCCTGGATCCTGGATGAAGGTATTTTTGACCATTCCTCTTTACAAAACAATTCCAGTTCAGTTAAGTTTGATGGTCGCCGAGCATGGACAGCCCGCTTCAAATTATCCCACAGATGTTCAATGATATTCAGGTCTGGGAACTGGGATGGCCATTCCAGAACATTGTAATTGTTCCTCTGCATGAATGCCTGAGTAGATTTGGAGCTGTGTTTTGGATCATTGTCTTGCTGAAATATCCATCCCCGGCGTAACTTCAAATTCGTCACTGATTCTTGTACATTATTCTCAAGAATCTGCTGATACTGAGTTGAATCCATGCGACCCTCAACTTTAACAAGATTCCCGGTGCCGGCATTGGCCACACAGCCCCAAAGCATGATGGAACCTCCACCAAATTTTACAGTGGGTAGCAAGTGTTTTTCTTGGAATGCTGTGTTTTTTTGACGCCATGCATAACGCCTTTTTGTATGACCAAACAACTCAATCTTTGTTTCATCAGTCCACAGGACCTTCTTCCAAAATGAAGCTGGCTTGTCCAAATGTGCTTTTGCATACCTCAGGCGACTCTGTTTGTGGCGTGCTTTCAGAAACGGCTTCTTTCGCATCACTCTCCCATACAGCTTCCCCTTGTGTAAAGTGTGCTGTATTGTTGACCGATGCACAGTGACACCATCTGCAGCAAGATGATGCTGCAGCTCTTTGGAGGTGGTCTGTGGATTGTCCTTGACTGTTCTCACCATTCTTCTTCTCTGCCTTTCTGATATTTTTCTTGGCCTGCCACTTCTGGGCTTAACAAGAACTGTCCCTGTGGTCTTCCATTTCCTTACTATGTTCCTCACAGTGGAAACTGACAGGTAAAATCTCTGAGACAACTTTTTGTATCCTTCCCCTGAACAACTATGTTGAACAATCTTTGTTTTCAGATCATTTGAGAATTGTTTTGAGGAGCCCATGATGCCACTCTTCAGAGGAGATTCAAATAGGAGAACAACTTGCAATTGGCCACCTTAAATACCTTTTCTCATGATTGGATACACCTGGCTATGAAGTTCAAAGCTTAGTGAGGTTACAAAACCAATTTTGTGCTTCAGTAAGTCAGTAAAAAGTAGTTAGGAGTATTCAAATCAATAAAATGATAAGGGTACCCAAATTTTTGCACTGGTCAAATTTTGGTTTAATGCATATTGCACATTTTCTGTTAGTACAATAAACCTCATTTCAATCCTGAAATATTACTGTGTCCATCAGTTATTAGATATATCAAATTGAAATGGCTGTTGCAAACACCCAAATATTTAGAACTAAAAATGATTAAGATTAATAGGGGTGCCCAAACTTTTTCATATGACTGTATATATATAAATATATATCTATATATATGGCCTGATTTAGCAGAATGTTATAGAGCAGGAGGAGCCGAGCAGATTGATATATAGGTTTGTGGGTAAATATTCTGTATAATTTCCCACTGTATTGATATATAGTTTATGGGATAAATTAAGCTTATTTTATCACCCATTGACAGAAATCGCTCCTCTTTCTAAGCTTAGGACTCCAGTGGGCGGTCCTAACCAGTGATTGACAGCTATCCCAGTATGAATGCTTATACAGGAAGGCTGCCAATCACTAAATAGGACCGCCAACTGGACTCCTAAGCATAGAAAGAGGGATTTCAACAAATATATGATAACTTATACTGAATCTTACAACATGATGTTGGGAGATCAGATTCATTCCCTTAAAGGTATTGGCCCAGGCAATAAAGATACAAGATATTTACAATGGATGTGGAATCCTGCTAACATCTGTTCAATGTACAAGCCAACAGAGGATCCCCAGATGATCATGGAGTTTCCAGGTAGTGACACTTGGGCCACATGCATTGTTGCTATGAAACATCTTAAACACAGTCTTATTCTCTCTTAGTCTAAGTTCACATCTGCGCCGGAGTCTCCAGTCTCCATCACAATATCTGCCTGATATTGGCAGACAAAAAAATCCTGCATGGATGACAAAAGATGCCCAAAGGACCCCATTATAATCAATAGGGTCCACTGGACTCCGTGTTTACCCGCTATTACAGCGTCCCACCAGTCCATTGTTCTAGTCCTCCAACAAACCAGAACAATAACAATGGATAAGCTAACACTAGTGTGAGCCTAGCGTTACCAAACAGTAGTAGAAAAGTATTTATGAGCAGTCTGGGACTCTCCATAATGAACAACTATAATTGGGATCTCCAGAGTGTACCAAGGATCACCCTTTAATTGCCCTTTTGTCATCAAAGACATAAACTTTATACCTCCAGCACATTCTTATAGGTTTTATCAGACAATTTTTGGTGTCTGTGTATTGAAAAATATACATAGGACAGCACAGTACCCTGGAGTCCAAGGTTGGAATCTAACCAAGGGCAACATCTGCAAGGAGTTTGTATGTTCTCCCCATGTTTGTTTTGGTTTTTTCCCATACACCAAAGACATACTGATAGGGATATTAGATTGTGAGTCTTATAGGGGACAGTGATTGACAATGTTGGCGCTATACAAGTAAGGCTTAGTTGACATCTGCGTTGGAGACTCCATTGCAGAGACCGCAGAAGTCGGCAGAGAAAAAATTCCTGCACAGAGGACTGTTTTCATATACTGCCCCCTCTGGCCATCGATTTTAACCAGAGTGCTCCTTTAACAACTGCATTGTAAATGTAAATTTGCAGTGATTTCGCTTGTGAAAAATGCTTCTGATCATAGTATAAAATAACTATGTATTTATTATAGTGTAATATTATATCTCAATGTGTCCTATACTTATGGCTATCTTTTCTTCTATAAACAATGCAGGCACCACCTTTGCCATCTATTGTTACATCGCCTGTACCCTATTCATTATTGAAGTAACAGAGGAGTCTAGGTCTGAATAAGGACTAAAAGCCTCATTAGTGACGCGCTGATGGCTCTCTACACATCCTGAGCCGCCATCAATGAGGGTGTTTTCTAGGAGGCGGCAGCTGGAGAGGCAATGTTGCTGTTGGGTCTGTTATTGATAGAAAAGAAGATGAGGCTGGAGTGAAACTAGGCTTTCAATTGCGGATTCTGGACTGAAACTGAGAAACAAGCAACCAGCAGGGGTCACATTAAGAGGTGTGAAAAAAATCACTTACATATGAAGTGCCAGTCAGACTAATCACATAAAAGCACCTTGCACTACAACACCAGGCGCACACAGTGTTGACCTATTCAGTGACAAGTGGGTGTTCCTGTACGCTGCAGCCCCCTCCTACGCTATAACACGCTGGCCCTGCTTAATAGCTTTGTCTCAAGATGAGTATTCTCTTATGCAAAGCCATATAACCCCTTAAGGCACCAGGAATATCCCACCCTCCTTGCATAGAGTAATGAATGCTGCCTGTAAAACGTGTATCACAACATCCTGATGACCTGGCCTTTATCCTGTCAGTGTAATGATGTGTCTGATGACAGACTGTGATGGCAATTATAATGACAGAATACAAGCTGCTATAATCCTTGGTCAGCCTATGCTGATGGCTCCAGACTTAGATATGATAACTATCTACATTGTAGACATGTATGATCAGTGGGGTACCCACTGCTGGGGTCCCAGAGGAATATGGTGGTCACACATACACCCTGCTGCTCCATTCAAAGTCTATGGAATTGATGGATGACCCTGTACTAAGTTATAGACTTATCACTGTTTTTGTCAATATGCAAATGAGTTCTTTAGAGCAACAAGGAAATACCAATAATTTAATGATTTGTGAACCCTGATTCATTGCTTCCTATTGTATATGGACGTATGCTATGTCTGCCAGAACCTAAATATCTAAAGACATTGCCTTGCCATAGACATCCACATAGACCCCAGCTGGACAGTGCCCCCTCCTGAGAGTGTGTTGTATAGGTTCCCAGCTTCAAAGGCTGGATGTGATACCTAATGTGTTCTCTTTAACACCTTGTTGTTACTGTTTGGCTTTCTACAGCAATAAGCAATTAAAGCATAGCCCCCACAAAACCCACCAACAAGTCTACACCATCTACAGACATAGTTATCCACTGAACATTCATGTAGATGCCAGCTATCTTCCTGGTCCAAGCCATAAACAAGACTTAAAGGGGTTGTCCAGTTTCAGCAAATAAAGGCTATTGTTTCTGTGATGAAAAGTTATACAATGATCCAATATACTTTTGCATATCAATTCCTTATGGTTTTCTAGATCTCTGTTCTCAAAAAGATCAGATGGGAAGAAAGTCAATGGAGGGGGTTCCTAAGTCTGTTTTACGTTCCCCGCTGGTGCAAGAAGCGCCTGAGTTATTAAGAGGCTCCAGAATTGAGATCCAGACTGGCTCAGATTCTTGGCAAATCTCATGCCATTTTTTTGGCATATTAATTTTGTCAGGCTGTGGTTACAGAAAGAGTGTTACATGTTTGGTGCACAAAAAGGGTCATGTGCTTAAAAGGCGCCACATATACTCCCATCTATGCCAAAATATTGGCTTGATGGGTTAGTAAAAAGATGAGTTGGTAAATTCCCCAATCGGTCCCAAATTCCTGTTTCCCCCAAGATATTGCAGTTATCCTTATTGACATGAAATTGGCAATGGACCCTGTTGAAATGAGTGGAGTGGGATTTTATGGTTATCACCATAAAACCTAATCTATAGATTTTACAACCTATTCTATTCACAGAAGTTCTAAGGAATGTGTCAAGCTGACCCTACATATTACAGCCCAGCCCAGTAGTCTGTTTCCGACATGAGAAGGCAGAGGCGTAACGCTTGGGCACCCAGTTCAAAATCTGTAATGGTGCACCATTTCTACCTTGTGCCATTTAGAATAGTGGGGTATTTTATGTAGCAGGGGGACCTTCGGGATCCAGGGCCCAATAGTGTCTGCTACAGCTGCACCCTCTATAGCTACCCCTGTGAGGAAGCCTGTACTATAAATGATACATTATAGTTGGGGGCCTGGTAAAGATTTTGCACTGGGGTCCAGGAGCTCCATGTTGCTCCTCTGCATACATTGCATATTTATGTTTCTTAAAATGAGGTTCTATATATAAAATATTAAGCTACATAGCAGTCCAAACCTGAACATGTGACATATTAATCACCACACTTCTGAGAAACCACAGGCTTGGAATCAATAGCAGCCAGACACCTGATTTTATTAGTTGCTATATGCAATAGGGCCTGTATAGATCCCCCTACTCATGGGAGCCTGGATAGATGGTGGATGTGTGGTGGCGTTTGGAGAGTCTCCGGAGTATAGAGGAAGCATTCTTAGCAGAAATCAATAGAGCTCTATTTGCAGGCCTCCCTCACTGTGTGTACAAGGCAAGAAGTGCAGGAGAATATGATATATATTCAGATATGTAAGCAGGGGTTAAATGAGCGTACACCCTAAAACACACTGCATTATGCTGTAGGTTTAATACTGTGCCTTTGCAGAGTTGGGCTGCAGGAACTATGTATGAGGTAACCAGTGGGCTCTAGGACCTGGGGGAATAAAGCAGTATTAGGATTAGGCAGAGACTACATACATGGGGACGTATGGGTGCTAGACTACGCTTCACTCATGGAGGTGAAGTTAGCAAAGGGGCACTGATATAGGGATGCAGAGCATTGGGCCACATCAGCCACAGGGGCAGGAAGTTGATGGAAAAATGTGGACAGGTACTTGGAGTTATCGATTACGCAGGGATGAGTCCTGGATGTTGCAGGCAGAGAAAGAGTCCCAGGGACTGTGGTCGAGAGGCAGCAGGGAAGTATCTATGGGGGGTGTAATGGTAGCAGTTGCTACTGAGCCCTGGACCCTGATGGAGCCCTAGAGATCCCTCTGCCACATGATATGTTCCAGTGTTCTCAATGGCACAAGGTAGGAATGGGCCCAAGAGCTTCAAGTTACACCTCTAAGTGGCAGCATTGGGAAAGTAGCAGACTGAAGGTGCCAGAATAAGGTACCACATTTGCAGGTGAGGCCTAGAGCGTGCCAAATGGCAAGGTTCAGCCCAGAGGAAGGCGTATTCAGATCTGAGAGGAGGGAGGCAGCTGTACAGAATGAGGCCAAAGTATACCGCCAGGTACTTGCAGCCGGAGCATGCCCTTGTGTTTGTTAAAGCTGGGACCTCTCTGAGGCTGCATTTACACTTTCAGGTTTTTGGATGCAGTTTTTGAAGCCAAAACCAGAAGTGGCTTGAAAAAAGAGGAGTGGCACCTGTCATTTATACTTTCTCTCCCATTTTGATCCATACCTAGTTTTGGCTTCAAAAAGTGCATTAACAAAAATTGAACGTGTAAATGCAACCTAAAATTGAGAAGCCAAACTGTGCAAAAATCTATAATGGGATCCCCACCTAACTTTAGAATAGTGATATTTTTAATGCAGCAGAAGGACCTTTGAGGTCCTCTCAGGTTCCAGGGTGCTACCACCCTATAACTATGCCCTTGGGCGTGCGTGTTTGCTCTGTTCCTATTAAAGGTCCTGCACCCGTGTGTCATTACATGTGCATCTATTTTGGCAACTGTGTCTCTGCTTTGTAGTCATGCAGTGCTCAGCAGAGGAGTATATGTCTTTTTATAGAAATGCTGGGTAAGGTTCCAGGTGCAGTCCATGACACAACCAGCAAATGTATACACACGTGCCAAGAAGAGAGATACTACGTCAGGTTCTCCACAGACTGGCCACCCTTGACCCCCATATGTCCAAAATAGGGGCCCAGGTGTTATGGTATGTATAGGGGCGAATAGCAGTTTTCCCTGAGTGATGCTATTACTGGATGAAAATCAGCGAGCAATAACATGGCCATTTACCTTGTTCCTTTATTGCACATTTGTGTGTTCCTTGGCTCGCCTTAAGAAAAAAAAAAAAAAATCTTGCACACCAGTAAAATTCTCCCTGAGTGGTAGGAGGAGGTGTGTGCATGTGTGTGCTGTAGATAGGCCTGTGGTGGAGGAGGTCAGCCATGAATTATGTGAGAGTGTGTGTTTTATTAGGCAGACACCAGCTGCTGGTCCCACAGGAGAGAACCTCATGTCTGGGGAGGTTTTTAGTTACAAGCACGGGATGTATAGCGTTTCAAAGGCTGACTGTGCTTTCCTTGAGACGGATCTCACAGCACATATATGGGAAAGCCCAATACAGAAGGAAGAAGGGGTAGTGTTACTGGAGGATCCCAAATATGCAACCCATTAACCTTTAGGGAATGGAGCTGCATATTCAGGTGTGGATCTCATTAGCGAATAGAGGGTGGCATTTCACAGAGGATGGGAAGACATTGGGCTGGAGGCCAGAGGGCTCGTGTTTAGGGTGATATAATGTAAGGTGGCCTAGATGAGTTTTTATTACAAGTTATGTGAAATATATATATAAATATATATATAAAAAAAAAAAACCCTCCAAAGACCACCCCAACCCAGACCACGTGACAGATTTTCAGTTTTCCATCTAGCCATTTTCTTTTAGAAGACCACCCCCCGGGGGGCCCCTTTTTTCAATTTTGGGGGGGGGGGCCCAAAGGGGTTTCCCTCAGGGGGGGCCACAAAGGCTGCTGATGCCGCAGCCTCCCAGGTGGCGAAAGTGCAGCAGTGGCGAGGGGTGCACACTGCTCATATTCAAGTAAAAGGAGTGCGCGATGCAACCCCCCCCAGAACTATCACTATACAGGAGATGAGGCTGCAGCGCCGCTGCTATTACTTGAATAGGGTGAGACTGCACACTCTCCATCCACTGCTGTAACTTCTGCCACCCAAAGGCTACCAGAACTACTAATTTGCACGGGTGTCATCAGTATTAAAAAACCTTTTGTGGCTGGAAAATCCCTTTAATTCTTCCAGGTGAACTTAATGCTATTGTCTTTCATGGTGCTGTAATCACAGACATGAGAACAAGACAAATGGAGTGTTTAGGGTATTAAGATCATTTAATTATCCCCTGGAGAAGGGTAGGGGTCTGACTACTGGGACACCCATAATTACAAGAATAGTTGTCCATCATTATCGAGTTGAGGTTCCTTGGGCCCAGCAGATAAAATTATTCCACCACCCAACAACCCCTAGGATATAGACCATTCCACTGGCAGCAGAAACAGTGACAAACTGAAACATACATGTTGGGAAGTTGAAGAACTTACCATTATAATATAATTCAGATTTATTTTCATTTATTTTCATAAATTGGGAAGCTCCTTTAAGAGGTGTCTTACTAATGAGGTGTACTGTCCTGTAAAAATCAGGAGTGATGTCAACTGAGCTGTCAGCTATCCGGTTCATTTTCTATAGACTATGAGGCTCCCTCTAGAGGAAGGGATAGATAATGACAGGTTGCTCCATCTCATCCTGCCAGTCACCAGCTGTGATGATGTCTACCCATATGTTCAAAGCACAAACCACTTACTGTAAAAGTAGAATACAAATCCTTAATACTGCAAGAGCAGCACAGTATTGGGAAAGGTGCTATGTATGAAGACATAGCACACGTTACAGAAGTATATCTGGGGTTTAATATTTCAATTAAAACAGATAAAGACACATATAGGATGGGATAGGAAGTTCTGTACATTGGTGCTATATAGATTAATAAAAACATTAGTAGTAATAATAATGAAAGATATGAGCTAACAGATGACTAGACCTATTTAGATACATTTAGATAGACAGTTATAATAAAATAGATATTAAATACATTTAAGTAGATAGATAAATGGATTTAGATAAGGAGATTATAGATACAAATAGTCATAAGACTGACAGACAGACAGATAGATAGATAGATAGATAGATAGATAGATAGATATGAGAGAGAGACACACAGATAGGTATGAAACAGAAAGATGGTAGGTAGATAGATATGAGACAAAAAGATGACATAGATAGATATGAGAGGTTATAGACAGAAATAGATATGAGATTAAAGACAGACACGTTTAGATAGATAGATATATACATAGATAGATATGAATGGATTTAGATAAGGTTTAGATAGGATTAGTAGATAGATAGAATAGATAGATAGATAGATAGATAGATAGAGATAGTTATGAGATTAAAGACAGACACGTTTAGATATAGTTATATCTAAATATATTATTATAGATGGATTGATTTTGGTATGTTATAAAAGACAAGCTAAAAGACAATGATAGGAGTTATGAAATAAAAGACAGACACATTTAGAACGATAGATAAATAGAAAGAAATAGATAGATAGATAGATAGATAGATACATAGCACCCTGGGGCAGCCACATTACAGTCAAATTATCTGTATGTCCATTACTGGCTGCAGGTGTCTCAGTACTATCGATCCTTCCCCACACTGCTGATAATATGAAGTGGGGGCATGTGAGGAATGAATGCCACGCAGTATGCCTACACTATGCCAAGTTCCATGCACATGATCCTGCTCCCTCCTCCTCTCCCCACTGTGCCACTTGGATGATTGGCAGCTTCACATTGCGCTGGGCATACACACATAATCAGTGTAGGTGGTTGAGGAGTGAAATAGACCCCCAGGAAGCCCCCATACCTCCTCCCCTTGCACAGCATACAGCATAATCTTGGCACAGCTTCAAGTGCAGCCAATGAGTCATAGTGCTGTGTGGCAGAAATGTGTTTTCCTGAATTCTCTCCTCCATGGTGAATGCTCCTCTTTTAGAGGCAGTGCAATGGCATTTCCAGCACTATCAGTCTGTGTATTGCAGGGAAGACACCGGCAGGCACATTAACCCCCCAGCTCCTAGGCCATTCACTCCACACCGGCTGCATAATAGATGAGACCTTTCATACCTTTTAATTATCTGGGACCACAAAGGAGCAACTTCCCTCCTGCTTCACAGCAAAACAAGGCACTCTTACACTTCTGCCTTTTGTTCTTTTTTTTTTTTGGAGGGAATTAGCCCGATTTGTGCAATTCATGAATGGAAGGTCTGAGCAGGGTAAGATCAGCAATACCCATTAGGGTAACGACATGGTATTATTATAATGATGGCATTTCTGATGAACTGGATAGTCCCATGACTCCCGCCCCCATCTTGTGGATCAAATATGGTAGTGCATGTGATATTACCTACCCCTATCATGTGGGTCAATTGTAAATTGGTATAGTTACATAATAGGTATGATATGGAAATGTAGAGAATACGACCCCACCACTAAAAAATAATGGTAAATTGGTATACTTACATATTACACATTATAGGGATGGAAGTGCATTTGGTTTTAGCCCCCCCCACCTACCCATCATGTGGGTAAAAGGTAAATTTGTATAGTTACATATTAGACATTATATTGGTAATGCATGGTAAATGGGTATATTTACATTATATTTCCCCTATTAGACATTATATAGACATGTACATGATGATCTCAATGCATAAGAATGCCCAAAATGAAGACCCACCAAGAAGACCCCAGATGAGACATCCCATCACCCCACAGATTCCCACTGACCGCCCGACAACAACTCAAACAACAGGATAGATTTTAAAGAGTTTATTTCATAAAACTCCTGCAAGTTTGGGAAGTTTTTGACACAAAAACATCACAAGAACTTTGGCATTACACATTATTTGTACCAATTGTACAAAACTAAAAAAAAATTCTCAGTCTTATTACAAAATGGGTCATTTATACAAGATTTTCAACATAAAAAAGTGAAGTTCCTCGTACGTGGAAATAAATAGATGAGATTGTCTCTATACTGGCAAGGTCCCATACAACGGAACCAATGTATACAGTCTCATGGAGGAGTTCACCAGGGTCTCCAAACAGACTCGGTAGTGTCAGGCCCCGTGCTGACCCCCAGTGGGCTTACTGCCTGTGACATGTGGGGCATTTTGTGGCTGAAAGTGGTGAGTCCTTGCACTGGAGATGGGGCTTGAGCTCCACCACCGGAGGTGACATTTCCATTGGCATAGAGAGGGATAACAGGTCCAGGGCTGGAGGTATAAGCTGGGTTGGGGATCAGGAATGCAAACTGTCCATCTGTGGCTGGGACCAGCTGGAAACCTCCTTGGAAAACCTTAGGAGATACAGCCTCAGCCGTGGTCATCTTGCAGGGCATGGGAACTTGAGCAGAGGCTACTGGTGCTGAGGGCAGCTGAACATGTAGAGGTTGGCTGGATGGAGGAGGCTGCTGGTAGTTCATAGCCACAATCTGACCCAGGCAGCTGGAGAGATGACCAAGGAGACGTGTCCTGACCTCAGTGTTAACCCCTTCACAGGTAGAGAGGAAGCGGGTGACTTCATTCATGCACTCATTGAATCCAGCCCTGTACTTTCCAAGGACTGATGGATCAGCAGTCAGAGCAGCTATGGAGGAAGCAAGACATCAGGGTTAATCTATTGCACTAGTATTATCTAATTATTCTATATACATTGTATCTAGTTAGTGATTATATTATATACAGACTTTCTAATCAGTTATATCCACATTGTATCTAGTCAGTTTTTATCATATACATTGTATCTAGTCATTGTTTATAGTATATACATTGTATCTAGTCATCTTTTATCCCTATGTACCCTCTATAGTCTGTACTATGTCTCTCCTATATACCGGTGATCACATAGCATATCAAGATGAGCAAAACCATAGAACCACAAGCTCCAGAATCCCCAACACCCCATATTATGAATAGTCTGATAGTTACCTGTCATTTGGACTCTTTGCAAGTTCCTCAGGTGTTTGACTGTCATTTCCAATATATCAGCTTTCTCCAACTTGGAATGTCTAGAGCTCTGTAAAGAGGAAGCATAGACATGATTAACGCCGGGCTCACCAACAGCAGCACAGAGGACTACAGCAAGGTATAAGAGGATGCTGAGCTAGAACTTACATCTTTCTTGAGAGCATCCAGGATGAGTGTCTTGAGCTGGCCCAGGCTCTCATTTATACGAGCTCTCCTGCGTTTTTCCATGATGGGTTTGGATGACTGTGGAATAAAGATAAGAGAGATGATCAGTCACAATGTCGCCAGGCACATCCCGTGGGTCTCTGCGGTTGGCATCAATGGGCACATGATGGGCATGGCTGGGATAGTTACCTTTCTGTGCTCGCTGGCACTTTTAGGTTTATCCGGGGTCTGGGCAGAGTTGGCCGGGGCCCCTGCAATGGGGGAGGCAGTGGGTTTCTCCATGCTATCAGCAGGCATGATCCTTCTGCTAGAGAAGCTATAGGGCAGGGTGGTAATATCCGATTATCCGCGCAGTGGTGTGAACAGTGTGTAAGTCACGGTGTGTGCCGGGCTGCGGGCTGCGCCCTTATTTATACCCCGCTCTGCTGCTCCCCATTCGTGTGAAACCTTCTCTGCATTCTTTCCCACACTCGCCTCAGCCAATCAGAGCCAGGGGCTCGCCCACACTGCGCTGTGATTGGCTGCAGGGCAGCCTCCTCTCTACCCCCCTCCTTGGACTTTCCACCCCCCCTCCTCCCCACACCCGCAGGCTGCCAGTCACGCGTTTGGCTCATACCAGGGATCAGGGCTGGCAATGGAGCAAAGCACAGGGGCTGGGAGATAGCGCAGGTCACAGGGGCCCGAGCAATGCTAGCAGGCCCCCAGGCACCCTGCTCCACGCATGGGGAAAGTGCAGGCACCCTTCTGTGGCTTTACAGGGCAGCAACTGCTGCAGAACCTCTTAGCAGGAGGGATTTATTGCCATCAACATTTGTCTTATATTTTCTATGTCATAGATGCTCATTAAATATATTTAGATATTTTTGTATTTTTTTTTTCATGCATCCAGTCACAAGTGGGACAATTTATCATAAAAATGACAATAATTTATTATTATTATTATATAATATTATTCTAATATAATTATTGTATATATGATCTGATAATGCTTAAATATAATCAATTAGTTTATGATTGATTTAACCAGATGATTTACTGAAAAATCAATTCATCATTATTAATTATATCATCACCCGATCATTGATCGATTTTACAAAAAAAAACATATTTTCCCCCAATCTTCCCAGCCATTGGATATTTAAAGGGACATACACGACTTCTAAATCTTGTAGGATATCTGATATTACAGTATTTAATCTATAAAATTTACCGCACGTTGCATGTGCATTAATGATAACCGTTCATTATGTTGTGTATATTTGCATCGCTGATGGACGAATTCATAGATTTGCTGTCAGTTTGTAGAATAGGAAAGTCACAGCCAGAGATTTAGTAAGGTAAACGTGCCAGAATTCTGCAATAATTGTGGCCCAAAAAAAAGTCTTACATTTTTTTTTTTTTTTTTTTACTTTTTCATTACGTTTTTAGAATTTCCTTAAGTTTTAAAAAAACATCTAGAAAAGGTAAATTATAAGATGTGCAGAATTTAATATCACTGCGCTCCTTTTTTGGAGCAAAATACTAAAGGAAAGTTCCGCAGCCATGAAATGTTTCTAAGGTTCAGTTCACATCTGTGTTAGGAATTCCATTTTTGTGTTCCAGTATAGCAGTTCAAGCTGTGATGAACCCGTCATGTGACAGACAGGAATGGAGCCTGACAGACCCCATGGATCAGTCAGTCAGGTTCTGTCACAGCATCCATCATTTTACTGCATATATGAGTGGCCAACACAGATGTGAACGTAGCCTAACGTGTAGCAATCTGCACTAAATTCACCATACTAATAAAATTGTATTATCATATCAATTGATACATCCTACAACATTACTGAGAAGTCTTCTGTCAATGTCCATCAATATCATCAATTTGGTGAGACCAACCAACTGTCTAATGAGTACGAGTCCCTCACCACTCTCCCCAACAGTGGGGGGAGAGAAGGGTTGGGCATATTGGATGTCAACATGCCCGATCCCTTTCTCGGGATGATAAATTGCGGTCAGTGGAGCCTGGCAGCAGCTTACTCCTTTTTTTTTTCAGAACATAAGCAAGTTTGAGCCGAGTCTGCATGTTTATTGGGAGAGATAGTTGTTGGCACAATGAGTCTTAAAGTGACAGGTATCTAATGTGTATGGTCAGCCTTTAAGTCTGCATAACAATGATATATAACCATTCCACATTTCTGATTTCCAACCAATAAAACCTGTGAGCTCAATGCCCTGGTGGTCCTGTACAGTCGCCTTCCTTTTTTTGGCCTGGGGTTGTTGAATTAATCATACAGAAACCATATAGCCATCCGGTAAATTCTACATCGATATGAGCCCGAGCAGCCGTTGGATTGCGCTGTGTTAGGTTTGGCTCACATCAATGTTTTTCAATTGGGGAAACATTTAAGTTGAGAGTTAACTGGTTCCTTCTATTGATGTTAAAACTGAATCTTGACTCCCTATTTACTGTAAACAAGGAGCCGTTTCTCGGCTTGTGCTTGACTACAATGACATTTTGAAAAAAGCCAATAACATTACAAAAAGTAAATATTTCTACTTGAAAATTTTCTCATGATTGAGCTCAATAGTAACTTGAGATGTTTGTGTTTATTAAGTGCTTCAGACAAAAATGATTTCTAACCTCTTGTTTTTATAGGGACTGTTGCCGCCTTGGTCTGGGCTCTGATGTTACTAGAAACATTCCCACGCAGAAGTTTAGTAAATGGATGTCATTACACCAGATTGACTGACAATATCTCCGAATGTACTTTTGTGTTCAAAACACCCTTCTGCTGCTACTTGTAAAACATGTATTTGCAACATTTTTGTTGCTGTCAAATGGAATGAATCAAACCATAGGGTGAGTCACTGGAAATGACGTCTATTCAGTGCTTGCCCAGGTCGTATCTGATCAATAATGAGCCCCTGTGGTGATCTGTGTCTTCAGAAGGATCCATTAAAATGTATAGGGTCCTTTTATACCTTAAAGGGGTTGTCCACTGTGTGTGTGTGGGGGGGGGGGGATTTTTGTTAAATGGCTCAGACTAGGTTCCATTGCTGCTCCAGGTCTTACCTGGTCCCTACTGAAATGGGTCACTGCTGTGGCCAAGGACAAGCAAGTAGAGACCAGCGGGGAACTGGTAAGAGAATGAGAGCAGCAGACGATGGGTAAACAGGATGGCAGACATTCCCTGTCACAAGTGTGTGTCTGCTTATATGGTGGCACATAGAGTGCCTATGAGTAGGGACTTCATATGCTGCGATAAAGTTTTTGTGCATAAACCCTTGCCACACCCTTGTAATGACCCTCTCGAAAGGCAAAAATGAACTTTTGTACAGGCCACGTTCACATCTGTGTCGGACCATCGAAAATCGTGGACAAGGACAACTTTTTCATCTGGCAAATCCATGGAGAAACCAAGGGATCCTCAACAGACCCAATTATAGTCAATGAGGTCCCTTGGGATCTGTTGTTGTCTGTCCTAGGATGGAACAGAATATACAATGCAGATGTGACCTACTCACCCTAACAGGCCCAATGACTGCTATAGGCCCATATTTTATCTTCATCTGCCTGATTTTATTTTAGGCAACAAAGTTTTTTTCTGATTCAGATGGAATGTGCAAGAAAAAAAACTGTGTTGTGTTCCATTGCTTGCCATCTTATGGAGGAAGTAAAAGATTCATGCCCTATACGGTGCAGATCTGGATTTTTGCACCAAATTTGACCTACAGATTTATGGCCATGTCTTTTCCATTTTTGGCTAGCTCCCCTCTGGTACGTACCTATGCTGTCAGTCAGCATAATGCTATACAACATTGCGGCCAGTTGAACAAGCTGTTCTTGCTGCCTATATACACACAAAATGTGTAGAGAGTCTGACATGCGAGCAAGCAACTTTACCCCACAAATTAAAACAATAACTTGTATCATGCACCAGGCGTAACCTTCTGTGAAGGAAAAACATTACATTAGCAGATCCACAACTTCAGCCATTTCCACATTCCTCCTTATCGTACACTTGTCTGTGGTGTTAAAGGGTTAATATGTAATAGCTACCACTTCATTTGTGACTTGCAAATAGATTTTACCGCAACCCCATTGGGCTACCGCACACGCTCAGTCACCTGCTCAATATCCATATCCTGTATGTGCTTCATATTGAATTATGGCTCATAACTGGTCACTATAGGTCATCATGACACGACAACCATCAGGGATCAATAAAATCCATTAGGGCTAATTCGCACACCCATTTCTTAGGTCATGTGCTATCCTGGTCTAAAACGACTGCAATATTGTCAGCACAATGACCCGAAAATAATAAAATATTCAATAGAAATTAACATTATTCTGCACAGACACACAGTTGGATGACGTAAAAGTAAAAAAACGTATTGGATGAAAATTTGTGTCCCAGAGATCCCCATAAAAGTCAACGGAGACTCAAAAGAATGGAGTGTTAGGACAACTGAGGATTTTAAAATATTTTACGTTATATCTAAAAATATTTGGAAATGTAAAAAAATGGACACAATACAGTCATGTGAATTAGCGCTCAGGGTCCATGCACACATCTTTCCTATGGGCTTGTGTACACGTCAGTTTTAATAACTGATCACTTTACCTGTTTTTGTACCTTTGTTCACTATGGCCCCGACACACAACCGCAAAAACCATGGCTATGTGTATGGGCCCATAGAAATGCACAATGATTTGCACGACAGGCGTGTGAAGGGTTTGGTTTTGTGGTCAAACTGCACAAAGGGGCACCCATTAGAGATCTGTTCATTGACAGTGCGCAATTTTCAAGGCAAATTGCAAAGCACCGTATTACTGTTTGGTCGCCTACGGTCTTACAACATGATGTCATCAGTTATCCTATGATAAGATTTCCATTACCGGTCTCATTGATTTCAGCCTTACACTGAGGATGTATACTGTGGAACTACAAGTCCCAGCATTTCCTACCACATTACAGGGCATGTCTATCGCATCCTAGTGCGGTAGGACAGGCTCATAGAGAATGTATAGGACTACTCGGCAGCACTAAGCACTCCAGGAGCGGCTCCTCACAGCCTGCAGCAGCCGGGCACGGAGTGTGTGTGTGGAGCCAGCTGTGTGCCGAGGGAGAAGGCAGCCGACAGCCACGCGCACAGGCTACGGCTGGCATCCCTGCAGCCAATCACCTGCCGCCTGACTCCACGCCTGCCGCTGATTGGCTAAAGCCGGGCTGACCTGTCAATCAAACTCAGCCGGGGTAACGTCCCAAGCAGCTGTGAGCGCTCCTGGACTGCAGCGGCCTCCCCCTCTCCCCCTCCCGCCTCCCCGTCACCCGTCACCAGCCCGCCCGGCCGCCTCACCCCCCTCCTCCCCCTCCCCTGCCCCTGTCTGTACTCTGTATCACCCGGGAGCACGTGCCAAAGTGCTGCTGGCTTTCTGCAGAGTGCACAGGCAGCCGGCTTCCAGCCCAGCCTGGAAAGACGAACCACAAAAGGGCGGGAGACGAAGGGGGGGGAGAGAGAGAGAGAGAGAGAAAAATAATAATAAAAAAGCATGGGAAAACTCCTCCCCCTGCAGCTTCACCTCACAGGGTAAACACAAGCTCCTCTGTCCCATGAAAGTCAATACAGACACTTTTTTATGCGGCAAGTATGTATTTTTTTTTCTGACTTGCGCCCTAGGGTGTTTTTCTCGCTAACATTTTGCAACTAGGAAGCGTTGTAAAAATATACACGGCGCAGCCACGCAAATAACACGTCCAGGAGTGCGTTTCACACGCCAGCCGGTGCCCACATAGGCGCCGACATTTACAGCCCAATAATTGAGCCATATGTTAATTTTTTTTTTTTTTAATCAAAATGCAAAACACCGATATATTGGCGCAATGTACCACATGGTCAGAAGTAGAGATGAGCGAATCAAAGCTGACGAAGTGGAATTCGAATTTGAATTTCAGGAAATATTCAATTCGCATCGAATTCGAATTTCCTTACGCTTCGTGGTAACAAATTGCATTTAGTTCAAAATGGCTGCTGTACATGGGGCAAGGAACTCTGGGAACACAGGATCACCCACAATGCCATGCGTGCAGCCAATCAACAGCCAGCTTTGTGATGTCACATCACTTTAACCCCTTCGAGAGCGCACACGGCATGTTTGACCGCTGCATCCAAGGTGTTAAATCCCCCGATCGGTTATGGAGCATGGTGTTATCTGTAACTGACAGCTATAACTGACACCTAACACCCTGCCCCATAAACGATCCGGGGTTTTAACATCTTGTTTGCCGCGGTCAAACATGAATGCACTTTAGTCAACGCGCCGATGATGAGCTGGTCACTAGGGAGGGCTATACATTATACAGTTACGTAATATTCTATGACACCTATAGAATTTAATATAGAGCACTTTATGTGACATCCGTATACTCTAATCCATCATATGGACAGTGGTTGTTCTTTTTGGCACAACCCATTCCAATGTGACCTGCGCCCTCCGATCCACCAGGGCTATGCAATGGGTCAGCTGATTGTCATGGTTGTGGCAGCTGATATACAGGCACACATATATATCTCCTACAGGGGGCACTCTGAATGGTGACCCACTCCTGTGACGTATCCTCTAGCACTCCTGTCTGGCCAAGGTTCTGTTCACACCTTCGTTGTCATTACTTACTGTCTGTTCTGTCGTAGGTGCAGAAAACTGAAAAGTGACAGCAAGTCGGATCAGTCACTTGACAGACGCCAATGGCATCTGACAGCCCCCGAGTGCCTGTCATTTTACCAGAAAAAAATAGCACACTGTGCTGCACTAGTCTATCCAGCTAATAGGATGGAAACAGCATTTATCTCCTATCTATTTGATGGGGGTCTGACTGCTGGAACCCACAGTCATCGCAACAACAGGGGCTCCCAAGTAGCAGTGCACATGAACAACAAAAGTTCTGTTCACTTCTGCAGGACGGACGGATATAGCCTGTCCCATAGAAAGGTTGCCCATGCAGACCCCCTTTTCGTGATCACTGGGGGTCCCAGCAATCGGACCTCCAAATTCAGACACTAATCCCCATTCCTCTACCTAGAGACAAAGTTCTTTATGTACGGTAAACCTCTTGAACCTTAATAATAGCAACGTAGGGTTTCATGCAAAAATCACGGACACCCTATAGGAATCCAGCCAAGAGGTTCTGCAGCTGCTCTGCTTAGGCACTCAGTTCCCATACACAGTCTGCCTTGTTATCTCTCTTGTTGGCTTCAGTCCTGATTACATTTTAGACTTTTTTACGAGTGTAAATATGACCTGGCAATTGTTATCCATGTAAACGGAGCTAAACTTTTTACCTAATGTATTAATGTGCGTTGCACTTCCCTGGGTGTTTCTACCAAACAGGTTCCTTTTACAATGTGTTCTTGTAATAACAAACATGGCGCGGCAGAGACGGCCACATTTGTATTCCTGCAAAGTGATATTATAGATGTTTATCCAACAATATAAATCTAAACATAAAAACACAACATGATCACCATAAACACTGCCATAGGAGAAATAACACTCCGGATATAGCAGGGGAGCTTTGTGTTTTAATATTACTGGATGAAACGAGGCCATGGGAAAATGCTCAGAAGTATTGAGAGCAAATATTGTTACTGGATGAATGATAGATATATGGAAATGTGCAGAAAGACGCGACTGTAGAAAAAAAACATAAAAAGCACCGTGAAAGGCGGCACAAGGCGTTCATAGTATGGAATTGCCTGCACTCCAGTGTATGGTGCTCCCATGACATAACATATTTAGAGTGATCCCGGTAACAGCAACTGACAGGTCGGGAGTTGGATCAATGTCGGACTGAGGTTCCTTGGGCCCACCAGCTGAAACAATTCAGGGGGCCTCCAACAACCCCTAGGAATTAGACTAATAGTTTGCTTCAAATTTGGGGGCCCTGGACCATTATTGTGTTATAGTCTGGGCCCATCAGAGGATCCTCTGGTACTCTGATAGGCCAGTTCAACCGCTTGGATCACGAAAATGGTGGTCCCTAGACCCCAATCCTACCCATTTAAAAGGAGCGATGATCCCACATCTCTATGGAATTGCTGAAAAGAAACCGAGTACGGAGCGGCGTCTCTAACAGTGCAGTAGAACTGAATGGAGCAGCAGAGCACAAAGTTGGGTAGAAGAGCGTATGTGTATTTCCGACATCTCACTTTTCACGTTCAGTCAGGGTCCCTGCGGTCAGATACCCACTGACCTAACACTGGATAGGGGATAACTTACTGGAATACCCCTTTAATGCTTCTGCGATATGGGAATGTTATATTCCATGTATAATATGGCTGCACAGTATGGGCCTGTAAAATTATATGAGTGGCGTATTGTCTCCGAACTGAGTGGATCCTCCAAGAAGTAAGTGCTGGGCGTGAGGAACCTATCCAGTTAGTTCCTAGCAAAAAGTGGAAGGGCAAGGGCATCAATATCTTCACCTATAGTAATTGGTTGACATGAGGTGTAACCATTGGGATCTGCATATTGTGTATATGGACGACTGAGCTGAATCGATCTGAATAAAAGCCTCTATCCTCGCTCTTACATCAGGGAGGCTTATGGAGTGATCACCGACTGATACAATATCTTAGCCATCTTACCAGAGATTGGTTATACATGTGGCCACCATTTCCCGTGCAAACGGCACCAACTTGTTTTCTAAATCACATGCTGGATTCTTATCGAGCTGATCTGGTTCCAACCTTAGACATTTCAAATCAATAGAATGTGGAGAAAAGACGTACTGTCCCTTTCATGTCTTATTTTTCACCAAGGAGACAACCAACTATTAATAGACTCTTTTGCGCAAAGCTGAGTGGTATATTTCACAGAAAAAAATCTCTTGAACTTTTCCAGAGGTCATAACATGACTATGGAGGGTGGAAGACTCATGAAAAATGAGGAAGTCCTGGCCTACAGTATGTGTGGAGGATTATGTACGGAGGAGTCACAGTGGTTTCACCTCTACTTAAAGGGGAACACACTTAATATTTCTAGCGTGAGCTTGTGCAGAGCCCTCCTGTCAGAGGATATTATAGTAGGTGATTTCCCTATATATGCATATGATAAAACGGCAACAGCTTACTAAAAGGGTAAATTAAAAATGTTTAGTGAATTGCATGGCGATATAATAGATAGAGCTCACATGATACATAATATGTGATGCATGTGAATAAAATGGGATTAGAAGTGCAAGGCAGTTTGGGTTTCTCATGCTCTCATTGCACTATAGTTAAGGCTTTGAGAAGAGAAGTGCATGGCTGCCCCCTTGAGGTTACTAGTGGTACAACTCTCTTAAAGGACACATCTGGAAGATGCACGGTTGCAGTTGGCTTTCCTAGTACCATCTTTTGCTACAAAATTCGGACGATCTGAAACTGTACTGATACTTCATGACTAATACAAGTGAGTGATTCCTCTGAAGAACGCCCATCATGTTGTATATTGGAATCCCATCTGTATCTCCTCATTTTACAAATCCAATTTTATTTCTCTTGCTTATATAGCGCCAACATATTCTGCAGCGTTTTCCAGATATTTTCATCGCTCACTATCCCAAGTAGGGCTCACGATCTAAATTCCCTATCAGTATGTCTTTTTAGTGTGGGTGGAACTGGCGTATCTAGAGGAAGCCCACAACAAATATCGGGAGAATGTACAAACTCCATGTAGTTGGCTTGTGCAACCATATCAGGGTTCAGGTATGAACCTAAAGCCAAAGATATCATTGGATCTTATCAGGAAAACTTTGCCCAAAGACTGTGGGAGAAACTTTTGTAAAGCTAGGGATGCACAGTGAAAGCACTTTTTAAACTGACCACTAGGTGGAGCTCTGTCTTTAGCCATGAAAGTGATCACCGATCAATGTCGCCAGGTGCAAACTCAAAGTTTCAATAATAGTAAGAAATAAAACATTAAATATTTAACGGGATAATATAGAATCTATATTATTATAACAATATAATACTGTATTATCATAGAATATAACCATTGGTCCTTATACACTACCGTTCAAAAGTTTGGGGTCACCCACACAATTTTGTGTTTTCCATGAAAACTCACACTTTTATTTATCAAATGAGTTGCAAAATGAATAGAAAATATAGTCAAGACATTGACAAGGTTAGAAATAATGATTTTTATTTGAAATAATAATTTTCTCCTTCAAACTTTGCTTTCGTCAGAGAATGCTCCATTTACAGCAATTCCAGCATTGCAGACCTTTGGCATTCTAGCGGTTAATTTGCTGAGGTAATCTGGAGACATTTCCCGCCATGCTTCCAGAAGCCCCTCCCACAAGTTGGATTGGCTTGATGGGCACTTTTTGCGTACCATACGGTCAAGCTGCTCCCACAACAGCTCAATGGGGTTGAGATCTGGTGACTGCGCTGGCCACTCCATTACAGATAGAATACCAGCTGCCGGCTTCTTCCCTAAATAGTTCTTGTATAATTTGGAGGTGTGCTTTGGGTCATTGTCCTGTTGTAGGATGAAATTGGCTCCAATCAAGCGCTGTCCACAGGGTATGGCATGGCGGTGCAAAATGGAGCGATAGCCTTCCTTATTCAAAATCCCTTTTACCTTGTACAAATCTCCCACTTTACCAGCACCAAAGCAGCCCCAGACCATCACATTACCTCCACCATGCTTGACAGATGGCGTCAGGCACTCTTCCTGCATCTTTTCAGTTGTTCTGCGTCTTACAAATGTTCTTCTGTGTGATCCAAACACCTTAAACTTCGATTCGTCTGTCCATAACACTTTTTTCCAATCTTCCTCTGTCCAATGTCTGTGTTCTTTTGCCCATATTAATCTTTTCCTTTTATTAGCCAGTCTCAGATATGGCTTTTTCTTGGCCACTCTGCCCTGAAGGCCAGCATCCCTGAGTCGCCTCTTCACTGTAGACGTTGACACTGGCGTTTTGCGGGTACTATTTAATGAAGCTGCCAGTGGAGGACCTGTGAGGCGTCGATTTCTCAAACTAGAGACTCTAATGTACTTGTCTTGTTGCTCAGTTGTGCAGCGGGGCCTCCCACTTCTCTTTCTACTCTGGTTAGAGCCTGTTTGTGCTGTCCTCTGAAGGGAGCAGTACACACTGTTGTAGGAAATTTTCAGTTTCTTGGCAATTTCTCGCATGGAATAGCCTTCATTTCTAAGAACAAGAATAGACTGTCGAGTTTCACATGAAAGTTCTCTTTTTCTGGCCATTTTGAGAGTTTAATCAAACCAACAAATGTAATGCTCCAGATTCTCAACTAGCTCAAAGGAAGGTCAGTTTTATAGCTTCTCTAACCAGCAAAACTGTTTTCAGCTGTGCTAACATACTTGCACAAGGGTTTTCTAAACATCCATTAGTCTAATTACACAGTTAGCAAACACAATGTACCATTAGAACACTGGAGTGATGGTTGCTGGAAATGGGCCTCTATACACCTATGTAGATATTGTATTAAAAACCAGACGTTTGCAACTAGAATAGTCATTTAGCACATTAACAATGTATAGAGTGTATTTCTGATTCATTTAATGTTATCTTCATTGAAATAAACTGTGCTTTTCTTTCAAAAATAAGGAAATTTCTAAGTGACCTTAAACTTTTGAACGACAGTGTAAATGCTAATATAATTTTGCAGGCTGATACCTTACGTCCACGTATTTCCATTTGTATAGCACATGCCATATTACGGAGCTATTCTCCTTTAAAAGCATTGCTTACAATGCAGCACAGGGTGCACTATACGTCTGTACTGCGGAGCGTACACCACTGCGTGACTCTGTGTATGTGCATGAGCCCTGAGGACACAGCCAACAATACCAGGGCTTGGGGAATAACATGTCATGACCTTCTGTCACATTTATGAAGAAAGAGTAAATGAAAAAATGAGGAAAACCACAGATTTTCTATACTATCAATTTTTGCTTTTGACCAAATGGAATTGGCATGGTATTTCCGATAATGAGTGCACAAAGTGCTTAAAGGGGGTTGTATGGCATTTAAAAAAAAATATATACAAGGGTAGTGAATAAGATAAGAATAAAAAAGCCCCATACTGGCTTCTTTATTCCTCATCCTCTGCAGTGTTGTCACTCAGGTGGTCCCCACTTATTTACTGCAGTGATGATGTGCCATACATTTGTATGTCACTACTACAGCCAGTCACTGACATGCTATATTTCTCTTGTATAGCACCCACATATTCCACAACGCTTCACAGACATTGTCAGTCACTGTCCCATATAGGGCTCACAGTCAAGTCCCGTCTGCGGAAAACGGTCAATGTGTGGGCCGTAGTAGCCGGTCTGGACTAGGCCGTGTGCATAGGAGTCATTGCATCATGGTCAGTGAGTTCTCAAATGGCTCGATCACTACGGTCATGAACTGATAGCATTATGTCACTACATTACTGTAGTGATTGGTCTGTTCAGGTAGTCACTGCATGATAACTGACTATGATACAGTGACTCCTGTGTACAGGGCCGATTTTACTCCGAGTACTAGGCCCACACACGGATCATTTTCCATGAATGGGAATCGATAGTGTGCAAATTCTCTTTTGCCTATTTATGTTTGGAGTGTGGGAAGAAACCCATGCAAACAATGGGAGAACATACAAACTGTGGTGGCAGAATGAAGAATAAGTATAGTTTTTTTGTTTTTTTTAATCCCATTCCTTTATTTTGGATACATTTTTGTAAATCCCTTTGTGAGCATATATTTCTTTAAATAGTTATAATAGTAGTGAACATTCCCTGACATGTCTTCTGTATTATATCCGGTCCCTCTGTTCTAGTATATGTAGGTAGCCCATGTTATAGAAAACCTCAGTATTTTCTGGATGTGGTGCTGAAAATATACGGGGCATGAGAGGTCTTGGATTATCAAAAATTCTGGATTTTCAGTCATGAAATGGTCTAGAAACTTTACTTATAAGGGTGGAAAATTTCCAGAAGACACTAGAGGGAATTTGTGATTGGATTTATGCCAGGCATTGGTGTAAGAAAGTTACAACTTTTGGGCAAGGACAATTTTGAAGTTTTTACGCCTTGCATGGTACTTTTGCAGAAGTTGGTGGCGGGGCTTAGTCTAAGGGATGGGGCTCACAAGAAAAATGGAAAATGTCCTTAATGCACAGCATTCATAATATAAATCAATGTAATTTATTATAGATATAGATGGGTACAAGAATATAAAGGGACATATCAATGAATGAAAAAAAGATACTCCAAAGATACAGAAGCAATTGAGCCCCAGTCCTATACCACACTCACCAGCAAAAGATGGTAACCATGTACCCAAGAAATTATAAATAATACTACAATATATGATAAATACACTAAAAACCGTAACTCCGATCATATCACATCAAAATATGCAGATGTAGCAGAGTTAACCCGAACTTCTGCTGGATAAACTACTGCAGTGTAATATCTTATCACAAAAAAAAAAAAAAAAAAAAAAGAAAAGTCATTGACAAATGTTTTTCCAATGACATTTCATTGGTTTTTGTTGTCTTCTGTGATAAGATATCACACTGCAGCTGTTTAACCAATTGCAGAAGTTCGGGTTAACTCTGCTACATCATTACATGGATAAACTATGGAGTAGTACACTACAGAAACCACAAACCACCCACTATTAAGACAAAATAACAGCAATGACTATATAGAGTATACCCACAATATTATATACAGTATGTGTAGCAGTCAATATTAATATAATAATAGTGGAAAAGGAGCTAACTGCAAAATAGGTCTCATAAGGACCCAAATTATAAAGTCAAAACCTTACCCTAGGACAAGCTACATATGTGGCTTAAGAAACACCTCGACGTACATTTCACTTTTTTTTTAGCAAACTTTAGCAGGGCACTCCGGCAGATTTATTATATTTTATTTCAGAAACTGACTTAAATTATCTCTCAGATCTTTGCCAATTTTTAGCTGGCGCAGATTTGAGTTTCTGACAAACAAAGGGCCAGCAATATCCTTAATGTATTAAATGGCATCTCCTTCTTAATAAATTAAGCGCATATTGACTCCAGTGTACAGCAGATCTAGTCTTACATAGATAAAGCGCCTGTCTTACTAAATTTACCCCAATGAGAGTGGGTTCACACTTGCGCCAGCACTCCGTCCGCCGCGAATCTGACCTAAATGTCAGAAAACTGGATAGGGAAAGGTTTGCGACGCTTTGCTTAAAAACCCATTAACTTCTATGGGTTTTTAAAGCAATGCGCGGGTGTGCACTTACACTCTTTGCGCCGCGAAGCCGGTTTTTTTCGCCGGAAACAAAGTCGAACCCACCCTGACTTGGAAAGACCTGCTATGCCTGTAATGGAAACATGTGATGGACTACTAGAATTTTGAGAGTAAGGCTCGAGCTACACAATGGCTTGTGGCCTAGGGGAACATTTATATAACTCCTACCCAATTTTCTGATGTAAAACAGTCGCAAACCTCAAGATTGAAACTATTTAGATGCCAAAAATTGTCGCACCTGCTGTTTTTACATTTGCTACTTTCTGAAAAGGGTGTCTGGTGAGGATCTGCTGGGGCGGGATCATTGGCCCCCTCTAGATTTATCATAATTTACCCCAGAAAACTGGCATAAGTTATAAAGTTATCCCCGAATTCTACACCAGTTATGAGCTTTCCTAGATTTCAATGCAGAGGCGGAGGTTGCGCCTGATCTATGAAGAGGCGCCCTAATAAATCAGGCACATCCTCCCATGGCGCATAAATGCCAGTTGTCATAAATCTCGACTTAAGTTTTCAAATACTGCAACTAATGATGGTTAATGTGGTCGCACGGAAATCCAACAGATTTGTGTTTCTGCTGACTTGCTGATGTTGCGGGTTGCAACATACATCTATCTTGTTTTTACGACTGTATAAAACACAGAACATGGATAATTCTAGGAGACTGTCTATTGAGTTACAAACAGATAGAAGACTATGGAGGAGGGCAAGCATATTGTAATTAGACCTGCACTCCAGGGCAGGAAAGTGTGGACCTTTCTTTCTTATTCTATTAGAACAAAAGGATTTTCTGAGGGCTGCAGCTTGAAGATTAAACAGCTTCAGGCTCCTTTATAAGAGGACGGTATATTGGATGCGGCTTCTATAATGGCTGATTAACCTTCTACGGTCTTATATGTCACAAAAGGATCCAATCCAACAATGATGGTCACATTCACTTTTTACGTGTCTCCACAGCTGTGATGACTTTTATTGGTACAGTTTTAAGGACGAAAAAAAAATATACTCATATGTAGCAGAGTTAACCTGAACTTCTGCAATTGGTAAACTCCTGCAGTGTGATATTTTATCACAGAAAACATCAAAACCAATGACAAGTCATTGTAAAATGTTTTTCCAATGACTTTTTATTGTTTTTTTGTCTTCTGTTATAAGATATCACACTGCAGCAGTTTACCAATTGCATAAGTTTGGGTTAACTCTGCTACATCTGTATATGTGTATAGGTTTTAACAAATAGACTAAATTTTAAAGGTAAGATAACTGTATTAAACAAATGCTAACTGGTATGTAAACTGTACACAAGTCACCCCATGTCCTGCACATGAATAGACTCAATACTAACAATTGTAACATGCATATATAACACATATTCATTATACATATTACTAATGTCATTATACTCCTTAGGGTTCATGCACACAGTCATAATGTACAGATTTGTGTTACAATGCCCATAGTCTGCCATGGAGCCATACCGTACCGCCATGTAAAAATCTGCAAGAAAAAAAAAGTGGCATATTGCAATATACAAATTATTTCACATTGATATTAAAGGTGCCAAAATATTGATGACCTATCCTAAAAATAGATCACTAATATCAAATCTGTGGTGGTCTGAAACCTGGCACCCCCATTGATTAGATGTTCTCAGCAGCTGATATACAGAGAATGGAGCAGGAAGCAGACAGCGCTGTTCTCTGTGTAGTGGCCAAACTGAGTCACAGCAGCTTAAAGGGGTTGTCCAGGAATTATAGTTCTGGTCCTGGAGGCCTGGGAAGGTGAAATAAAAAAAAAAAAAAACATACACACCTGTCCCAGCGCTCTGGTGTCTGCCATCGCTATCCGGTCCAGCAGGACCTGAGGGCTTGATCCGGGTGAAGTCCTGATTGGCCTCAGTGGTCACGTGCAGTGAGGACATCTGCTGGAACAAGCCCCTGGGTGCCACTAAACCAGACAGTGACGGCAGACACCAGAACGCCAGGGACTGGTGAATGTTTTTTTTTTTTCAGTTTCGCCTTCCCCGGCCCAGATCTGTAATTCCTGGACAACCACTTTAAGTGCTATCCATGTTAATATGAATTGATCTGCAGTACCCAGTCTGGCCACTACACAGAGAACAGCGCTGTCTGCTTCCTGTTCCATTCTCTGTGTATCAGCTGTGGGGGTGCCAGGAGTCAAACCCCCATAGTTCTGATATTGATGACTTATCCTAAGAATAGGTCATCAATATCTATAGATGATATTTTCACTTGCAGGTTTTCTAAATTTTGTCTATAATTTACAAATTTGCTTATAAATGTAAATGACATTTTCATTGCATAACAATTACTGCAACACAAAAATCAAAGTCATATTGCCTTTAACAGCGCTGGTTAATAAAGTGTTAATGGTCCTGGGGCTGTGCGGTGGTAACATTAAACCTGGTAGCCTGTGACACTGCTAAGCCCTGACACCTGTGGAATCTGCAGTCTATTGTGTGGCTGCTGATATAGCACAAGCTGCAACCTTATGTTTTAAAAGTGTTTTCTAGAGTCACATTCTTACAGAGGATTAACCTTTATAGAGAGTTTCCATCAGGCCACTGCCTATAAACTTCTTATTATTCATGCTTCAAGTGGCACTTGTCAAGTCCTAATCCACGTACACAACCGGCGTTTACAGAGTTCGCCATTCACCTACTGCAAATGGGAAGAAATACTAAAGTGTCAGAGACACACAACATAGTTATATAGTCATTCTGTAGAGACTGTGGAACAGCTGGAAGCTGAGGGATTGGGGAACTAGACATTGTCCAAGACAAGGTCCTACAACAAGGAGACATACCTCCTCCTCTTCTACTGTGCATGGACTACAGGGTACAATGGCTCACTATACAAACATTTGTAGAGTTTGCTTTGCTGTTCTCAGTGATGTCACTAGATCCAGTCCAGGCATGAAAGAAACCCTTTTAATAAGATGAAAGAATTGTCTCTAAAAACTAGGTGCAAGCCAACATGCAGGGGCGTAACATGAAGATCCTGGCCCCAGTACAAAATCTGTACCTGGCTCTCCAACTACAATTATTTAGAGTACTGGTCTCCTCATATTGGGAAGAAACACCTTGAAGGTGCTCTAAGAGACTGTTCACATGGCGGACAATGAAAGGAGTTCTCAATCTCTGCCTCCCATTGAAAACAATGGAGGCAAAATCTGGGCAAAATTTTCTGCTGAATTTGGGGTGGAATCAGCGTCAAAATCGTTCCTGTGAACACCCCTTAAGGCTGTTGAGCATAGGTGCCCCAGGAAGTTAAAGGAAACTGAGACACTAAACCACCCACCAATAGTAGTATCCTAAATACCACTGTTGTAACGCTTTCGTTCCAATATTAAAAATAAACCTTTATGGTGAAGCTGGAGCTGTACACCTCAGCTTTAGTGCACACATGCCGGACCGCAAATATACTTCCCCGACTCCATTGAACAACTGCACAGATGCCGGGAGCATCGTACTCTAGGTAAGAATAAAGATTTCTTCTTAATGCAGGAACGGACAGTGTTACATCAGGACTATTTAGGACACTAAACTACCGGTCTATAAGGACTTGTGGGTGGTTTCGTAGGTACCACAAATGTGCCAAAATTGTGCAAAATTTTGGCTCAAAGTAAGTCAACCAAAAGGTGGTTTCAACATACAGGTGAATCTCAATAAATTAGAATATCTTTGAAACGTTCATTCATTTCAGTAATTCAGTAATACAATCCATAATCAGCGTCTTCCATGATTGTGTGTCCTACTGAACCAGACTGAGGGACCATTTAAAGGCTTAGGAAACCTTGGCAGGTGACACTGAATTTACAATACTGAACTTTTTTACAATATTCTAATTTTCTTACATTTGGGTTTTCATTACCTGTAATCCATAATCAACATTTACAGAAATAAATCACTTGAAATAGAACACTCTGTGTGTAAAGAATCTAGAAAATATAGGTCACTTTATTAATTTAATTACTGAAAGAAATAAACATTTCAAAGATATTCTAATTTATTGAGATGCACCTGTAGACTACACAGTCTAAAGATACACCAGATTTATTATCCAGCATCATCCACTGTGATAAATCTGGCATATGTTCAGACTAAGTTTGCACTGTCTAAATATTAGTATCTGGGCTATTGTCTTTTTGACCAAAGGGTCTCCAAATAATACTCTGATCCTGGAGTGTCCTGCTGTTGGGACCTCCAGTAACCAGCTGTAATGTATTAGGGAATCCAGCAGCAAGTGTTAAAAGAGTTTCCCAAATATAAGTAAATGTGACCAAAGGGAGGGAATTGCATAAGCTTACTAAAGAATTGATACTTAGCTGGTAAATATCCTCACTACCAATAGACCCCACCAGTCTTTGTATAAAAGGCTGCAGCAATAATCTCCCTGTCTACCAATATGACCAATGTTGCCAATCAATGGCTTCAACAGTCTTGTGCCCAACAACGATGATGCCAGGCATTGGCTGCTATAGTCATGTGGGTAGACGGAGACGTTATTGTTGCACTTACATAGGTTCTGAAAACATTCTAAGGAAAGCCAGTGTGGGTAAGAAAATATGAGCGAAGAACGGAAGCAAAGTCTGAAGAAGACAAGGCTCGTCCATATTATTACATATTTCTTTATTCCGTACAATTATTTAATATAATATGGTTCTTCAGTTAAAGGGAACCTGTCACATTTAAATGCAGTCCAACCTCCCAGCATCATACTATAGAGAGCAGGAACTGAGCAGATTGATATATACAGTAGGTTTGTGGAAAACTGTATACCTTTTTCATTGAAATCCCTGCTCTTTCTACGCTGAGGAGTCCAGTAGGAGGCCCTAAACAGCGATTGACAGCTATTTCTGTATACACGTTCATTCTCACTTATACCTACAGGAAAGGCTGTCAGACAATTTTAGGACCTCCCACTGGACTCCTAAGCAAAGAGATAACAGGGATTTCAATGAAATGCTGAAGCAGCAGATTGGACTGGATTTCCAACATGATGAGTTCCCTTTCACACAGTAAAAGTCTTCTAATTCGACTTTCAGTAGTACAGAAAATATGACGAATCTTCCTGCAAGCAACTAAAAATAATCTGGAATGACAGAAAACCAGAAGTAGAAGAATTAAGCAGAAAACCAGTTATGAGTCTCCTGTGATGTAACAATACAACAATGGCTGTGTACTTTATTGTTATAAATATATTCTTGTTTTATATCATTTTCGACCATTTGATAATCCAGAGTCATTTATAATCTGGTATCTGCCAAGCTTTATTAAATTCTGGATTAAAGGAATGTTACTATATTATCTTTTTTGGCATTCTATCAATTTTCTGCAGATGATATATGGTTGAGCTGGTGAAACAGAACATATGCTATGTGAAGGGGAATACATTTTGACACTTTAGCTTGAGGGTGACAAAACCAATGTTAAGAAGATACATAACACAGTCATTAATGATTTCATTAAATATGTCACACTTCCAAAAATGCTAAAACCTAATAAAATCAGATCAAGTTGTCCTCTGAAGAAGTTGCTGAAGTCATTAAGGACGCAAAGTCTCCGAGTTCTCCAGGCTAGAAAGTTGTGACAGCTGATGACAATGAGACACTCCGGAGACAGTGAGATTTCTGACCTTGTCCGGTTACTTTACAAAGTTCTTTGTAATTGTGATCACCTTAGACATGACACAATGACAGCAGGCACTGCCCTTGTATCACCTCCGGAAGTATTACACTCAGAATCAATAAAGTGGGTGACACAGAATTATCATCTTATCTGACTACTGGAAAGTTGGTGATGGTCACGATTAGGGGCTTAAAAAGTTTCTTCGCGTGGGAAGAGAAGTTATCTGGAAGTACATGTGTCCTTACTGCTCAGTACAGAAAGTCCTGGAGCCAACACTATGTATAAAAGGATCAGTCATCATGTACAACGCCTAGAAAAGTGAAGTTGCTACTATCAGGCATATACACATATATAGGTAAAGGCTTCTGGACGTTCTCAGGTTGTAACCACAAGAGCAGATATTTGTCTGGTCAGTAACCTCATGGAGGAACAGGGGATGGCCATGCATTGGATGGCCTCATATGTACCTCCCCATAGGATGTACTGTCATACAGTATACAATGATTATGCCATATATTACCTAATCAGTCTCATACAATATGGCGGCCAAATACAGCTGTCTAAACAGTAGTGCTGTATTGTACTGTGCCTGAGAGACAATAGCTTAGTAAATGCCACTACACAGTACTCAATACCGCTACCATAAGTAGTCTCAGCAGAGACAGCTGGCATACCCTTTGTGGCCACACAGGTTGCACAATACTAAGGCCGGCCCTGACTACATTCATCTTCTCTCCTCTGAAATGTGGATATACAGTGGGGAAAAAAAGTATTTAGTCAACCACCAATTGTGCAAGTTCTCCCACTTAAAAAGATGAGGCCGGCCTGTAATTGTCATCATAGGTAGACCTCAACTATGAGAGACAAAATGAGAAAACAAATCCAGAAAATCACATTGTCTGATTTTTTTAAGAATTTATTTGCAAACTATGGTGGAAAATAAGTATTTGGTCAATAACAAAAGTTAATCTCAATACTTTGTTATATATCCTTTGTTGGCAATGACAGAGTTCAAATGTTTTCTGTAAGTCTTCACAAGTTTGGCACACACTGTTGCTGGTATGTTGGCCCATTCCTCCATGCAGATCTCCTCTAGAGCAGGGATGCTTTGGGGCTGTCACTGGGCAACACGGACTTTCAACTCCCTCCAAAGGTTTTCTATGGGGTTGAGATCTGGAGACTGGCTAGGCCACTCCAGGACCTTGAAACGCTTCTTACAAAGCCACTCCTTCGTTGCCCTTGCTGATGGAAGGAGGTTTGCAATCAAAATCTCACGATACATGGCCCCATTCATTCTTTCATGTACACGGATCAGTCGTCCTGGTCCCTTAGCAGAAAAACAGCCCCAAAGCATGATGTTGCCCCCCCATGCTTCACAGTAGGTATGGTGTTCTTTGGATGCTGCTCAGCATTCACTCTCCTCCAAACACGACGAGTTGTGTTTCTACCAAACAGTTCTACTTTGGTTTCATCTGACCATATGACATTCTCCCAATCCTCTTCTGGAACATCCAAATGCTCTCTAGCAAACTTCAGACGGGCCCGGATATGTACTGGCTTAAGCAGGGGGACACGTCTGGCGCTACAGGATCTGAGTCCCTGGCGGCGTAGTGTGTTACTGACGGTAGCCTTTGTTACGTTAGTCCCAGCTTTCTGCAGGTCATTCACTAGGTCCCCCGTGTGGTTCTGGGATTTTTGCTCACCGTTCTTGTGATCATTTTGACCCCACAGGGTGAGATCTTGCGTGGAGCCCCTGATGGAGGGAGATTATCAGTGGTCTTGTATGTCTTCCATTTTCTAATTATTGCTCCCACAGTTGATTTCTTCACACCAAGCTGCTTGCCTATTGCAGATTCAGTCTTCCCAGCCTGGTGCAGGTCTACAATTTTGTTTCTGGTGTCCTTCCATAGCTCTTTGGTCTTCACCATAGTGGAGTTTGGAGTGTGACTGTTTGAGGTTGTGGCCAGGTGTCTTTTATACTGATAACAATGTCAAACAGGAGCCATTACTACAGGTAATGAGTGGAGGACAGAGGAGCCTCTTAAATAAGAAGTTACAGGCCTGTAAGAGCCAGAAATCTTGCTTGTTTGTAGGTGACCAAATACTTATTTTCCACCATAATTTGCAAATAAATTCTTAAAAAATCAGACAATGTGATTTTCTGGATTTGTTTTCTCATTTTGTCTCTCATAGTTGAGGTCTACCTATGATGACAATTACAGGCCGGCCTCATCTTTTTAAGTGGGAGAACTTGCACAATTGGTGGCTGACTAAATACTTTTTTTTCTCCACTGTACATATAAATATAATTATATTGACAATTCTTTAGAAATACAGAAATCTCTGAATTCAGGGTCAGAGTGATGCCCAGTATAGTGCTGTAAACCCTATAAATCTGGTGATTGGGCCCAATTTATGTATCTCCTCCAATATTATCTTAAAATATTTGTTGTTGAGAGATTAAAGCAGCCCTTATTTACCTTGATAATAATATTTTATTATTTATATAGAACCAACATATTCTGCAGCAGTTTACATATTATAAGGTTCATATGCAATCAAAATATGACATTATGGAGTAATAAATCATCAATTCACACATTAAGAGTGAGGGCTCTGCTCACAAGAGCTTACAATCTATGAGTATATACAATATATGTGCAGCAACCCACTGGAGGAGTGGAGGAAGGATGAGAGTAGTAGTGTTGCTCATGGTTGGGCTCATGCTGGCTGTAGTCTGTAGTCCACTACACTAACGGTGCTCCTCAGGGGCTGGTACACTGCTTATTGGGAGAACTGTGGTGTGGTTGTTGATGGTAGACGTCTTCCAAGGGCACACCTTGTGTACATTTCCCTCCTGATGATGGCTCGAATGTCCTTGAAATTTCTGCAGGATTGAGGACTCAAGACAATGAACAACAGGGCAAAATCTCATGGTTTATTGAAGTTCTCATCAAGGCAGGTGATGAATAGAACAACAATCTTCCACAAAAATTGAGGCACAATTTTTGGATACCATTGGGCTGGAATTGAGGCTTGGAGATGGTTCTCTTTGGGGTCATTTACTGTCTTGGTGGTTCGGACAGTCTCTTCTAAACATGTGCTCTATCTCTCCCACAAAAAAAAAATACCTGCAATTGTCCAAACCACAGGGTGCAAGTTCCTAAAAATTGCTATGCCTGAAGCTCATTGTTCCTAGTTGGAGCTATGAGGTCCCTCAAAAAATTCCCATCATAGTCTCTGTTATAAACACTAGTCCCAAAAAAGTGAGCAGGGCAACATCTCATTTCCATCTTGAATGCAATATTGACACTTGCCCTGACTTGTAGCTGACAGGCTGTGTCCCTCCAGGTCCTACCTCTAATCTCTAGCTAGGATGAAGGAAGACTTACTGTCTCCTCCCCTGCACTAGAATGATCTAAGGTTGAAGGACCATCAACCTTTCTCCAGCCGCGTTGGTATATTGCACTTAAATTTACATTAGATCTAGTATGTAAAACAGCATAGAAACATGTTAAACTGCAGTGCTCAATTTTTTTTCGACTAGAAGTCACAGCATCCTTGGGGTTGCAGTATGACTCCATTCAATTAGATTAGTAATGTTACAGGGTGACAAAGCCATCATTGGTTACACAATTGGAGTGGTGCCATAGTCACATTGAAGTCCTAGTCTTAATCTGTCTCAAGTAAAATGAGCTAATAAGTAAAAAATCTTCTATTTCATAATTGTGTTATTCATATATTTTTTTTTCATATACTAAGCAGATATGATATGTATCCTGGATTAAATATACAGTAAATCCTGGGGCATAAAGTAAAACTACAAAAATTAAGGGAAAAAAGTGACTTTCTGCCTCTTCCATTTGTACATTATGGGACTGTGAAAATGATACAAGACAATGTGCAGTCCATTCCCTTGTCAGGACCATGGACAGGGATCAGGACTGCACAGTGAGACTATGGGATTACCTGGTTACAGTACATGCTAGATATTATAATGTTATACCTAGTAACTGTGTAATGTTCAAAAACCAGGATCCCTGGGTTAACTGTAAGGTTTTCTGATCCTGGAAAAGTTGGGTATATTTAGCCATGCTACCCAATGTGATGAAGGGAAGGATAGGACGGTCAGGAGTCATATTAACTCTTTATTGGGTACTTCAAGGTATGTATTTTGTGCCTGGACCAGGCAGAACTTCATGTTGTAAACTATAAAAGGGCTTTCCAAAATATATTTACTCAATTGGCATGCCATATGCATTTTTCTTCCATATACTGCCTCACTAACTATGGTACCTTTATAGCAATAATTTGGCACATTTTAGGTCTACAATTTGGGCTAAATAGTGCGTATCAGACATATATTTGCTGCTATGTACTAAACTTTTGAGGCCAGTTTGTTTACCAAATCCCGCATTGAGCTGACGGGTCCACAGATAGAAGCATTGCTACTATGTGTGTAACACAAGTGATTTCTAGACCATAAACCGCTGCTTATTTCCTAGGCATTACAAGTTTCGGGAGCCTTAATCCTGTATCCAGGCTGAATGCACATTCCTCCACTGCCTTGACATCCTGCACCTACACATCATCTTGATGGGTGGCTGTTTGCACAGGAAATACAAGGCAGGCAGCTGTGTGTGCTGCTTCTAAAAACCCCTATTTACCAGAAGATTTCTGAAGCTACACTAATCCTTTCTGGATATTTGTCTCCTTTCCATCGGGCACGACGGTGACCAGCACTGGATACATGGCAAATAAAACCGCCCGGCAAACAGACACTGAAATAAAAGAAAGCGCTTGTTTTATAAAGGGCTCATCGGCTCCTTTTATCCAGACAAACGCCAGACATTACAACACCCGTGTTTGCCCCTATTAAAATCAGTGACAATGACAAGCGGCAGATTTTACCTTATTCATTGCTTAGTCTGTATGCAAACAAAAGAAGACGGCAAAGTACATTTAGAGGTGAATATATGATATTAGATAAAATAACAGCAATGTATAGAATATATACTGACCACAAATTATAGGAATATTTAAGAGTGTAAGGTCGCAGGCGGGTTATTTTATATATAGCTCACAAAACTCTGTGACTCCACATATTCTTTATAATTTATAGCAGGAATACATTGTGCCTTATTGTATAATACCTACCTATGCTGCTGCAGAACATCTTTTTGATGAGTAAAACTGAGATTTATGGCCACTATGGGCTGGTCTATCTGTCTTTCTTTCTTTCTGTCTGTCTATCCATCCATCCATGTATCTGAAACCTATCTCATCTAATTGTCTGTATCATATCTATCTACTGCATCTGTCTACCTCATCTATCTAATGATATGTCTATCTATCTATCTATCTATCTATCTATCTATCTATCTAATTATATATATTATCTAGTTATTGTGTTTATCTGCCTACCTCATCTAATTACCTATATTCTATCTATCTATCTATCTATCTATCTATCTATCTATCTATCTATTCATCTATGTATCTGAAATCTATATAATCTAATATTCTGTATCATATCTATCTACTGTATCAGTTTACCTCATCTATGTAATGATATGTCTATCTGTCTATCTATCTATCTATCTATCTATCTATCTAATTATATGTATCTATAGTTAGTTAGATCTAGTTATTGTATCTATCTGTCTATCTCTCTAATTACCTATATTCCATCTATCTATCTGAAATGTATCTCATCTATCTGTATCATATCTAGCTATTGTATCTGTCTAGCTCATCTAATTACCTACAGTACAGACCAAAAGTTTGGACACACCTTCTCATTCCAAGAGTTTTCTGTATTTTCATGACTATAAAAATTGTAGATTCACACTGAAGGCATCAAAACTATGAATTAACACATGTGGAATTATATACTTAACAAAAAAGTGTGAAACAAATGAAAATATGTCTTATATTCTAGGTTCTTCAAAGTAGCCACCTTTTGCTTTGATTACTGCTTTGCACACTCTTGGCATTCTCTTGATGAGTTTCAAGAGGTAGTCACCTGAAATGGTCTTCCAACAGTCTTGAAGGAGTTCCCAGAGATGCTTAGCACTTGTTGGCCCTTTTGCCTTCACTCTGCGGTCCAGTTCACCCCAAACCATCTCGATTGGGTTCAGGTCTGGTGACTGTGGAGGCCAGGTCATCTGGTGTAGCACCCCATCACTCTCCTTCTTGGTCAAATAGCCCTTACACAGTCTGGAGGTGTGTTTGGGGTCATTGTCCTGTTGAAAAATAAATGATGGTCCAACTAAACGCAAACCGGATGGAATAGCATGCCGCTGCAAGATGCTGTGGTAACCATGCTGGTTCAGTATTCCTTCAATTTTGAATAAATCCCCAACAGTGTCACCAACAAAGCACCCCCACACCATCACACCTCCTCCTCCATGCTTCACGGTGGGAACCAGGCATGTACAGTCATGGCCAAAAGTTTTGAGAATGACACAAATATTATATTTTCACATGATCTGCTGCCCTCTGGTTTTTATGTGCGTTTGTCAGATGTTTTTATCACATACAGAAATAGAATTGCATTCATATTATGAGTAACAGAAGCTTATATTGACAGTTAGAATGAGTTAATGCAGCAAGTCAATATTTGCAGTGTTGACCCTTCTTCTTCAGGACCTCTGCAATTCTCCCTGGCATGCTCTCAATCAACTTCTGGACCAAATCCTGACTGATAGCAGTCCATTCTTGCAGAATCAATGCTTTAATTTTGTCTGAATTTGTTGGTTTTTGTTTGTCCACCCGTCTCTTGATGATTGACCACAAGTTCTCAATGGGATTAAGATCTGGGGAGTTTCCAGGCCATGGACCCAAAATCTCTATGTTTTGTTCCCTGAGCCATTTAGTTATCACCTTTGCTTTATGGCAAGGTGCTCCATCATGCTGGAAAAGGCATTGTTGAGCGCCAAACTGCTCTTGGACGGTTGGGAGAAGTTGCTCTTGGAGGACTTTCTGGTACCATTCTTTATTCATGGCTGTGTTTTTAGGCAAGACTGTGAGAGAGCCGATTCCCTTGGCTGAGAAGCAACCCCACACATGAATGGTTTCCGGATGCTTTAAAGTTGGCATGAGACAAGACTGGTGGTAGCGCTCACCTCTTCTTCTCCGAATAAGCTGTTTTCCAGATGTTCCAAACAATCGAAAAGGGGATTCATCAGAGAAAATGACTTTACCTCAGTCCTCAGCAGTCCAGTCCCTGTACCTTTTGCAGAATATCAGTCTGTCCCTGATGTTTTTTCTGGAGAGAAGTGGCTTCTTTGCTGCCCTCCTTGAGACCAGGCCTTGCTCCAAGAGTCTCCGCCTCACAGTGCGTGCAGATGCACTCACACCTGCCTGCTGCCATTCCTCAGCAAGCTCTGCACTGCTGGTAGCCCGATCCCGCAGCTGAAACACTTTTAAGAGACGGTCCTGCTGCTTGCTGGTCTTTCTTGGGCGCCCTGGAGCCTTTTTGGCACCAATGGAACCTCTCTCCTTGAAGTTCTTGATGATGTGATAGATTGTTGACTGAGGTGCAATCTTTCTAGCTGCAATACTCTTCCCAGTTAGGCCATTTTTGTGCAGTGCAATGATGACTGCACGTGTTTCTTTAGAGATAACCATGGTTAACAGAAGAGAAACAATGATGGCAGGCACCAGCCTCCTTTTAAAGTGTCCAGTGGTGTCATTCTTACTTAATCATGACAGATTGATCTCCAGCCCTGTCCTCATCAACACCCACACCTGTGTTAATGGAGCAATCACTGAAACAATGTTAGGTGGTCCTTTTAAGGCAGGGGTGCAATGATGTTGAAATGTGTTTTGGGGGATAAAGTTCATTTTCTAGGCAAATATTGACTTTGCAAGTAATTGCTGTTAAGCTGATCACTCTTCATAACATTCTGGAGTATATGCAAATTGCCATTAGAAAAACTGAAGCAGTAGACTTTGTAAAAATTAATATTTGTATCATTCTCAAAACTTTTGGCCATGACTGTAGAGTCCATTCGTTCACCTTTTCTGCATTGCACAAAGACACGGTGGTTGGAACCAAAGATCTCAAATTTGGACTCATCAGACCAAAGCACAGATTTCCACAGGTCTAATGTCCATTCCTTGTGTTCTTTAGCACAAACAAGTCTCTTCTGCTTGTTGCCTGTCCTTAGCAGTGGTTTCCTAGCAGCTATTTTACCATGAAGGCCTGCTACACACAGTCTCCTCTTAACAGTTGTTGTAGAGATGTGTCTGCTGCTAGAACTCTGTGTGGCATTGACCTGGTCTCTAATCTGAGCTGCTGTTAACCTGCGATTTCTGAGGCTGGTGACTCGGATGAACTTATCCTCCGCAGCAGAGGTGACTCTTGGTCTTCTTTTCCTGGGGTGGTCCTCATGTGAGCCAGTTTCTTTGTAGCGCTTGATGGTTTTGGCCACTGCACTTGGGGACACTTTCAAAGTTTTACCAATTTTTCGGACTGACTGACCTTCATTTCTTAAAGTAATGATGGCCACTCGTTTTTCTTTACTTAGCTGCTTTTTTCTTGCCATAATACAAATTCTAACACTCCATTCAGTAGGACTATCAGCTGTGTATCCACCTGACTTCTGAACAACACAACTGATGGTCCCAACCCCATTTATAAGGCAAGAAATCCCACTTATTAAACCTGACCTGTGAAGTGAAAACCATTTCAGGTGACTACCTCTTGAAGCTCATCAAGAGAATGCCAAGAGTGTGCAAAGCAGTAATCAAAGCAAAAAGTGGCTACTTTGAAGAACCTAGAATAGAAGACATATTTTCAGTTGTTTCACACTTTTCTGTTAAGTATATAATTCCACATGTGTTAATTCATAGTTTTGATGCCCTCAGTGTGAATCTACAATTTTTATAGTCATGAAAATACAGAAAACTCTTGGAATGAGAAGGTGTGTCCAAACTTTTGGTCTGTACTGTATATTTTATCTATCTATCTATCTATCTATCTATCTATCTATCTAAAAATAACAAAGTTCAGAGCAACACAGTAACCAAACTGGATGGGTGCAAATCCAACAGAACACGGCTCCTTCTTCTCAATATATAAGCAGAACAGAATGGCAGCACTTCTGACCACGAGTTGGTTGGGTCTCCCACTCTGCCTTTAATGGTGGAGTATTAATTTAATTAATTATTATTTTTTTGTTTTTATTTTTTATTTATTTATTATTTATTTTTTTATAATTTCATATACTGTTGCACATATAGACAAAATGTGCCAGGATTGGTGTGGCATTTAATTTATATTTACATTCATCTTATGCCATCTAACAGACCTATACAGCGCTTATGAATGCGGTCGGTTCTCTACTCATTCATTCTATGCCACCTTACAGACCTGTATAGCGTTTGCTAACGCTGTTTGCTTTCCATGTGTGGCTTCTAATTGGTTCTGCGCTTATTTGACATGCACATTTAAGTTTTCTGGCATTTGCCAGTGCTAATTATGCCCGCGTAGCGTCTTTAACATTAATGCGCATGCGCGGACATGCGCTTTTGCTTAGTTTCCTTTATTTATTTTCCTTTCTGGACATGTGCAGTAGCACTTTCTACACGCTAGGATCGCCATAGCATGTGTCTATGCAGCTGGTTTATGATCCTTGCTCTATAGTAAGTGGGAATGTTCCAATTAGTTTTAATATTAACACCGGTAGACTAATCATGTTGTGTACACAGTTTTTTACTAGTTTATAATATTTTATCACATGTTCTACATGCAGTTTTAATGTATGTACTTATAAAATATTTTGCACTTTATTTACATGCACTTTTACACTATTGCACTTTTGTATTTTACTCTATTTTATATAATTGAATGATGATTGTAATAATTTCACTGGGGATTGGATACCCCGTATATTGTTGTCAGTATCACTACATTTTGCTTGAGAAAGATTCTAGTGAACCGAAATGTCGCTTTGGAATAAACCCATTATTTTTTGAAACTCTGGAGTGCTGCCATTCTGTTCTGCTATCTATCTATCTATCTATCTATCTATCTATCTATCTATCTATCGAATTATCTTTCTATCTATTTTCTTATATCTATCTATATATCTATCTATCTATCTATCTATCTATCTATTTATGTATCTAGTTATCTATACCATATTTATGTATTGTATCTATCTGCCTACCTCATCTAATTATCTATTAATCTCACTAATTACCTATCAATCTCTGTCATATCTGTCTATGTAACTATGTATCTAACTATCTGTATCATATCTATCTACTGTATCTAGCTATTTACCTCATCTAAATATCTATATCATATTTATCTACTTAAATATCTATCTATCTATCTATCTATCTATCTATCTATCTATCTATCTATGTATCTATCTGTGTATTTAATTATCAGTATCACATATATCTATATATCTATCCAGGTATCTGTTTCATATCCATCTAATTGTCTTTCTATCTAGATATTTCTATCTATCTGTCACAATTCTGAAACATGTTTTTAGCTTTCTATAAATTCCGCGTGACTCTCATTATCAATTTGCACGTTATGGGTTGTCTTTTCTGAAGATATGGATGATAGTGGATAGGAGAAGAAAGCAGCTGAATACGATGAAGTACTCCATCCGCTGGCTCTTGTTCTTCCTCTATTAATCAGGTCGCTGACAGATTACATTGGAAGACTCATGTCAGTCTGATGGCTTTGTGCCACAGAGATGGCTGCTGTTGTTAATGGCATAATGGAAGTCAATTAAGAGGCACAGATAGCGTGATTTATTGTCTGATCAGCGTGTCCCAAGACTAGAATGCTATATTGTCACAGGATATGTCACGGATGCCATTATAAATATATATTCATTCCTTCTTTGTGACGTTTTTATATACAGGACTTGTAACATAGTATTGTATATTGATGGTGCTCATATTTTTCATTGCAACAATTTTGATAAAATTCCCTTTTGTCCATTAGTAGTTCTTACAGTTAATAGTTGTATAAGTTATTATCAACAGTGCTTAGGTCTAAATCTGGCGATACACATATGATAGAATATAAGCAAACCCAATTGATTTTGTCAGTATAGGCAGTCGGTCTTATAAGAATAATAATAATAATAGTCCTTTAATAGTCCCACAATGGGGAAATTCAGTGTGTTACAGCAGCAAAGATAAGATAAGATAAGCAGATACAAACACAAATACAACATGTGCAGGAATGTTCCAAGGTGAGAGGCATTACATTAATAGCAGACAGACAGATAGGACGTAGCAGAGGGGGGAGGGGGGGGGGTTTAACAGGCAGAGAGATATTTCAGTTCTCTATATGTAATGATCTCCGCTTAGGTCGGTGTTGGTTGTACAGCCTAACAGCGGTGGGGAGGAAAGACTTCCGATAGCGCTCCTTCTCACACCTAGGGTGGAGCAGTCGGTCACTGACAGTACTGCCCAGCGCAATCACAGTCTCATGCATGGGATGGGAGTTATTCTCCCGCATGGAGCTCACCACGGACAGTATCCTTCTGTCACCTACCGCCTGCACTGGGTCCAGTGGGCACCCCAGGACAGAGCTGGCCCTTCTAATCAGCTTGTCAAGTTTATTTCTGTCCCTGGTTGATATACTGCTCCCCCAGCAGGCCACTCCAAAGAAGATGGCTGATGCCACTACCGAGTTGAAGAAAGTTCTAAGAAGTGCCCCCCGGATTCCAAAGGCACTCAGCTTCCTAAGCAAGTAGAGCCTGCTGTGGCCCTTCCTGTACAGGGCCTCCATATGATCTGCCCAGTCCAGGGCATCTGCCTTTACGGAAGTCCACCACCATCTCCTTGGTCTTCCCCGCGTTAATCTTCAGGTGGTTCTGGTGGCACCAGTCCACAAAAAACCGGTTCAGTTCTCTGTACTCCCTGTCATCATCATCTGTGATGAGACCCACTATTGCAGAGTCGTCAGAATACTTCTGTAGGTAGCAGCTGGATGAGTTGCACCTAAAATCAGCAGTGTACAGTGTGAAGAGGAAAGGGGCGAGAACCGTACCCTGAGGTGCCCCCGTATTACAGATAACGGTACCTGACACACAGTCTTGGGCTCTCACGTATTGAGGTCGATTTGTGAGGTAGTCTAGGATCCAGTTGGAGAGGTGGTGGTCCACTCCAGCAAGGCCCAGCTTGTCCCTCAATAACCTGGGCTGTATGGTGTTAAAAGCACTGGAGAAATCAAAGAACATTATTCTCACCGTGTTCCCTGGTTTTTCCAGGTGAGACAGAGCCCTGTGCAGAAGGTGGATGATGGCATCATCTACCCCAATGCCCGGTCGATAAGCAAACTGGAGAGGGTCCATAGCGGGGCTCACTAGAGGGCGAAGATGTGTGAGAACCAATCTCTCTAAGATCTTCATCAAGTGGGATGTCAGTGCTACAGGTCTGTAGTCGTTGAGGTCCATAGGGTGAGGTTTCTTTGGAACTGGTACCACACAAGAAGATTTCCATAATTCAGGGACTATTTCCTACCTCAGGCTCATATTATACATATATGTAATTATACCACACAGCTGGTCCCCACAAGTCTTAATTAGCCTTGCACTGATGTCATCTGGCCCTGCGGCTTTCCTCGCCTTGATCTTTTTCATCTCCTTCCTCACCTGGGCCCGTGTGAAGGTCAGACTGTGGTCAGATAAAGACAGATTTCTGGATTTACTGGTCTGTTGGGAAGTAGCCACATGGGGTAAATGGGGTGAAGTCATTGTGGTGAGGGATATGGGTATGGGGATATTGGGGGAAAAAAGGGTGAGGCATGAGGCATGCCTGTTCATTTGTTCATGCAAGAAATAACTTATGCCACTGGCAGAGGTTTCTGCCAAGCATATTTATGGTTGAGTTGACAAAAATGCTGTCGTATGAAAGCTATATATATATATATATACTTATGGTGACCTCAAAGGTCTGTATGCATGGGTCAATGCTCAGGCGGGAAGATATAACACATCAGTAGGCACTTATTTGCAAAAGCTTTTTAATTGGGCTGATTGTCTACATAGGAGAAGAGTGATCACCCCCAAACTGCATAGGAGAGGAATATTTGTTGACTCATGTTAAAGGACATTAAAAGGGTTTTTCTAAGAAAGATTGTCAGTATGTGATTGGTGGAGGTCTGACACCCAGAACCCCCACAGATAAACTGGTTGAAGAGGTCACAGTGTTCTGGTGAGCTGTCTTCACTGACTACCAGGCACAAAACTGTACATATCATAGGGACTGTGCTTGGTATTGCAGCTCAGTCCCATTCACTTGGATGGGACTGAGCTGCTGCTGTACCATGTGAACAATAAACATGATGTCATCAGCACAGGGAAGACTCTGCAGTGCTTGTGAGAGCCATGGCATCCTTAAATAGCTGATCAACAGGGGTCCTGGATGTCATATCCCCACTAATGACATATTAATGAACTATCTTAAGGATAGGTCTCCTATAGAGATGGGCGAACCTCTCAAGATTTGTTTCATGTTCATGTTCAGCTGCTCAGGTCCCTGGTTCGTTTCAGGACAAACAAGTTAGGTACGAGCCAAACTTTAAATTGGCTTAAAACATAGTGTAGAACAGTGTCAGGGCTCCTAGGAACCCATCTATAAAACATAGTGTAGAACAGTGTCAGCGCTCCTAGGAACCTATCTATAAAACATAGTGTAGAACAGTGTCAGCGCTCCTAGGAACCTATCTATAAAACATAGTGTAGGACACTGTCAGGGCTCCTAGGACTCTATCTATAAAACATAGTGTAGAACAGTGTCAGCGCTCCTAGGAACCTATCAGGACTCCTAGGAACCTATCTATAAATACATAGTGTAGTACACTGTCAGGGCTCCTAGGAACCTATCTATAAAACATTGTGTAGAATACTCTTAGGGCTCCTAGGAACCTATCTATAAAACATAGTGTAGTACACTGTCAGGGCTCCTAGGAACCTATCTATAAAACATTGTGTAGAATACTCTTAGGGCTCCTAGGAACCTATCTATAAAACATAGTGTAGAATACTCTCAGGGCTCCTAGGAACCTATCTATAAAACATAGTGTAGAATACTCTTAGGGCTCCTAGGAACCTATGTATAAAACATAGTGTAGAACACTGTCAGGGCTCCTAGGAACCTATGTATAAAACATAGTGTAGAACACTCTTAGGGCTCCTAGGAACCTATCTATAAAACATAGTGTAGAATACTCTTAGGCCTCCTAGGAATCTATCTATAAAACATAGTGTAGAATACTCTTAGGGCTCCTAGGAACCTATGTATAAAACATAGTGTAGAATACTGTTAGGGCTCATAGGAATCTATCTATAAAACATAGTGTAGAACACTCTTAGGGCTTCTAGGAACCTATCTATAAAACATTGTGTAGAATACTCTTAGGGCTCCTAGGAACCTATCTATAAAACATAGTGTAGAATACTCTCAGGGCTCCTAGGAACCCATCTATAAAACATAGTGTAGAATACTCTTAGGGCTCCTAGGAACCTATGTATAAAACATAGTGTAGAACACTGTCAGGGCTCCTAGGAACCTATGTATAAAACATAGTGTAGAATACGCTTAGGGCTCCTAGGAACCTATATATACAATTTCTAGCTCTCTAAGGCAAACACAGACGAAGTTATGTCATAGTGAAAGTGACAATATTATACTCTGGAGTCTCGTCAGACCCCAAAGTATAAAAGATGGAGGCCCAGGGGAGGTGTAAAAATTAAAAAAGAACATGCATATACATGTAAATTCTTAAAGGCAAACCTTTCACAAGGAATGTCTCCATAAGAAATGCACATTTTAGATTAGTAATCGGACAATCATGTACGGATTTTTAAAGGGAAATTGTCACATGGAAAATGATGTTCAATCTGTGTACATCATGTTATAGAGCAGGAGGAGCTGAGCAGACTAATATACTGTATACGTGTGTAGGAAAAGATACCTGTCATGTATCTATTGAAATGTCTGTATCCTCTATGTTAAGAAGTCAAGGAGGCGGTCCTATCAGTGATTGACAGCTATCTCTATATATACAGTCATAGAGGGTAGGTTGCCAATTACTTCTTGACTTCTCAACCTAAAAATAGCAGAGATTTCAATGGATAAATGACAGGTTATACTGAATCTTTTACCACAAACCTATATATCAATCTGCTCAGATCCTTCTTCTCTATAACCTGCTGCCTATACCGGTTCACTTTAAATTAGCTTACCATATACACTAGGAAATCTCAAAATCTCCTGACATATGCCATAACTGGATGCATAGACTTACATTAACCTGATCCAAAGAGTCTCTGTAATAGTAGCATACAGCAGGGTTTGCAATTTACACAGCATGGCCTTTGCTCAACATTATATGTAGATTTTTACTCCAAAATTTTTGCATATTAGCTCCTGTTTGAAACATCCTAAGAGCGCACTCCCTCTTGCTTGTTTGTGAGAAACCACCTTCTACATCTTCTATGGTACCTGTATCTTGGAGTCTCTCACATGATTTTTCTTCATGTATACATTAGTGTGTGCAATAATTTTTAGTATTGATATAATGGGCCTCATTTGTCAAAATTGTCTAATAGCGAGACTGCCCTTACTGCCCATTTCAACCAATTATGCCTCAGCCTTTATTTCGTAAACTGCTCTGCAAATATGGATGTTGGGAAAAAGAGACATCCGGCATGTTGGAGTTCGGCTTGCCCAATGTTTTTTTGTTCATGGGGGGATAAGTTGCCACCTGATAAGTCCAATAGATTGGACAAGTGTACAAAACCACATACATAGGCCCAGTACAGCCATGTGGACATGTAGAACATCAACAACACTATAAGGGCTAGTGTTCCCAAACATATTTTTGGTCTACAATAGACTGCACATGGACAGCACCCAGATCCGTAGCAGTGCAGGCTGCAAGTCACGCAATGTAGGCCATTTGGAAAAAAATTACACCATGCACTATGTCAATCCATGCTGCGTAGGACAATTGTCTCCATCACCTCTGCAGTCATATGGACTTCCACTTGGATGTAAAATTGTCATTTTGTTGCACACGCAACATGGATAATTTCATATTCGCTCATGTGAAGCCAGCTCAAGATTTTATCTCTGCTAGATACCAATATATGTTATCATATTCCATGACTGCCCATTACTCCTTCATGGCACTAGGACCTGTAATGTATCAGCCTTCTTGCTAACTCTATGACCCAATATAATTCTCCTAAGAGGTCATTATGACTTATACCAAACTGCCTTTGTGTGTCTCCAGATTTCTTTTTTTGGACTACTTCTACTCCAGCCTATAAAGTAAATTTCATCTCCCCAGCTTATTTGCCCTCCGCCGCTTCACTGGTTACTTGTAAAGACCAGATCTAAAATAATTGCAAAGTGAGCTCCTTAGCAAGCTTGGCCTTTTTGTCAGTTTTCTTTCCATTGCCTTTGAAGCCAGAAACAATTTCTGTCCAAGACAGATGTCCTTCTTCTTAAGTATCAATAATGCGCTGCTCCGCATACCCACAGACTTAACACAAACTCCAAACATCTTGAAAGGGGCAGCAGACATAAAAAGAAAGCAATTGAGGCAGTGTTGTGTCGAGATTTAATACAAGCCAGGGCCCCATTCTCTGAGGCTCATCTTGGCTGAAGAGGTCCCTTTGACTGGATTCTGTTAATTTGTTGATGGATAATAGACCAGACTTACTCCAATCTATGTGCATATAGCAGAAAATAGAGTCAATTACGTCTGCATTAGCGGGCATTGGGGAGAAAATCTCCTTACGGGTATTCTGGAGCAGCACTAATTATATTTGCTGAGTTGTAAGGTCTCTAGATAGAGAATAACACAAGGACCAGTCACTAGGACAACTCCAAAGTACCTACTAAAAAGCTGGAAATGTGTTGACGTGTCTTCTGTTGTTTCTTCATATTATCTAAGATTCATTTACATCTTGGGTGCCATTGGATAAATTTACTGACAAATTTAAAAATTCTATGCCCTTCTGAAAAACTAAAAAAAAAAGTTTCATCAAATAATAGTTTTATGGTGGAATAATGGTAGGAATTCTTAACTTTTATGATAATCACATAGCAATGTGTCAGAAAAGCCTATTGTTAGGAAATTTATTGTGGTCGAAGGAAACTGTCATTGTTGGTCATGATCTGCTGACATTTTCTAATGGGTCTGGGCTGTTACATACATGTGGCCAAGGGCTTAACCATGTACACTGTGATAAACTGAGCATATTACAGACTGATAGATACTGAGTGATGCCAGATTTGCATATTTTTCTACATTTTTACAGATTTCTCAATAATATTCATAGCTTCGATGACCACATGTAATTTTAAGGATATTAATTTCTAGGTAATTTGGGATTTTTGAACTGAGGCCCCATGCACTTGGCATTAATATGGCATGGACTGGGACATGGCACAGGACGCATACACAGGTATAGTCAGGCCCCTTAAACCGCTGTCTTCTATCACTGAGGTTGTATGGAGCCATGATATGGTCATAAGCATGAAACCTCAGGTCTCATAATAATTTATTCTCTTAGGGATGTATTTTTTTAACATTCACACTACTTGCCCAGTGACATCAGTACAAATAACGTTAAAAGGCCCAGATATAAGCCCAGAGTCTTCATATTACTAAATGCAGTTAAGAATGGCCAACCCACTCGGCCGAACCCACCGAACAGTCAAAGATCTAATGTGTATGGGGGTGTCCTGAATCTTCCCTGACTGCACAATGCATGAGGGTAGTAAACCTCTGATAGTGGATTATTTTCCAAAGAACAAAGAGATTGGGCATGTTGAAATCCATCATGTCCGATTGTTCTGTTCTTGGGGAGATTAACCACTGTCAGAGCTGTCTGACAGTGATTTACTCCCCTCTGTTATCTGATGTGCATGTGTTTGGGGGACCGGAGACTCAGTTGTCAAAAATATGACCACAGTGATAAAGCCTTTTAACATCTTGATACAAATTCCTGTCCAGTCGAGTAGACAAAAATTCTATTTAGCCATTTCTATGACATTGGTTAAAGTTATTGGAACCCTCCGATTGTAGTTGAAGCAGTCTGTTATTTTCCAGCAGACTTTGGATGAAAATAAGACTAGGTTCACATCTGCCCCCTAGCACTTCGTCAGACCGAATAGACAGACCCTAAAACCACGGTTACCTGCGGACACCCGTGGACCCTATAAACTATAATGGGGTCTGTCGGATGTCCTTTGGCTGTTCACCATTTTATACTGAAACCAGCGAAGAGAAAAGTCCTCCGTGCAGGATTTTTCTCTCCCGATTTCTGGCAGTTTCTGCGGCAGAGCCTCCAACGCATATGTGAACCTAGCCTTAGTTTGGCCATATTAGATTTAGGGATGCCCAGTCCCTTGTTTCCCTTGATAAAATTAAAATAAGATATAATAGGTTATAAAGATAAATGCTGCTAAAGGTTATATCCCTTAAAACAAGATTGCACACTCAGGCCAGTACGGACAGACACCGACAGCTCATCTGTCACCTACCTAGTGTGTGGGTGGTGATCCTGATCCCATAGATGTTGTCAACCAGTGTTCCCAAAGTTCTGAAATTATCAGCCAACTTTCCCAAAAACATATGAATAAGAAACAAATGCTCAATTGAAATCTTAAGGGGGTATTCCCATCTTGGCCAAGCATAGCCAAGATTGGAACATGTGGCTCCCTCTTGTGACCACCAGCTTAGACATTATGGAAACTGCCAAGCATGGTTGTTTTAAGCTGTTTCTGTAACTTCCATAGAGGTCATAGAATTTATGGAAACAGCATAGCACAGTGAGCTACGCTGTGTCTGTTACTTCCAAAGTTAAGAAAGCAGAGTAACTTGATGTGCTACTCTGTTTCTGTAACTCCTATTTGCCTCTATTGAAGTTATGGAAAACATATAATAGCGACTTTTTTTTTTTATAATTCAAATATTTATAGCATTTTTATAAGAATACAACAAGGTCCAAAATAGACCAATTACACAAAAACACACATACAAAAATAAACAATGCGGACTGAGACCACCCGGGGAATCCCCCAGACAGACCCAGCCAGCAAGGCAACAGGAGTATGGAAGAAGAAGAACAAAAGGGAGAACAAGTGGAGGTAGTAGGAAGAGAAAGAGGGAGAGCAGAAAAAGCGACCAAAGCAATAATAGCCACATTTGATTGTTTCCATTACTCCCGACATGATGGTCAGGAGAAGGAACTGCTAATCCCATTTTGGCCATCTTTGGCCAAGATGGGATATCCCTTTAACCCGACAGAAGAATAAAACTCAACAACTTATTGTATCATGTATATTTTTTATTTTCTGTGCAAAATATTAGATAACAAAATCCAATTTAATGCTAAGGCCCCACGTTGCGAAAACGCAGCTTTTTTTGTTGCAGATTTTGTTGTGCTTTTTGGAGCCAAATCCAGGAATGGATTGTGCAAAAGGTAGAAGTATAAGTATTTCATATATTTTTCCCATTCCTCTTGTAGCCATTCTTGGCTTTGGCTCAAAAAAACGCAACAAAATCTGCAAAAAAAAAAAAAAGCTGCATTTCCGCAACGTGGGGCTTTAGCCTTAAGCAAAATTCAATTTTCTAATTTTTCAATTTTCTAATTCTAATTTTGTAAATAACAAGCACTATGCTATTGAGGACAGGGTTGTCCTATACAAAGGCGACATCCTGTGCTCATTTATCAAGGCACATGTTTGCTAAGACAACACATATCTCTAATTTCATTACATTTTTTGATCTTTTTGGGTCCCTATTTTAAAAAAAAAAAAACAAAAAAAAAAAAACCAGAGACTTCTAAGGCTAAACATGTGCTGTGTCATGGCTCCCTTTTACAATCCACTGCCCACATAATCCCATTAAGTATCTCTTCCCATACCTGCCGAAGAATTACAAAAAAATGCATCAATTATATTTGATTTGCCTCTCAAAAGATTTGTCATTTTGCCATCTGTAGGCAAGCATGCCTTACAACAATATGTTTTGTGTCCGGCTCGACTGACTTCATTAGTGAAAAGGTCCCTTTTTGACCAATTCATGGCTTTTTCTTCCCTTTCTTTGGCCGGTTGATGAGGTTGTCCTAATCAGATTAACTCAACCCAGACACAGCAGTTCCAGTTTATTCTCCCCTTCAAAAAGAGGGATTCCGTCTGCCCTACAAACTTTTTGTAAGTTTTTCAACATAGCTGAAATCTATTGTAAGTCACATGAAATGAGGCCATTGAGGGTCCCACACCAGCAGATGATGGAGGAGACTTAGAATGGGTCACTAAGCCAAAATACTTCAGAGAGAAAAGCACTTTAATGCTGTGCACTGACGCATTGGCTCCTTTTTGGAGGGTTCAGAGGAACAGAATTGAGTTTCCGAATAGCTGGAACATTTCATTTAGTTGGAAAGATAAATATTCTTCAGACTGAATGTTGTTTACAACCTTAATGAAATAAGCTCTTCTCTCTGATGCTTTCTGTCGCTGGAAAAGTAGGTGTTTAAGAGAAATGTCCTATTCTTTATGCTAGAAAGAAGTCTTTCTGTATGTGCCAATTTGACTATGCGTGTTTACTTGTACCCATTGATGACAGCTTGTTGTAGAATCTACGTAGGCAACTTGGTTCTATCCCGTTTCGTGTATCTGTGTTTAGCACAGTGACCTGAAATCATCCTATTAATACATTATATTCTGTGTATTACTACTCATGTGACCAAAATATTTTAATTTCAATAGTGTCATATTCTGTGTACTTGTTACAAAGCTTATAGATAGGCAAATACAGTATATATGTAACTTATAATGGGGTCTTACCATCTCAGATATTTTTGGCATATCCGCCAAATAGTCCATAAGTATCTGATAGATGTGGATCCTATGTGTGGGACCTGCACCTACTTCAAGAACAGTAGTGTTGTTCCCTCTAAATAGTGCGCTCTGGAAATAATAGAGTTATAAGGGTTGTCTGGCTCCAAAATAGTTTTTCATACTGATGACCTATCCATAAGGTAGGTCATCAGTATGTGATCTGTGGGGGTCTGATACCTGGACCCTGCACAGATCAGCTATTCCAGCAGCCTTCTGGACAGGGAACAGGTGCAGGTTGCTCCTATTCCTGTGGATAGGCCATCAGTATGAAAAATCATTTTGGGGATGGACAACTCCTTTAAGTCCAAACTCTGGGCTGTATTTAGCAGACTAAACACTGAGCCAGGACCTAGTCTCCAAGCATTATAGTGATATGTGATGCAAGAAGTCCCTGCCTCCTCATGGGACTGCTGTCCTGTGCTTAAATCATGAGTATAGTATGGTACAGTAGTCCTGAGGGGAGGCAAGGTCTCATGGGTCTCATTCATGACTAGGTCCCAGCTGGCAGATACGTCCGTCATCCGTTCTGTATTTCTAGGACCAAATATGAAGCTGGCCCTAGGGCTTAGCAGCTGGTGTTTGCAGTTATGTTTATTGATTATAGATTGTTAATATGTTGTTGGCCACTCGTTTTTGCAGGTACATCTAGGTTCACACTAGCATTCGGGTTTCCATTCTTTGGGTCCGCTTGGGGACCCAAAAAATGTAAACCCTATTCACTTAAAAAGCTGTTACCCGCAGAAACTCGCGGACCCCATAGACTGTAATGGGGTCCACCGGGGTTCCACTCGGTTTCCGCCCAAAGTCGGCAGAGAGGATACTGCTGCTTTCAGTAAGCCAATTAATAGGTGAAACAGTAAGCCAAGTAATAGGTGAAGCAAACTTAGATTAGACAGTCTAAAGATAAGCCATACTTAGTCATGGTCATACACCTGGTGCAATTTTAGGCTGTCTAGTCTAAGGCTGAAGCAACGTGTCACGGAAAAACAGCTTTTTTTTTTTTTGTTGCTGCGGTTTTTTGAGCCAAAGCCAAAAGCTTCAGCAGGAATGGAACATATATAGGTAGTACCTATACTTCTCTCTCTGCTAAATCCACTCCTGGCATTGGCTTAAAAAAATGCAACAAAGGCTGCAACAAAAAAAAGCAGTTTTTCCGTAACGTGGAGCCTCAGCCTAAGTCAACTATATTTACTAGTTTAATTATTAGTAACTGTAAGCCAATGACTTCTTCGACTGTTCCCATATTCAATATAATGGAGAGACATCTCTGATGTCAGGATCTATGGGTGATGAGAGTCATATCAATAGCTTTACTCTCAAACTGACAGGAAAAGAAATCCTTAAAAGCTCTTGCAGTAGAAGAGACAAGAAATATTAGTGTAGTAATATTAATGCTAAATTCTATAATATATACTCGAATAATAGCATTTTATATAATAAATCGTGTAAAAACATGAGAATAAGCACGAAATGTGACCTGCATATAATACAAACTAAAGTAATAACATAAACTAATCCTATAACAGTGCATGGTAATAGTAGCTGAACAGTTGCAGTGTATAAACTAAGTGTACAGTTTCGTGCCAGGTGCCCTGAAGCCAATATAATTGTAAAAACTAGCCCATTCAGGCATTGACTCGCTATTCCCTGGGCACTGACCCTTAACCCCGTGCTCTCTCTTAAATAGTAAATATTTTCTTTTTCTCAATAAAGGAGTGACCCTTTATTTAAGGTCTCTTTTATTTCCACAAGCAAGACATTGTATGATTTTTCCCAAAAAGCACCCAGCTTACCCCAGGGGTGCTCAGAGCAACGACAATAGCCAATGCAAAATAGAAGGCAGGAAACTGACAAAAAGCTCCTCAATGGACGCCTCACATGCATTGTACAGAGGAATTGTATTTAAGAATAGAGGCATCGATCACTTATAGGCTTCATAGATAAAAATAGATGAATTGATGCCGGGTTTTAGGATAATGAAATCAGTGCATGAGCACATACTGCAGAATGAGAGAGATCAATGCTTTGCTGAAGTGTAATACAATGTATATATCAAGCACCAGGTAATATGTACTGAAATCTGCCCTTATACTGTGTTGTTACCAGCGGGAAACTGATGATGCTGTGTATACTCTATTACAATGTGGTCACAAACTATGAAAATACTCTTAAAGGGGTTGTCCACTTTCAGACCAATATTGAGAGACAAATGATATTGTTTTTATAATAAATAGTTATACAATTTTCCAATATATTTTCTGTATCGATTCCTCACAGTTTTCTAGATCTCTGCTTGCTGTTATCTATTGTTTACTTCAAGTGGATAAAAATCAGTCCATGGTCATGTGATATATAGTCCATGGTCATGTGATATCCAGTCCATGGTCATGTGATGGACACACAGGTGCACAGCTCGTTACCAGGCACTGTGCTGTGACTATAATGAGCTATGCACCTGTGTGTTCATCACATGACCATATACTGGATATCACATGACCATGGACTGTATTGAGAACACAAGGGAGCTTCCCCAAACCATACTTGCAGGTGTATGAGCGGGTTGGGAGAAATAACTGTCACCTAAGTGAGTGACTAGCTGACAGCTATCGAAGGTGTATGGTCAGCTTTTGGCACATACTGGCAATCTCTTATTATTATATAATTTTTCATTAGGTACGTTCATTCTGTTTATTCTCATATGTATGATATATAGAAAAATATCTCTATATTCCAGTACACTGTATGCTTAGAAAATATATTTTTAAGTATACAATGTACTGGCACTATATACCAATACATTATGTAGGGCAGTACAATACTATTGCAGCTTGGTAAAAGAAAAAAACTTCCCATTGAAATCAATAAATTTAAAGTCACAGTATTCTGACACCCGTCTTTTTTTGTGAGGCCAGATGTAATTTTTAGTTATACCATTTTTGGGGAATGTCTATTGCTTTGATCACTTTTTATTCAAAGAGAGACAAAACAGCGAAAAAACGGCGGTTCAGCACATATGATTTTTTTCCCCACTACAGCGTTCACTATATGGAAAAATATTTTTATAAGTTTGTCGACCGGGCATTTTCGGACACAGGGATATCTAATGTGTGTGTGTTTCACAGTAATTTTTTAGCTTTATATGTATTCTAGGGAAAGGGGGGTGATTTGCATTTTTAATTCTTTAAATTTTTTTTTTTTTTTTTTATACTGTAATTATTAGGCCCCCTAGGGGTCTTGAACCTCAGTGGTTCTGGTCACTAATGCAATGCATTGCAAAATACCAGCATAGAGCAGCTTTTCATACAAATAAATGCCAGACAAGCCTAGGAGCCTTCAATAGATCGCATTCCAGGTGCCGGCAATCCTTCCAAAAATAGTGGCACCCTAGTGGCGCCTAAGTCAACTTTGAACAAGGCGATGGGGGCCTTAACTCTGGGTTTCTGCTGATTTAGTGCCCATTAGGTCTCAGCCTCGCTACGGAGTGGCCGCCATATTTAAATACTCGATATCTGCTGTACCATTACTGCCGATGTCGGGAAGGGGTTAAGTAAATAAGGTGTTTTACAGTTCACCACACACCTTGTGAATCAACTAGTATAAAATTCTAAGAATTACAATGGCAGCAAAAAATGTAGAAGATAGTGGTGTCAGTCCTGTCAGTTCTTCCTCCTGCTCTTCCCTCTGTATACTGCCAGTTCTAACTTGAGCTAAAGACCTGAGTAATATCAGACAGGCTGGTTAGAGATACAATGGCTGACTGCTCGTGTAGGCTGGAGCTGAACTGGCTATATTTTAGCTCCGTACAAGAATACCTTTATAATGCTATGCCAGATGCATCTCCAAGTATTGGCCTTTATTACGATTTGATCCAACATTGACTCAGTATGTCAACTCAGTTCAATCCATTACAGCGAAACTCTCAAAAAATTTTAGGGACAGATACCGGCTGGTGACGGGTTTATACAGCTTCAGTTACACAACCTTTTCTATTAAAAGATGGCTGGACCATTGTAAGAAACAAGCCCTCTGACCTCTTGTGTCCCCCTATCTCCTCATAGAATGTAAGCTCTTGTGAGCAGGACCCTCACTCCTATTGTTTGATATGTTTATTTCTTTGTCACATTGTAATGTATCATATTGTCTGTTCATGTTTCCTCTGATTTGTAAAGTGCTGCGGAATATGTTGGCGCTATATAAATAAAGTTATTATTATTATTATTAGGGACCATTGGACACTGTGTGTACAAAAGGCCTCAATGAAGTTTTGAGTTTCACTCCATTTATCTGATCTATCTTAGTGGATGTTTGGATTTATGCTTAACTTTTTATTTTATATAATGTTACATTATGTGTATGGATAACTTTGTGTTATATCTTTTTCAAGGGTTATGTGTTGCCTTTTGTGTCTGCATCCCTGTATGGCGATTTTGGAAGAGGCCCCCTTCAGTAGAGTTGGCTGCGTATGAAGTGGAGAACATCACTTAATTTTATTTTATTCCCTGAATTCATGGACTAACCTATAGCATAGAATACTGTATGACCTATAAATGAAAAAAATGAAAATTCATTTATTCTTTCATTCATTCACACAGAATTTTCTTTTTCTTCTTTCACTCTTTCACTTTTAATTGTCCCTCACATTTCTGTTATATGTTATTTCTTCACATGTAATTTGTTTATAAATTAATCCCATATTTTTACTTATTTATTTGCATATATGTTTTATGTATGGATTTTATTTCTTTGTATATATTTTATTATATATTTATGTCATATTCTATAGTTATTTTTCATAATTTTCTATATTTATTTAGTTTTTGCACGTAATAGGTGTCTGATACAGTATAAATGGGGGACGCATGCTCAGTACTACTCTTGGAGTTTCATATAGATCCACATCTCCTTGTGTGTGGCGCATGCGCACTGAAGGTCCCACGATCCCCATTCACAGGCGCTGATTTCTTGTTTCCAGGCTGATCCTTATGATACAACTTTTTGGAGACGTCACTTCTGGGACACCCAGACCATGTGGCAGTGTGTGCATGGTGATGGGGCGGTAGCATGTTTACCAGCCCGCATGCGCCACAGTTTCACATTGCGGTAACACATAAAACCTAACCCACTGGACTGGGGAATATGGTATACAGTGCTGGCCAAAAGTATTGGCACCCCTGCAATTCTGTCAGATAATACTCAATTTCTTCCAGAAAATGATTGCAATCACAAATGCTTTGGTAATAATATCTTCATTTAATTTGTTTTCAATGGAAAACCACAAAAAGAATTGTCAAAAAGCCAAATTGGATATAATTCCACACCAAACATAAAAAAGGGGGTGGACAAAAGTATTGGCACCCTTTGAAAAATCAGGTGATGCTTCTCTAATTTGTGTAATTAACAGCACCTGTTACTTACCTGTGGCACATAACAGGTGGTGGCAATAACTAAATCAAACTTGCAGCCAGTTGAAATGGATTAAAGTTGACTCAACCTCTGTCCTGTGTCCTTGTGTGTACCACATTGAGCATGGAGAAAAGAAAGAAGACCAAAGAACTGTCTGAGGACTTGAGAAGCAAAATTGTGAGGAAGCATGAGCAATCTCAAGGCTACAAGTCCATCTCCAAAGACCTGAATGTTCCTGTGTCTACCATGCGCAGTGTCATCAAGAAGTTTAAAGCCCATGGCACTGTGGCTAACCTCTCTAGATGTGGACGGAAAAGAAAAATTGACGAGAGATTTCAACGAAAGATTGTGCGGATGGTGGCTAAAGAACCTCGACTAACATCCAAACAAGTTCTAGCTGCCCTGCAGTCCGAGGGTACAACAGTGTCAACCCGTACTATCTGTCGGCGTCTGAATGAAAAGGGACTCTATGGTAGGATACCCAGGAAGACCCCACTTCTGACCCAGAGACATAAAAAAGCCAGGCTGGAGTTTGCCAAAACTTACCTGAGAAAGCCAAAAACTTTTTGGAAGAATGTTCTCTGGTCAGATGAGACAAAAGTAGAGCTTTTTGGGAAAAGGCATCAACATAGAGTTTACAGGAAAAAAAAAGAGGCCTTCAAAGAAAAGAACACGGTCCCTACAGTCAAACATGGCGGAGGTTCCCTGATGTTTTGGGGTTGCTTTGCTGCCTCTGGCACTGGACTGCTTGACCGTGTGCATGGCATTATGAAGTCTGAAGACTACCAACAAATTTAGCAGCATAATGTAGGGCCCAGTGTGAGAAAGCTGGGTCTCCCTCAGAGGTCATGGGTCTTCCAGCAGGACAATGACCCAAAACACACTTCAAAAAGCACTAGAAAATGGTTTGAGAGAAAGCACTGGAGACTTCTAAAGTGGCCAGCAATGAGTCCAGACCTGAATCCCATAGAACACCTGTGGAGAGATCTCAAAATGGCAGTTTGGAGAAGGCACCCTTCAAATCTCAGGGACCTGGAGAAATTTGCCAAAGAAGAATGGTCTAAAATTCCAGCAGAGCATTGTAAGAAACTCATTGATGGTTACCGGAAGCGGTTGTTCGCAGTTATTTTGTCTAAAGGTTGTGCTACCAAGTATTAGGCTGAGGGTGCCAATACTTTTGTCCGGCCCATTTTTGGAGTTTTGTGTAAAATGATCAATGATTTGACTTTTTTTTTCATTCTCTTTTGTGTTTTTTCATTGCAAGCAAAATAAATGAAGATATTATTACCAAAGCATTTGTGATTGCAATCATTTTCTGGAAGAAATTGAGTATTATCTGACAGAATTGCAGGGGTGCCAATACTTTTGGCCAGCACTGTATATTGTTTCAAAGGAGATATGTATTAAGATATTCTATACTGGTCTCCTTTTTTCTTTTCTTGTCTTTGTTGTGGTTGTTCATACATCTATATTGTAGACAATAAAGCCAGTATATAGGCACCGTGCACACCACTCCACACTGTGATACCTTAGGCAGAGTATAGATCAAGTAATGTTCTGTTTAAGACCATACCAGGCGCTGTAATGCCAACACAGCAAAAAAAAGGGAAAGCAGATACTTTACTGGCAGCAGAAAAGTCGTGTCATTCCCAGTCTAAGCCTTTGGCTCTTGATACTTCTATAAATAGATTGCTTAGACAACCGCTATAACTTCTGTTACTGGATATCCACCAAACTATTTTTTTTTTAGTTGATACATAATACAAATGATTGACAACAAACGAAAAGGCAACTATTGTTCCAGCCTCCATACTGCCAGCCAGGTAGTCCTTATCATTGCAAGTTATAGAAACCATGGCCTTATAGTGTATGGCTCAACAGAGACAAGAATTGAGAGTGGATGACTCAAGAAAAGTACAGACGCATCTCAATAAATTAGAATATCTTTGAAACGTTCATTCATTTCAGTAATACAATCCATAATCAGCGTTTTCCATTATTGTGTGTCCTACTGAACCAGACTGAGGGACCATTTAAAGGCTTAGGAAACCTTGGCAGGTGACACACTGAATTTACAATACTGAACTTTTTTACAATATTCTAATTTTCTTAGATTTGGGTTTTCATTACCTGTAATCCATAATCAACATTTACAGAAATAAAACACTTGAAATAGAACACTCTGTGTGTAAAGAATCTAGAAAATATAGGAGGTCACTTTTTTAATTTAGTTACTGAAAGAAATAAACGTTTCAAAGATATTTTAATTTATTGAGCTGCACCTGTACATAGGGACCAGATTTAAAGGGTTTTTTTGTTTCATTCAAGGGTCCCCTAAGACAAGGGTGTCTTGCTGCTAGTAGTCCCTATAATTTGTAATGAATCCATGTAATGCACAGATGTGTTCGGTCTAGTGCAAGAAAAGTTCTTCACTCTGCCTAATAGATACATAATTGCTGGACACCACTGTTAATTCCACTTTATTTGATCATGATACTATGTGATTTCTTTTGTCTAAACAGGCAAAAAAATTTACCCACAATGCATTGAAATTATCATAACTGGTCAAATTGACCCCACACCTAATATAACTCTTATAAAGGTCTACCAGATCACATTCCTAATCATTGTATAGTTGTGCTAAAAAGTTTACATACCCCGGCAGATTTTTTGTTTTTTTGGCCTTTTTTCAGAGAATATGAATGATAACACAAACTTTTTCTCCACTCATGGTTAGTGGTTGGTTGGAGCCATTTATTGTCAAACTTCTGTGTTTTCTCTTTTTAAATCATAATGACAGCCAAAAACATCAAAATGACCCTGTTTTAAAGTTCCCATACCCCAGTTCTTAATACCGTGTATTGCCCCCTCTAACATCAATGACAGCTTGAAGTCTTTTGTGGTAGTTATGGATGAGGCTCTTTATTTTCTCAGATGGTAAAACTGCCCATTCTTCTTGGCATAAAGTCTCCAGTTCCTGTAAATTCCTGGGCTGTCTTACATGTACTGCGTGCTTGAGATCTCCCCAGAGTGGCTCAATGATATTGAGGTCAGGAGACTGAGATGGCCACTCCAGAACCTTCACTTTCTTCTGCTGTAGCCAATGATAGGTCGACTTGGCCTTGTGTTTTGGATCGTTGTCATGTTGGAACGTCCAAGTACGTCCCATGCGCAGCTTCCTGACTGATGAGTGCAGATTTGCCTCCAGTATTTGCTGATAACGTGCTGCATTCATCTTTCCTTCAACTTTGACCAAGTTTCCTGTGCCTTTGAAGCTCACACATCCCCACATCATCAGTGATCCATCGCCGTGCTTTACAGTAGGAATGGTGTTCCTTTCATCATAGGCCTTGTTGACACCTCTCCAAATGTAACGTTTATGGTTGTGGCCAAAAAGTTCGATTTTTGTCTCATCACTCCAAATTACCTTGTTCCAGAAGTTTTGAGGCTTGTGCTGTTTGGTGTATTGAAGGCGAGATTCTTTGAGGCATTTGCGCAGTAATGGCTTTCTTCTGGCAACTCGACCATGCAGCCCATTTTTCTTCAAGTGCCTCCTTATTGTGCATCTTGAAACAGCCGCACCAATAGTTTTCAGAGAGTCCTGTATTTCAGCTGATGTTATGTGTTATGAGTTTTTCTTTGCATCCCGAACAATTTTCCGGGCAGTTGTGGCTGAAATTTTGGTTGGTCTACCTGTCCGTGGTTTGGTTTCTGGGCATGTTATCAGGCCAAAATCACCAGGGTATGGGAACTTTTGCACAGGGTCATTTTGATGTTTTTGGTTGTCATTATGATTTACAGTCATATGAAAAAGTTTGGGCACCCCTATTAATCTTAATAATTTTTAGTTCTAAATATTTGGGTGTTTGCAACAGCCATTTCAATTTGATATATCTAATAACTGATGGACACAGTAATATTTCAGGATTGAAATGAGGTTTATTGTACTAACAGAAAATGTGCAATATGCATTAAACCAAAATTTGACCGGTGCAAAAGTATGGGCACCTCAACAGAAAAGTGACATTAATATTTAGTAGATCCTCCTTTTGCAAAAATAACAGCCTCTAGTCGCTTCCTGTAGCTTTTAATCAGTTCCTGGATCCTGGATGAAGGTATTTTTGACCATTCCTCTTTACAAAACAATTCCAGTTCAGTTAAGTTTGATGGTCGCCGAGCATGGACAGCCCGCTTCAAATTATCCCACAGATGTTCAATGATATTCAGGTCTGGGGACTGGGATGGCCATTCCAGAACATTGTAATTGTTCCTCTGCATGAATGCCTGAGTAGATTTGGAGCTGTGTTTTGGATCATTGTCTTGCTGAAATATCCATCCCCGGCGTAACTTCAAATTCGTCACTGATTCTTGTACATTATTCTCAAGAATCTGCTGATACTGAGTTGAATCCATGCGACCCTCAACTTTAACAAGATTCCCGGTGTCGGCATTGGCCACACAGCCCCAAAGCATGATGGAACCTCCACCAAATTTTACAGTGGGTAGCAAGTGTTTTTCTTGGAATGCTGTGTTTTTTTGACGCCATGCATAACGCCTTTTTGTATGACCAAACAACTCAATCTTTGTTTCATCAGTCCACAGGACCTTCTTCCAAAATGAAGCTGGCTTGTCCAAATGTGCTTTTGCATACCTCAGGCGACTCTGTTTGTGGCGTGCTTTCAGAAACAGCTTCTTTTGCATCACTCTCCCATACAGCTTCTCCTTGTGCAAAGTGTGCTGTATTTTATTGATTTGAATACTCCTAACTACTTTTTACTGACTTACTGAAGCACAAAATTGGTTTTGTAACCTCACTGAGCTTTGAACTTCATAGCCAGGTGTATCCAATCATGAGAAAAGGTATTTAAGGTGGCCAATTGCAAGTTGTTCTCCTATTTGAATCTCCTCTGAAGAGTGGCATCATGGGCTCCTCAAAACAACTCTCAAATGATCTGAAAACAAAGATTGTTCAACATAGTTGTTCAGGGGAAGGATACAAAAAGTTGTCTCAGAGATTTAACCTGTCAGTTTCCACTGTGAGGAACATAGTAAGGAAATGGAAGACCACAGGGACAGTTCTTGTTAAGCCCAGAAGTGGCAGGCCAAGAAAAATATCAGAAAGGCAGAGAAGAAGAATGGTGAGAACAGTCAAGGACAATCCACAGACCACCTCCAAAGAGCTGCAGCATCATCTTGCTGCAGATGGTGTCACTGTGCATCGGTCAACAATACAGCACATTTTGCACAAGGAGAAGCTGTATGGGAGAGTGATGCAAAAGAAGCCGTTTCTGAAAGCACGCCACAAACAGAGTCGCCTGAGGTATGCAAAAGCACATTTGGACAAGCCAGCTTCATTTTGGAAGAAGGTCCTGTGGACTGATGAAACAAAGATTGAGTTGTTTGGTCATACAAAAAGGCGTTATGCATGGCGTCAAAAAAACACAGCATTCCAAGAAAAACACTTGCTACCCACTGTAAAATTTGGTGGAGGTTCCATCATGCTTTGGGGCTGTGTGGCCAATGCCAGCACCGGGAATCTTGTTAAAGTTGAGGGTCGCATGGATTCAACTCAGTATCAGCAGATTCTTGAGAATAATGTACAAGAATCAGTGACGAATTTGAAGTTACGCCGGGGATGGATATTTCAGCAAGACAATGATCCAAAACACAGCTCCAAATCTACTCAGGCATTCATGCAGAGGAACAATTACAATGTTCTGGAATGGCCATCCCAGTTCCCAGACCTGAATATCATTGAACATCTGTGGGATAATTTGAAGCGGGCTGTCCATGCTCGGCGACCATCAAACTTAACTGAACTGGAATTGTTTTGTAAAGAGGAATGGTCAAAAATACCTTCATCCAGGATCCAGGAACTGATTAAAAGCTACAGGAAGCGACTAGAGGCTGTTATTTTTGCAAAAGGAGGATCTACTAAATATTAATGTCACTTTTCTGTTGAGGTGCCCATACTTTTGCACCGGTCAAATTTTGGTTTAATGCATATTGCACATTTTCTGTTAGTACAATAAACCTCATTTCAATCCTGAAATATTACTGTGTCCATCAGTTATTAGATATATCAAATTGAAATGGCTGTTGCAAACACCCAAATATTTAGAACTAAAAATGATTAAGATTGATAGGGGTGCCCAAACTTTTTCATATGACTGTATAAAGAGAAAACACAGAAGTTTGACAATAAATGGCTTCAACCAACCACTAACCATGAGTGGAGAAATAGTTTTTGTGTGGTCATTCATATTCTCTGAAAAAAGGACAAAAAACCTAAATATCTGCTAGGGTATGTAAACTTTTTAGCACAGCTGTATGTAATATATAGAGATATCATTATTCTCACACCTAATCTAATTCGACCACCATCTGTCAACATTTGACATACTGGCTTATAACAGTAGTCACCAAGTCTATCTCTAATGTGGCAATCCTTGTAGTAACCATAGAATGAGCTGCCATACTTATCAAGCTACAGACAGAGAACCCAAAAACAGACCACCAAAAAGGTTTCTCCAATGTAAGACCTTGTGAAAAGTGTATTTAGTTCTATTGTGAGGGAGGATGGAGCACTCCATATTCAGTCACCAGACACGTGCTAAGATTACTTGAACCAGTCGTAAGGAGGACAAAGCTCATGGCTAGAGTCATTGTATTATTCTACTAGTATCTAATAAACTTGGTTAGAAATATCTAGAATGAAGAACTCATGATCTTGTTTCTTGCAAGTACATTTATCAATACTTCTGCTAAATGGTGATTTTATACGATGAGTCCTCTTGCTTGGTCCTTATCTTTAACGTAAATATGTTAGGCCTTGTTTCCAAGTGTCTTGTATACCTACCACATATAGTATGAGTTATGGATATATACATCTCTCTAGCCCCTCAAAAAGACACATGGACATGAGTACAGGTTTAGTAGTCTCATTGTATCAGTGTCTATGTGTCTAGTTAAACAAAGCATCATCTTTGGTCCTTTAAAGTCTTTGTCTAAAGGCCACAGGTCCTTTAAGGCCTGAGGCCCAAGTCCTATCTTCTCAGTGCATCACTTTTAGAGGCTCGAGCTACATCATTTATAGGTAGATAGTTTTATAATGTTGTAGACTTTCTGGAATCAGTCTGTTCTTTTTTTGATAGGCATCAGCTAGATGTGTTTGTCTGAAGTGAACATTATTGGATAAGGTGAGTTACGGCCTATGGCTCAACCCACCCGAGGTGGCATGGGGAATGCTCCCAGGAGCTATACTAAATTGAGCGCAAGCATCTACTTTGTTTCCTAATAAACAATATAGCAGTTATACTGATAGATGTGTATTACAATGGTGTTTTGTGTCCAAGAAGACAGGACTTGAGGCCAAGGGAGATATAACAATTAAGGGACATTAGTGCATACGCCATCACGGCACCCTCTCGTCTTCAAGAACGAATGACAAAAAGAGTAATTTAACCTGGGACAAAACTGCACATTGAAATGGTACAAGTCACCACATGTCTCCTTTGAATTGCACAACCTTGTGTTGATGGTTATTTATTCCATGGCCGGGGTGACAACGACTCCAGCTTGGATGTGTTTACACCTGTCTGGCCATCTTGTCTGATCTAAGGGGGTCTCAAAGTTAAAAGAATGGGATATCTTGTCTTACTTCTTGTCTGTTTGTTTATATTTCTTTTTAAAAGGGCCATAGAAGACCACTCCTCGCCTCCTAGCACTTGGAAAGTCTTTCTTCCCTATCTCACCCATGTAAATGCTCCCATGTCTATCAGATACACCTGTCACTGGACAAAACAGTCTACAACTGCTTTAAAAAGTGTTACATTATGCAGTTTACACTTACTCAGTTTTATTTTATTACAACCTGGGCATTTACCAACTTAACATCATCACCCGCGTCATTGGGGCCTGATATACGAGTGGCTACTAGGTTTGTCTTTCCAGGAAGTTTTAGTGAAGAACCCAACCCTCAAAATAACTATCATTTAGGATTACTCCTTTACTTTTATATATTTTATATAACTATCAAAACTATATGACTTGCCCAGGACTGTATGTAACTATGATACGTCTAACACCATGGATAAAGCATCAAATAGTCAATAATAGTCACTTAGGATCTTCAGCAGAGCAGCGTTAAATGGGAGAATGTATAGTAGCTATAGTGTACAGAAACATATTTCCTATAATATACTGAATAACCTATTACATGTTCTGTACAGTAGTGCAGTTACTCAACCTAACTGTTCAGAGAAGACAGGGATGAGTTAAGCACCATTGAATAGAGCTCAGCATCCTGTATCCCAAAGAATGTAGCTTGGGGCCTCAGGCAATGCTTCCAAAGTCACAACCTGTCTATCTCGCTGAAAAACAGGAGTATCCCTTGCTGAGATGTGAGTAACATGTGATGAATGTCTGTAGCCTTCCTCTGTGATCCTGAGGTGTCACAACACAATGTTAGGTTCCCATATTTGGAGGTTTTAGGTTTAGAATTGAATGGCAATAACAAAGTTTCTATGCAATAAGTGTTCACTCATTTAGCTAAGAAGTATGCATTTATATGAATTCTGGAAGATTTAGGTGAAGTAATCAGAAAATAAGTTGCCCCTTCCCTCTAGTACAGGGGTCAGCAACCCCCGGCTCTGGTGCTGGACCCAAGGCGTATCTACCTGGCACAGGACGCTCTGCTGTTTTAAACAAGTGGCAGTGGCAATCTCTCTCTAATCGCCCATGTAAATGCAGTCGGACGGGAGGATGCACTGGGAGGTGGTGGGAACATGAGGCACAATATCTAAGTGTCCAGGCCAGTAGCCTAGTCAAAGGTCAGCAATTACCTGTGTGAAGTATAATACCGTATGGCAGCTAAATTTGCCTTCATTCATTTCAATAAGACTGTAAAAATTTCTTTAACAAAAAGACTAGGTTGTGTGATGGGCGTCCTCTGCCCCCACAAAGCAGGCTTACTGGAGATTACACTTAGCTCCATGTCCAGTCCAAATACGAATCATTTTGCTAAGGATCACATTGAAATGTAAGCTCAATCGACTAACTGGTTGCAGTTATGGATTGTGTTATATGACTTTCATGTAGGACAGTGTTTCCCAACCTTCTCAGACACAGGGCACCCCTGGAAAAAAAAAATACCTTGGGGCACCTCTACTAAATAATATATACCAAAAGACAAAAAACATCCTAAGGATGGAGATAACATTGCATAAATCCATGGGTTCATACTTCTAACCAGAGTGTTGGTAATCACCGATGTAGGAGGGTGACACCCTTATAATTATTACATGGCACACTGAGTACTTCATCTGTGATTTTTTTTTTTTCCAAATCGGCACCACACACTAAAAAGGTTGCTGACCCCTGCTCTAGTAACTCCTACTAGGCTTCTAAACCAGACGACTCCACAAAGCTAGGTTCACATCTGCGCAGGGCTCCTCATCTTTTGGGTCTGCCAAAAGACCCCAACGACGGAAAGGCGAGCCACTAAACAGCGGTTAGCCGCAAACACCGGCAGACCACATAAGCTATAATGGGGTCCATTTTATTCATATTGAAAGCGGCAAAAAGAAAAATCCTCCATGCAGGACTTTTCTCTCTGACGATTTCTGGACAGAGTCTGCAACGGAGACTCCGGCGCAGATGTGAACTTAGCCTTAGTCTTCCTCAGCACACACTTTTTATTGGCATCTTTTATTAGCTTGCTGCAAATGCTACGGATTTTGAGAATTTTTATACTAGTATCACTTTGTTGACTTTTTCTAAATTTTTTTAGGAAAAAGAAAAAAACTTTATCTGAATTTTTTCATACATTTTTTAAGTCCTATAAGGGAATCCATTAGGACAAAGCAATAAGAGAAATGCTAACCCTAGAGCATGCTGACCCGAAAATGGCACCAAAAACGAGAAAAATCCTGTACTCTTTGTAGCGTGCAATTTTCTGAAAACTGGGAGAAAAAAGCCTGCAAACAGAAATGTGTAAAATCACTCTTAGGCTGACACTCGACGTTGCGGAAACACAGCTTTTTTTGTTGCAGATTTTGTTGCGGTTTCTAGAGCCAAAATCAGGATTGGATTGAGCAGAAGGTAGAAGTATAAGAACTTCCTATATATTTCCCATTCCTTTTGTAGCCATTGTTGGCTTTGGCTCAAAAAAACACAACAAAATCTGCAACAAAAAAAGCTGCGTTTCCGCAACGTGGGGCCGTAGCCTTAGAATAAGGACACATATTCAGGTTTTTTTGGCACTCTCAGTTATGGCTTCAAACTTGTAACTTTAATATTGATGACCTATCCTTAGGAAAGGCCATTAATATCAAATTGGTGGGGATCTGAATCCCAGCACCCACACGATCAGCTGTTTGAAGGGGCCATGACTTTTTGTGCTGGATGTATATTTTTTTGTAGCTAACACTATGTTCACATCTGCACTGTCTTATCCATTCTTGTGGTCCTTTGCAGGATCACAAGAATGGAAAAGTTGCCTATAACAGATCAGGGAAATGATGGACACAAACAGGTCCCGAAGGGACACCATTGACTATAATGAGGTCCATCAGGTGTTCACTTTTTTTTTTTTTTTTTTTACTTAAGTCACCATACAAAAAAGTCAGTTGCAACTTCTGATGGATTTGCGCTGGACGGACACTGAGCGCAGATGTGAGCCTGGTATTACACTTCAGAACAGGGTGTTGGGAGTCACAACCCATGAAAATATCATCAATATTTTTCTACCAGATGTGTTATTATGTTGCAATTCTATTAAAAAAAAAAAAAGAAACCTATAAAAACTGAGCAGTTGTATTAATTATAATAAGAAGACCCCGATAATGATCTTTAGTTACCAACAAGGCAGTGTGTCTTAGATCCAGGTGTCAAGTATCCCCAACATGACACGCCAAAATTTACTGATACAGTGGAGCTCATTGAATCAATGCTAAGGACATTCTGACCACATTACCTGGTGCGTTTTCCTGAAAACTGGATAGTGATGCTTCCCAGAAAAGGAAGACTTTCGTACATAGACAGAGCACCAGCTATAGGCGAGGAGTAGGTACTGTTGTACAGATTATAAAATTCTGCACTAGGGCTAGGGCTAGAATTTTTGTAGTAAGACTTCGTTTTTATAGAACTATTTTTACATGATTTCCAAATTATTCTATGGAGGATAAAAGTCACTACTGGGATTAGTTCAGGAGGCAACTCTCTGCACCCCAGACGATCAGTTGTTCAGGCTCTTCTGAGCTCCAACCTGCACAGTGCCATCACATTCATAGCTGCTGTGCATGGTATTATAGCTTCCCCATTTCTCTTACTTATATAGCGCCAACATATTCTGCAGCGCTTTACCACTGTGCTTCCCATAGATAGATGGATGGATAGATAGATAGATAGATAGATAGATAGATAGATAGATGGATAGATAGAGAGTAAATTGAGTAGAAAGGTGATATTTGATATTTGGCAACTTGTTTTTGCACATAAGTGTCTGTAACCTTGAGTGTTTGGGGTGCACTGCTGTCCATTACTGGCACTAAAAGCATCTTATAGATATTTTTTTATATGGCAACAGATTCCTTTTGTGTTTAATGGTGGTAACTTTAGTAATTTACCTTTATTTTGCTCTGGTACATGCCACAGTAGTATACACAGAATGCAGCCATACACAATGGTCCTTATGCCCACAATTTAATGACAACTCCAGAAGAATTCAAGGATCAATGAAGAATACATTTTAGGGGAAAGCTTTTATGGCTAGTGCTCCATGACAGCATTTGGTCACCCATAAGGCTCAATAAAGTTGAGTTATTATCATAACTCATGCATGACATCAGTGCTTTCCTATGAGGGAACAAGTCCAATGTGACTTGGGACAAATGCAAGAATTCTGACTTTATGGTGGAATTCTTCTGATTGTTTATCATAGGTAATGTTACAATTGTACTGTGCCCAAAGGACTCTAACTACTATATGACCATATTTGAGCACCATTTTTTAAAGGGGTTATGCCACAAAATGTATGTATCCTCTATTCGATCCTTTATTTTGGGATCGGTGAGTGTCTCAGTGGTCAGACCCCACCAACCAGGTGTTTATCGTCTATCCTATGAATAGAAGATAAATACTTTTCATGGAATAACCCCTTTAATATAAATAGATCTAAGAATTTGTGTTTATTCATTTCATTAACCCCTTCCCGCCGGTGGCAATTTTGATTTTCATTTTTGACTTCCCGCCTTCCAAACCCCATAACTTTTTTATTGTTCCATTCATAGAGGTCTAAGCCCAAAAGTGCGTTAAGGACCAGGCCTCATTTTTCAAAACTGACATATGTCAATTTATATGACAATAACTTTAAGACGCTTTAACTTACAAAAGTGATTTTGAGATTGTTTTTTCGTGAGACATTCTAGTTCATGTTAGTGGTAAACATTGATCAATATTTTTGTATTTATATATAAAAAAAATAGGAAATTTGATGGAAATTTGGGGAAAAAAATCACAATTTTCAAAATGTGAAATGCTCTGCTTATCAAACAGATAGTCATACCACCCAAATACGTTAATACATATTATCTACCATATCTCTGCTTTATATCGGCATCATCTTTTAATTGTCATTTAATTTATTTTGGACATTATAAAGCTTACAAGTGTAACAGCGATTTTACAGATTTACAAGAAAATTTCCCAAACTAATTTTTTAGGGACCACTTCAGTTCTGAAGGGGATTATAAAGGCCTATATATTAGAAACCCCCATGAATCACCCCATTTTCAAAACTGCACCCCTCATATAATTCAAAACAGCATTTGGGAAGTTTGTTAACCCTTTAAGCATTTCACGGGGATTAAAACAATATGGAGGTGAAATTTAGACATTTCATTTTTTTTCAATAATAATTTTAGGGCTAAATTAATGTAACACATTCACAAAGGCTTAAAGGAGAAAATGCATCTCACAGTTTGTTGTGCAATTTCTCCCGAGCATAGAAATACCCCACATTTGGGTGTAAACTGATGTTTGGGCACACGGCAGTGCACAGACGAGAAGGAGCAACACTGGGCGTCTGAAAAGCAGATTTTGCTGGAATAGTTTTCAGTGCCATGTTTCATTTGCAGAGCCCCTAGAGTACCAAAACAATGGAAACCCTTTAAAAGTGACCCCATTTTGGAAACTACACCCCTGACAGAATTTATCAAGGGGTATACTGAGCATTTTGACCTAACAGCCTTTTCACAGATTTTATTAACATTGGGATGTGTAAATAAAAAAATACTAAAATGTCAATTTATCCCCAAAATTTTCATTTTCACAAGGGGTTAAAAGAGAAAAAACACCCGACAGTTTGTTAAACAATTTCTCCTGAACACGGCATTGAATTTGGAGGGCAGATTTTGCTGGAATAGTTTTCAGGTACCATTTCGCATTTACAGAGCCCCTAAAGTACCAATACAATGGAAACCCCAAAAAGTGACCCCGTTTTGGAAACTACACCCCTCACAGAACATATCAAGGGGTATAGTGAGCAGATTGACCCTACAGCTGTTTCACAGATTTTATTAACATTGGGATATGAAAATGAAAAATTACTTTTTTTCTAATAAACCGTCAATTTAGTCCCAAATTTTTTATTTTCACAAGAGGATAAAGAAGAAAAAGCTCCCCAAAGTTTGTTACACAATTTCTCCTGAACATGGCAATACCCCATATGTGGTTGTAAACTGCTGTATGGGTACATGGTGGGCTCAGAATGGAAAGAGCGCTATTTGGCTTTTGGAGGGCACATTTTGCTGGAATAGTTTTCAGGTGCCATGTCGCATTTGCAGAACCCCTAAAGTACCAATACAATGGAAATTCCCAAAAAGTGACCCCATTTTAGAAACTACACCCCTCAAAGAATTTATCAAGGGGTATTATCATTTTGAGCCCAAGACTGATTCTCAAAAATCTAATGTACAAAGTGAAAATTCTCATTTTTAAAGAAATATGCCATTTTGGTGCCCAATACGTTGCGCCCACTTTGTGGCATCAGAGACATACACTCCTAACACTATTAAGTGGGCTATCCTGGGGACAAAGAAGTTGTATATGTGGGTGTAAACTGCTGCTTGGGCACACAGCAGGGCTCAGAAGGGAAGGAGCACTGCGCTTTATAGCTTTTGGAGTACAGATTTAGAGAGATTTTCTGGACACCATGTTGTTTTTGCAGAGCCCTGAAGGTGCTAGTAAATTGGAATTCCCCAAGAAGTGACCCCATTTTGTAGGGGTATTTTTAGAGTCTCTACAAATGTGACACGGCATCCAAAAACCAACATCTAAATCAGCGGTCCAAAACACATAGCATTCCTTGACATCTGCGCCCTCCTGTGTGCCCAAATGGCAGTTTATGCCCACATGTATGACACTGGTGTACCCAGGATAACGTACTTATTGTCATATGTGGGTATAAACTGCTGTTTGGGCACAGCCGGGCACAGAAGGTAAGGAGGAAATGACGTATTCGTGGAAAAATTGTCATTTTTTCCTATCACCATCATCTGCGTATTCATTTCTGAAAAGTTAATTAATTCAACACTTGGGGGTTAAAATGCTCACTGTACCCCTGGATAAATTCCTTCAGGGGTGTAGTTTCCAAAATGGGGTTACATGTCAGGGGATTCCACTTTACTGGTGTTTCAGCAACTCTGCAAAAGTGCAATGGCGTCCAAAATCCAAACCATCTAAGTCTGTGCTCCAAAAACCAAAATAGTTCGCCTTCCCTTCTGTGCCCAAACAGCAGATTATAACCACATATGACATTAAGTACGTTATCCTGGGTACACCAGTGTCATACATGTCGGCATAAACTGCAGTTTGGGCACACAGCAAGGCGCAGATGTGAAGGAGCGCTATGTGGCTTTTGAAGTGTATATTTAGATGTTTAGTATCTGGTTGCCATGTCATGTTTGCAGAGCCTCTAAAGTACCAGTAAAGTGGAATCCTCCATGGAATTACCCCATTTTGAAAACTGCACCCCTCATACTAAAGGAGTGATACCTTTAGTATCCCAGACGTGAATGCACAGCGGATGGTGAAGAGTGAATATGTAAGTTGTGCGGAGTACATTGGGAACACCAATTCCCCTACTATATCCCCAGTAGCTCCTATGATTGGGGGGTGTTCATTCTGGGGGTCACTTCTGGTTTATTTTCCCTTGTAAGCTCTGAATTTGGGGTGTCCCCTGATTTACGCTCGCACAGCTTATACATTCCCATCCTGCCGCAGCCAGTTTTGTTTTAATGATTTGGCGATTTTGGGGGTTTTTGTCTTCACATTGTACAAGCTATATTTTTTTTATTTTTCTGGTTATGTATTGAGGGTATTGAGGGCTTGTTTGCAGTATGAGATGCATTTTGTAATGACACCATTTTTGAGTGCCTATAACTTATAGAATAAATTTTATTAACTCTTTCTTGGTGGATTAAAAAAAAAAACCCATCAATTCTGGTAATGCTTTTTACTTTTTAATTTTTTTTTTCCATGCAGCATACAGCATAAGTAATTCTGCAGGTTGATACGATTACGGTGATACCTCATTTATATTGTTTTTTTATGTGTTACTAATTTTGCAGAACAAAAACCCATTTGGGGAAAGAAATCGCCATCTTCTGAGATGTGTAGCAATTTTTTTTTTTCGGCTTATTTTTTGCGGGACGATCTGTCCTTTTTATTGGTACTGTTTTGGGGTACATATGACTTTTTTTTTTTTTTAAGGCGAGATGGCAAAAAATCATTATTTCCTTGCTTTATTAATTAATTAATTTATTTTTTTCATACACTTTACTTCTTTTTGTTTTTTACTTTTTTTATATGTCCCACTAGGGGACCTGAACCAGCGATGCTCTGATCACTGATTCAGCATGTATTGCAGTCTGTAGAGGAAGTCAGTCTATGTAGGTGCATAGGCTGATTTTCAGAGGTCCCGGCAGGATCAACCAGGTACTGGGGGCTCCAGGCAGCCTGGGGTCACTTGCCAGACCCAGGCTGCAGAAGTTACATATGAGCACCGCGGGGGTGCCCAGGGGGACATCTGTCATGGCGGAACCCCTTGGATGCCGCGGTCAAGCAACCCGATCGGAAACCTATATGCATAGAAAAGCAGTTACCTAAGGAAACCTGCGGACCCCATAGACTATAATGGGGTCCGTGTGGTTTCCACTCAGTTTCCGCACGAAACAAGCGGAGAGAAAAATGCTGCAAGTGCCAACCACACGGACTCCATTATACTCTATGGGTTCTGCAGGTTTCCTTAGGTAACCGCTTTTCTATGCATATAGGTTTCTGTTCAGGGGGTCCCCAAGTGGACTCCCCCGAACGGAAACTGTACGCAGATGTGAACCGGCCCTTACTTAGCTGCTTTTTAGGACAGTTCCAGTAGAGCAGAGCTGTGATCTGTAACAGGAAGCACAAGGTAGTCTGAGACACACCTCCAGTCTTCTCATTGGTTTAGGATGCTGTCCACTCCCTCCCACTGAGCCTATGCCTCTTCTGTTTGGCTGCTGGGTATAAATGTATCACCAGGAGGTCAGAGCATTGAGAGCTAATTTCCAGCTCGACAAGGACAGAATAATTATAGAATAGATATTACTAATATCTATTAACTACTATTACTACTACTGGTAAGCAAAATACTAACAATTAATTGCCACTTATATTTATACAAATAAGCTTTAGTAAGGGGAACCTAGAAGGCGGCTCTGTATCAGAAAAAACACACTGTGACCATCATATATTAAAGGAGTTACAGTGCCTTGCGAAAGTATACGGCCCCCTTGAACTTTTCAACCTTTTGCCACATTTCAGGCTTCAAACATAAAAAAGTGGGATGTGCAATATTATTCGGCCCTTTTACTTTCAGTGCAACAAACTCACTCCAGAAGTTCAGTGAGGATCTCTGAATGATAAAATGTTGTCCTAAATGACTGATGATGATAAATATAATCCACCTGTGTGTAATCAAGTCTCCGTATAAATGCACCTGCTCTGTGATAGTCTCAGGGTTCTGTTTAAAGCGCAGAGAGCATCATGAAGACCAAGGAACACACCAGGCAGGTCCGTGATACTGTTGTGGAGAAGTTTAAAGCCGGATTTGGATACAAAAAGATTTCCCAAACTTTAAACATCCCAAGGAGCACTGTGCAAGCGATCATATTGAAATGGAAGGAGTATCAGACCACTGCAAATCTACCAAGACCCGGCTGTCCCTCTAAACTTTCATCTCAAACAAGGAGAAGACTGATCAGAGATGCAGCCAAGAGGCCCATGGTCACTCTGGATGAACTGCAGAGATCTACAGTTACAACAATCAGTCGTACACTGCAAAAATCTGGCCTTTATGGAAGAGTGGCAAGAAGAAAGCCATTTCTCAAAGATATCCATAAAAAGTCTCGTTTAAAGTTTGCCACAAGCCACCTGGGAGACACACCAAACATGTGGAAGAAGGTGCTCTGGTCAGATGAAACCAAAATCGAACTTTTTGGCCACAATGCAAAACGATATGTTTGGCGTAAAAGCAACACAGCTCATCACCCTGAATACACCATCCCCACTGTCAAACATGGCGGTGGTAGCATCATGGTTTGGGCCTGCTTTTCTTCAGCAGGGACAGGGAAGATGGTTAAAATTGATGGGAAGATGGATGGAGCCAAATACAGGACCATTCTGGAAGAAAACCTGTTGGAGTCTGCAAAAGACCTGAGACTGGGACGGAGATTTATCTTCCAACAAGACAATGATCCCAAACATAAAGCAAAATCTACAATGGAATGGTTCACAAATAAACGTATCCAGGTGTTAGAATGGCCAAGTCAAAGTCCAGACCTGAATCCTATCGAGAATCTGTGGAAAGAGCTGAAAACTGCTGTTCACAAATGCTCTCCATCCAACCTCACTGAGCTCCAGCTGTTTTCCAAGGAAGAATGGGCAAGAATTTCAGTCTCTCGATGTGCAAAACTGATAGAGACATACCCCAAGCGACTTGCAGCTGTAATCGCCGCAAAAGGTGGCGCTATAAAGTATTAACTTAAGGGGGCCGAATAGTTTGGCACGCCCCACTTTTCAGTTTTTTATTTTTTACAAAAGTTTAAAATATGCAATAAATTTCATTCCACTTCATGATTGTGTCCCACTTGTTGTTGATTTAAAATTTTATATCCTTATGTTTGAAGCCTGAAATGTGACAAAAGGTTGAAAAGTTCAAGGGGGCGAATACTTTTGCAAGACACTGTATTTCATGGAAAATATTTATCCTCTATCCATAGGATAGAGGATAAATTGCTGATCGGTAGGGGCCTAACCACTAAGATGGGGTGTGTGAAGGCAGTTGCACCCCTGGTGGACGCCAGTGAACCCCCGCTTCCATTCACTTCATCGTCAACTCCATTCCCCCCAATTTTTAGGATCCGTGGGGTCTCAGCAGTCAGACCCCCACCAATCAGAAATTTATCCTCTATCCTATAGATAGAGGATAAATATTTTTTCAAGGTCTAACCCTTTAATAAATCAGCACAGAATTTTGTATATGGCAGATGTCCCCATTGACAGTGTATTGGCACCTGCACATTGTTTCTGCCAGCCCATGAAAATTTGTACACATGTAGACGTGAATGCACCAAATTGCTCTTTCGTATAGCATCAACTTAAGTTGTAGTTACACTTTTCTTTTACACACAATTGTGGTATAATTTAGTGTGCTTAGAAGGGATTGTCACGTCATACGATACCTGCCCACCTGCCAGGGGATTAGCTGGTAACAACATATACAAGGGACCTAGCACATTTGCAAATTGTCACAGATCAACTTCATTTGTTAAATTGTTAAATGCAGAGATATGAAGCTAAAATCCTGAGCTCCTCATTTGCAGCAAGTGAAGCATCACATATTACAGAGATGAGCTTACCACTCCACCATCTGTTGTGTGGGGATACCTGAAAGCGGGGGAGGTGACTACAAAGTCTACAAAGCCACCAGTGTCTGGATAATCCTTTCAAACTACAGCAGAGTTTCAGAAACTTCTATCTATTAAATCTATGATTCTTACAAAGTGACAGTCTGGATGACAGAGGAATGTACTAATAGTTAGCATTGTCAAGCAATTCATATAGACATCATTTCTAAGGCATGGTTCACACTACCTTTGGACTCCGTTATGAAGGTGCCCATTAACAAAAAAAAACACCTATCATGACAGACATTAACCGACACAAACTGATGTTAATGTGTCCGTTTTTTTAACTGATCCAATTAATGGACACATTATCATCAGTTAGTGACCCTTAGCATCAGTTAGTGTCTGTTTTTTAACACTGTCCTTTTTTTTTTTTTTTTGTTTCTGCTTTCTGAGCATGTGCAGAAAAAACGGTCATAAAATAACGGACAGTAACTGATGTCTATCAGTTACTATCCGTTGTAAGTTCATTACCCATAGACTTCAATGTTAAAAAAATAATGGACGCTTGCTGTCCGTCAAGACTTCTGACGGATTGGGTGTAAACGGACACAAACGGACACTAACAGACACAATATAAATGAATGGAAATTTTAATGGATTTCTGACGGTTCAGCTAGTGTCCGATGCTAAAATCTTGTAATGGACAATAGCAACAGACACTACTGACGGTCACCAACGGTAGTGTGAACGCCTCCTAAGAATTCCTTGCCTGACCTAAGATATAAGGTCATATTAATAGAGTGCAAGTACATTGGTCTTTTTCTGTTGCATTTGATTTTGAGATCTATCTATCTATCTAGCAATCATCTATCTATATTTCTATTATTTGTCTGTCTATAATAATAATAATTCTTTATTTATATAGCGCCAACATATTTTGCAGCACTTTACAAATCAGGCTGGGTTCACACCAGCGCTTGGATTCCATTCAGGGTTTCCCTCCCTGAATCCGCTTGAAAAATGTGGAGAGAAATGTCCCGCAAGCAGGACTTTTCTCTCGGCATTTTTTGGGCAGAAACCAGGCAGAAACCCGCGGACCCCACTGACTTTATAAGCGGATTGGGTTTCCATTTTTTGGGTCCCCAAGTAGACCCGAAAAAGGAAACCCAAGCGCAAGTTTGAACCTAGGGTCAGAAGCTACATGAGCAGACAGAATTAGACATTACAGTGTGACAAAGAATTAAATTACCAAACAATAGGAGTGAGGGCCCTGCTCGCAAGAGCTTACATTCTATGAGGAAATAGGATTTACAGATATATATACAGATAGATATCTATTATCTATTCATCTATCCATTAGAAATGAGCAAACTGGTTCATAAAAAGTCGGCTTCTTCAAAATTTTTCTAATTTTTTGGGGTTTGCCACACATGAGCCACTATTATACTCCAGGGTCTTTTCAGGGAGGTGAGGTAAAATAAAAAATGATGATACTCACTTTCCATCACCTTTCCTGGACACCCTCTTTTTGCAGCCAGTGCACAATCCCCCATGGGCTTCTTCTGGCTACTTCTGTCACATCGCAGGCTCCTGGGGATCTCTGAGGCCTATGATTAGTCCTCAGAGGTCACATGGGACACGCCGTGTCATGGCACATTGAAACAAGCCCAATGACAGGCTTGTGCGGTCCCCGGGAGCCTGTGACATCACAGAAAAGGCCCAAAGAGAACCGAAGACGCCATGAAACTTGCACTAAACTCTTGTGAGGAAGCCCAAGAGAGGTGAGGGAAGATGAGTCTTAGTGTTTTTTACTTTACCACAATGTATCTGGGGCTCCAATTATTATACCCTGAGATCTGAAGAGACCCCAAAGTATAATAATAGTACTTCCGGTTCAAGTTTGGTACAAAACCTTGCAAATGAAATGATCTCTACTATCTACAAGTGCATCTCAATAAATTAGAATATATTTGAAACGTTCATTCATTTCAGTAATTCAGTAATACAATCCATAATCAGCGTCTTCCATGATTGTGTGTCCTACTGAACCAGACTGAGGGACCATTTAAAGGCTTAGGAAACCTTGGCAGGTGACACACTGAATTTACAATATTCAAATTTTCTTAGATATGGGTTTTCATTACCTGTAATCCATAATCAACATTTACAGAAATAAAACACTTGAAATAGAACACTCTGTGTGTAAAGAATCTAGAAAATGTAGGAGGTCACTTTTATAATTCAATTACTGAAAGAAATAAACGTTTCAAAGATATTCTAATTTATTAAGATGCACCTGTATCTGTCTATCTATATATCTATCCATCAACTTTTATCTATTTATTTATCTGTCTGCTATCTATCTATCTATCTATCTATCTATCTATCTATCTATCTATCTATCTATCCTTCTATTGTATATACAGATGTAGCACTGTTTAACTTGACTTTCTGCAGCGTCGTAACTTTCTGACTTTCTGTGCCGTGATAGTCACAGTGTTGTTAACACGTTATAAGTCTTTTATTACAAGTAAGCATAATATATTATAGGGGCTCTTCAGAATAAGTATTTTTTGCAAGGGGGCTGGAGTAGGTGAAAAAAAAAAAAAAAAAAACAACAACCCATACTCACCTGTCCCCGGTGCTCCAGTGTCTCCTGCTGTGGTTCGGTCCTGCTGTTCTGGGATTTTGTTTTGGCAGACGTGACCACAGAGGCCAATCAGAGACCTAAGGAAAGGACACAGGACATCACAGGTAGTCTCAAGGGGCTGTCATCAGGAATAGTTCCCTAAATTACTCCCATAGATACTTATAGGCCACTTTATACGTAATTTGTATGCGTGTGTGTAAATAGTGTACTTGAGATACCTACTAATATATCTTTTTAATGCAGAATTATCCCATGTTGTATTATATTTCTTCAAAAAAAAAAAAAAAAAGCCAACAGAAGCGGACTTCCGTTTTTATTGTCATATTACATTTAGTGATGACAGATCACTGACCAGAGGCAAAAAGATGCCTCTGTCAGTCTAATGGAGAGGGTGGATGTAATGTGAAGAGGCCCAAAACTGTGGCCTCATACTTATTTCACAAATGACTCTAGAAATACATGAAATGCAGTAAGACATACATTTCTTATTGTTACTTTCTCTCTTTGGACATATACTTGCTAGCTCTCCATAGAAATACATATGATCTCTGACCCGCAGCCTCTATAACACTGCAAGCTAAATAGACAACCGATCTATAAATATAATACAAGATAAACAGATGAAGCAAATGAAACATCAGAAGTTACGTTTCCAGATTGTGAGTTGGTCACTGATCGAGATACATTCTCATCTTGGTCTGACTGTCTCCTGAGCCCCGTCCAGCATTGATGGGCAGATTGCAGGAATGTTCTGACTTCACTCATTAGTCCAACCTCCTGCCAGGCCCTGGCTCTAGGTGTCCTGCCGAGCCTGCCCTTGATCTGTGATGTATGGGATATAGTGATAGGGCAGACAGACATTTTGTCCACATGGAGCCTCCATGACCCATGTTTAACCATTAACTACGCTTCTTTGAGCTGACTATAATCACTCTAATTGCCCGCTCGGATATTTTTATTTGCTTTTATTCTCCTCTGCCTTATTCTCATTCTTAATAATCTGGAAAATAATAAATAAATTTCATTTGATACTTTGCTACACGGAGGAATCCGGTCAATGGTTATTATTATTTATACACAGACAGGTTATTCGTGCACCTCAGCTGTGCCTGGGTTCATTGCACTGCCTCAACTTGTAATAATATATTCTATTTATTCTATTAAAAAAAAATATATATATATATATTATTCATTAAACACATAAAAGGTGCTGATCAAATGGCCGTGCTCTTGGGGTTTTAAAGTGCAATTGCAGAACCAAATCCACTTAAAAAGCAGTTACCCGCGGAATAGAATATAATGGAGTCCACTGGGTTTCTGCCCGAAGAATGCGGAGAGAAAAGTCCTGTACTTTTCTCTCCTCATTTTTCAAGCAGATTCGGGGACGCAATCCCCGAACAGAATGCAGGTGTGACCCTAGCCTTAATAAATTAAGTGCACTCCTGTGCACCCAAATTGAAATCAAGGACCAATGTATATTTCAGGTATAACTCACACCAAGGTGTCTCCACCTGAGCCCAACCCTGTTTGACCATTTTTGCAAAAAGTGGGAAACGAGACAGAGAATGAATGATGTCGCACATCTTTGGCACAAGAAACGGCTGTGCGCCAAATATGTGCTACAGAAACACCCATCTGTGCCAGAAAACTGGCATAGATAGGTTAGTAAATGAATAAATTCCCCCATATGTTTGACTGAAAGGATTATACAATTATACAGTTCAGCACTTCCTTTGTTAAAACTTTGCTTTTGCTGAAAATACATAAAAAATCAAAACAGCAACTTCAGCATGTAAAAGAGGCATAGTCATGTTATGTGTTTCAGCAGAACTTGTCCGGAACGCGTTGCATGGCGATGTCTCCATTAAGTGCTGAAACCACTGCTATTTTTTTATGTATTTTCTATAAAAATAAAGTTTTCAACAAACTAAGTGCTGGACTGTATAATTTTATAATTTTTTTTGATCAACTCGCTGGCCAGTGAGAAGAACTGTGCACTCCAGATTGGGACTGACCCCTTCAGTGGCAGCGTAGGTGAAGGCTACATTATTATTGACTAATGTTTATAATTTTTGTAACATGTAATGTCTACAACAAAGGGGGCAGGGCTGGGTATTATTTCTATGGGATATTAGGATAGGAATGGAATTCCTGTTTAACATCTCGTAGGGGGGAATGTCATTACAGAGGAACCTTTGCCTTGGGAATCCTGCACTCATACCATCGGTACATTCCTATAACCGCCTTATATGTCCAGGTTTCATGCCTTTTCAGATAATGAGAAAGAGAGAAGTATAGGGTCAGAGACGCAACCAGATGTATGTAGGTCAGAGGCAAGAAGTTTAGTCCTAGGCAGATTCCAAAGGAGAGTGTCAGCAGACTGTGGTGAGACCAATAGCAACAGAACCTATGGAGTAAAAGTGCCTGATTTTGCTGTCCTTCCATGCAAGGGGCTAGACCCAAATAGGGTCTGGGATAAACAGTTGCCATATGGGAGCTTGGTGGAAGCAAGAACTGGGGCTCCTGGTGGTCTACCAATAGAGACCAGGTAAACTGAGCGGTAGCAGAGCACTATCACAGATCTCCTGCCAAACTAAACCCTGAGCTAGAGAGAAGGAGAATTACCTCTCCCTTCCCATGGGAAAATGGAAGGTGTAGAAGTATCTGGAGTACAAGCACCATATGAGTATTCATAAAAAGTAGAGACTCATGCTCCTATAACATCAGATTCTGCTTCTATGGTATTGGTTTCCTCTACAGACTGTGAACTGGGACTGAGTAGACAACTTGTTGGCCTGGGGACCACACTACAAGTAACACATCATATGGGTGGCACAACCTGATCCCTCCAGAGGGCCTACATTAGGGTAATGCACCCAGTAACTGTGGAAATGTTATAAGGACTTCTTTCTATCTGTGGACCCCTCGACATTTCAGCAGGGGTACAGGCTTTTTTTGAAAAAAAATTCTTGAGAAAAAAAAATCTTTCCTACTTTTTTTTTGTAATGTTTTACACCGTGTTTCATCTGTGACCATAGTTAGGATAGTGAAGTCACTGAACTTTACTGACTAATGCCTATATCCTACAGGAACACCAGCAGATGATATTGTGCTCACTAAGAGGCACCCAAAATCCTAATTCGTGCTTAATGTTGAATAATCTTATTACGGAGAAGAGTCACATGATCACGGTCAACAGGCACACAGAGATGTAGGTATGTGCCACCATATGATGCCTCTGTAAAGGACCAAACTATGGAGGTATTCTCCGCTATAACCAATTCTTCTACCTTTGCAATATCACATCCTGTCACATGATTTTGGTTTCGGTTGAGTTTATATGGAAATCCACATCCAAAAAAAATATGCTACACTATGTATTTGGAGGCAGATGGTGGAACACTACACTTCATGGACTTCTATGAGTACTGTAATACAGCTCCATCCAGCCTGGGTGTTGTACATAGCTTTTAGATAGTCCTGTGCATGAGCTTCTTAAGGGTATTTCCATTACAGAGATTTATGACATATCTACAGAATAGATGTAGGGTTCACCTCAAGAACAGGGGTCCCCTGATGCCTATTGAAGTGACCACTGCATTCAGGTCGAGTATGATAAGAGATATATTTGACCAAACTTTCAAATCTATTGGGAATTATGGAATCGGGGGCTCCTGTTCTTGACATAAGTACAGGTCACAAAGGTGACCCCCTCATCTATCACTCTTATGACATATCTTGTTGCCACCTTATAAAAGTTGGTTCCAGAATATGGCTGCCCCCAGAATGCTCAAGCAGTGGGCACACTTTGAATAAGTTTTTTGCTTTTCATTCAGTCTGAGTGTCCGTGACCAGATTAACATTAATTGCATCTCCCTTTGTCTCTCCCTATTCCTTGGCCCTGTGCAGCACTTAGGTCAGTGGAGATCTAGTAATAAAAGGTTTAACTTACCCAGATCTTAGTGCTACAATTAAGGGATTGGAAGGATTAAGAAAGGTAAATTGAATCGGCCATGTCTGAATCCTGCCTCTTAAGCAAGCTGTGCCATTATGCCTCACCTTAACATGGATTAGGACTAAAGCCTTTTAGGGGGACATTTCTGTTCTGTATCACATGGTAAAAACTTGAACAATTCTGTTCTTTACTTTGATGCTTTTTTTATAATGTGTTTTATTATGGCACCTCCACTAAGAGTGTGGCTGAAAACTTTACCAAACTTGTGTGATGAGTGATGGGATCACGGTGACCTTATGTAGTTAATGGTTGTCTTATCTGAAAGAATCAAGACCTTGACAAGGGCCATTGTGTGTGAATATAACAGTAGCGTAATTGACATCCTATGTACTTAACTTTTATCAAAGTATGTAACCTTTATTACAAGAGGCCTTGACATCTGCACAATAAGCATAGATTGTAAGCTCTTGCGAGCAGGGCCGTCAGTCCCATTGTGTGAATTGATTATTTCTTTGTAATGTATCTTTTTGTCTGTACTTTTAACCCTATAAATTGTACAGTGCTGTGGAATATGTTGGCGCTATATAAATAAAATGTATTATTATTATTAATAAGCAGTCAAGTTCACTGGTTGGGAGATCCTCATACACATAAGATGTCACCCGGTCTGGCTGGCGTTTCTCTAATGTGTATGGGCGCCTCTTGAAACTGGTGGCCATAATTGTTTGATCAGTGGAGATCCAACCTTCAAAACTGCAACCGATGGATAGTATGCTGTAAATGGCCATAGCACACTATCAGACGCAGCCGCACATGTGGCTAGCGAAAAACCAATTGGGAAATTAAAAATATAATATATGTTTCCATCTCTTAGTGGGATCTTTTTCAGACATAAATATAGTGTACATTGACATTAACATAAAAATGGATGAACTCACTAATTCTTTCTCCCCTTTCCCTGTTATGTTTAATATTTGGTGTTTTCTGAGTATTTTTTTTATCCAGGTTTCTTTGTTAAAACTAATGGACTCTTGATAAGATATGTATACTAGTATCGACAGACATTTCTGTAAATGTACAGTGAAGGAAATAAGTATTTGATCCCTTGCTGATTTTCTTAGTTTGCACACTGACAAAGACATGAACAGTCTATAATTTTAAGGCTAGGTTAATTTATTAGTGAGAAATAGAATATCAAAAATAAAATCCAGAAAATCACATTGTATAAATTTTATAAATTTATTTGCATTTTGCAGAGAGAAATAAGTATTTGATTCCTCTGGCAAACAAGACTTAATACATGGTGGCAAAACCCTTGTTGGCAAGCCCAGCAGTCAGACGTTTTTTGTAGTTGATGATGAGGTTAGCGCACATGTCAGGAGGAATTTTGGTCCACTCCTCTTTGCAGATCATCTCTAAATCATTAAGATTTTGAGGCTGTCACTTGGCAAGTCGGAGCTTCAGCTCCCTCCATAAGTTTTCTGTGGGATTAAGGTCTGGAGACTGGCTAGGCCACTCCATGACCTTTATGTGCTTCTTTTTGAGCCACACCTTTGTTGCTTGGCTGTATTTTTTGGGTCATTGTCCTGCTGGAAGACCCAGCCACAACCCATTTTGAATGTCCTGACGGAGGGAAGGAGGTTGTCACTCAGGATTTTACGGTACATGGCTCCATCCATTCTCCCATTGATGCGGTGAAGTAGTCCTGTGCCTTTAGCAGAGAAACACCCCCAAAACATAATGTTTCCACCTCCATGCTTGACAGTGGGGATGGTGTTCTTTGGGTCATAGGCAGCATTTCTCTTCCTCCAAACATGGCGAGTTGAGTTAATGCCAAAGAGCTCAATTTTTTTCTCATCTGACCACAGCACCTTCTCTCATTCACTCGCAGAATCATCCAGGTGTTCATTGGCAAACTTCAGACGGGCCTGCACATGGGCCTTCTTGAGCAGGGGACCTTGCGGACACTGCAGGATTTTAATTCATTACGATATAAGGTGTTACCAATGGTTTTCTTGGTGACTGTGGTCCCAGCTGCCTTGAGATCATTAACAAGTTCCCCCTGTGTAGTTTTAGGCTGATCTCTCACCTTCCTCATGATCAAGGATACCCCACGAGGTGAGATTTTACATGCAGCCCCAGATCGATGTCGATTGACAGTCATTTTGTATTTCTTCCATTTTCTTACTATTGCACCAACAGTTGTCACCTTCTCGCCCAGTGTCTTACTTGTTTTTTTTTTAGCTCATTCCAGCCTTGTGCAGGTCTATGATCTTGTCCCTAACCTCCTTAGAAAGCTCTTTGGTCTTGCCCATGTTGTAGAAGTTAGAGTCTGACTGATTGAGTGTGTGGACAGGAGTCTTTTATACAGGTGACAATATAAGAGAGCTGTCTATAATGCAGGTAACGAGTTGATTAGGAGCGTCTAACTGGTCTGTAGGAGCCAGAACTCATAATGGTTGGTAGCGGATCAAATACTTATTTCTCTCTGCAAAATGCAAATAAATTTATAAAATTTATACAATGTGAATTTCTGAATTTTATTTTTGATATTCTATCTCTCACTGTTAAAATTAACCTACCCTTAAAATTATAGACTGTTCATGTCTTTATCAGTGGGCAAACTTACAAAATCAGCAAGGGGTCAAATATTTATTTCCTTCAAATCGCTGCAGGAAAAACCGTAGTGGAAACGCATTACAGGTTTTCCGGCGGCATTTTTCACAGAAAGTCCGCAGAGTTTTTCTCTGCAGACTTTTTCTCTGCAGATTTTCTCTCCCTATTATACTATACTATACTATACTATACTATATTATACTATATGGAAAACGCCAGCAGATTCTTTTCTGCAATGTGTGGATAGGATTAGCCAGATTTCCATCCATTTTGCAGGTACTGTATTTGCAATGTGGGGCCCCGGCCTTAAGTATTCTTTGTTCCTCAGAAAATGACAAAATTGCCATATATACTGTTAAGGTTCCCCTGATATAATGGGGGTAATTCATTAATCCATCTATGCCAGTTTTGTTAATGGGGTATATCTTTCGAGCACAACTGTTTCTTGCACCAAATATGTACCACATTCCCTGTTCTGTACCTCACTTGCCACCTTCTGCAAATGTGGGTGAAGAAGGGCGAAGAGCAGACCAGGGCCTGACATATTTATTATAACTCAGTGGATCCTCAGTGGCGTAAATTTCCATTCTGTTCCATAGGTGTGTGCCTGATTTATTAAGGTGGAGCCTCTTGATAATAATTTTAGGGCGCCTCATGCCAGTCAGGACCTTGAGTAAGACTTGCATATGAAACTCCACCAATTAATATACCGCGATATAAACAATTCTTAAAATCTAAATTGATTAAAAAACATGAATTTGTGTATCGTATAATGCATATATACATGGATGACAGTGGATACAGCGGTACGGAAACAAGTAGAAGTGTAATTTCTGTGGAATATGCCTGCTTATTAAACAAGCTCTCTGTAGTGCTGTCTCCACATTCAATAGTTTCAGACCAGAAGGCAGATTTTTTTTTTATTAAAAATTATATTTATTTCTCCAATCCAGGCCGAAGGGTTAAAAGTTGCATAGGACCAATGCAGCAGCTTGCCATCGGGATCTTAACTTCCATATAAAGTCTTATTTATTTTGCTTACTTATATAGCGCCATCACACACCCCAGCGTTGTTACAGATATTGTAAGTCACTGTCCCATATAGGGCTCACAATCTACAATTCCTATCAGTATGTCTTAGCAGTGTGGTAGGAAACCGGAGCACTTGGAGGAAACCCACGCAAACACAGGGAGAACATACAAACTCCTTGTAGATGTTGTCCTTAGTCAAGTCGAACCTAGGACTCCATTAGAGCTGTACCTATTTGATCACAAGTCTACAAGGTCGATATGAGAAGATATAGATCGTCCATTCCAAACTACATTGTAAAAACTGTACTGTAATGTTAGGTGTAAAAACTCGTAATATATATGGCACATGTATGTGCTTCACTTGATCTGGACTATTTGTGATAGAAGTCTGGAATATTTTGCCACTTAATCTCCCCCAGTTTATCTAAGACTATATTCATATGAAGGTCAAAAACATCTGCGTGATGGCCACTTTTGTGACAGGTATCACATTGGGGGAATTCATCATTCCCTCTATCCCAGTCTTAATAAATTTGCTCCATGTTTATTAACATTTCCGTCTGTTCATTCTAATGTACCATCAAAAAAATAGAACGTGTCCTATCTTTGTCCATTTTCAGGGATCCCTCAATTTACATAAAAACAGATCCCAAATGGATACAAAATGGGCAGGAAAAAACAGACCATTTGGCCCATTTTTTATTGCCATTACACATCACAATCATGTGAATATAGCTTAATAAACCTAGGCCATACCTTTTTCCAAGAAATATTTCACTCTTATCTTAAAAATATCCATATTTACAATCCAGTATACAATGATATTGTGATATAGTGATATTGGACGCCCCTAACAGTTTATCATGCAGTGAAAAAGTAAAGATAAGACCTCCCAGAAAGCCATCTACTAGATAAAGTTCTGTCTAAACATTCAACTAGCAAGGGGTATCAAAATTGGTTTTCCAGGGATAAAAAAAAAATTGTTGGCTGTGGGCTCAGTGAGGCAGTGGGCATGTGTATGGAGACAGGATCAGGAGACCAGCAGGGACGGAACACCAGGGATCAGTAAGGTGAATATTGGTTATTTTTAGAGATGAGCAAATCAGATTTCTCCTGAATTTTCCAAAGTTTCAGGCTCGACCAGAACCTGCAACTTTGGGGATTTGTCACTCACATACCACCATTATACTTTACAGTCTCTTCAGACCCCAGATTATGATAAGTAGAGGTGCAGAAACAAACAGTTATACTCACCTTTAATTACCCAGATATTCATTGGGAAACTCACACAGCTACGAGTAAAAGCTCTATCAAATTTTTATCCTCTCTAGCAGACAACTTCATTGCCCAGTTAGTAGAAAAAAACACGAGAGGAACATCCATTCTGGACCTAGTTTTAACTAATAAGGAGGACATGGTTAAGGAATTAAGGGTAGCAGGGACATTGGGATTCAGCGACCATGCTATACTCGAGTTTGGGGTTGTAAGAAGAAGAAGACCTGAGAAGACAAAGACTAGAAGGCTCAATTTTAGTAGGGCAGATTTTAGGGGCCTAAAGGTAAGGGTTAGTAGAATTCCATGGCGAAAATTACTTAAGCACAAAAATGCACATGAGGGGTGGGAAATTTTCCGTAGGGAAATCATTAATGCACAGGAACTAACAATACCTAGAAGCAAGAAAAATGGGAATCACCTAAAAACTCCAGGATGGATGACCAAAAAATTACATAACCTACTAAAAAAGAAAAAGGAAACTTACAACAAGTGGAAGATGGGAGCTATATCTAAGGGAGAGTATACAGCAGTTTGCAGACTCTGCAAGATAAGCATTAAAAAAGCCAAGGCTGAATACGAATTGAAGCTTGCAAAAGAAGTTAAGAGTAATGTAAAAGGTTTTTGGGGATATGTTAAGAGCAAAAGAAAAGTGAAGGAAACCATTGGAGTCCTGAAGAACGAAAAGGGTGAAAAAGTTAACATGGTGGATCAGCAGGTGGAGTTACTAAATTCATATTTTGTATCCGTCTTCTCCCAAGAAATGAATGGTAATATCAACATTAATGGTGATAGTGATGAGGGGAATGAGGACTCCAAGCTGATTATAAGTGAAGGTTTGGTAAGAGAACATTTAGCTAAGATTAAGGAAACCAAGTCCCCAGGACCGGATGATTTACACCCTAGAGTTTTAAAAGAATTAGCAGAGGAAATAACAGAACCCCTTGCAATAATCTTTAATAAGTCATGGGAAACAGGAGTGGTCCCTCTAGATTGGAAAAGGGCAAATGTGGTCCCCATCTACAAAAAGGGGAATAGGGACGACCCAGGAAATTATAGGCCGGTAAGTCTGACCTCGATAGTAGGAAAAATCTTTGAACAAATCGTTAAAGAACATTTAATTAGGTACCTGGATGGGAAGGCTTTAATTAATCAGAGCCAGCACGGCTTTATGCCTAATAAATCTTGTCAGACTAATCTTATTTCCTTCTATAATAAAGTCACTGAATGGTTGGACCAGGGAAATGCAGTGGACATAGTATATCTTGACTTTAGTAAGGCCTTTGATAAAGTATCACATAACATTCTTATTGAAAAAATGATCAAGTATGGCTTTGATAAAATATCAGTGAGGTGGGTTCACAATTGGCTTAATGATCGGGCATAATGAGTAATTCTAAATGGCTATACATCAAACTGGAAGAAAGTAAAAAGCGGGGTGCCGCAGGGCTCTGTCCTGGGCCCAGTACTTTTTAATATTTTTATAAATGATCTGGATGATGGGGTTAATGGGGAACTAATAAAATTTGCAGATGATACAAAGATAGGAGGAATGGCCAACACTAGAGAGGAGAGAGAGTGCATCCAAAAGGACTTGGACACACTGGAACAATGGGCTGAGGTGAACAAAATGGTATTCAACAGGGACATATGCAAAGTTCTACATCTGGGTAACAGAAATGCAAGAAGCATATATAGTATGGGAGGAATAGTACTAAGTGAGAGTACAGGGGAAAAGGATCTGGGCATAATAATAGATCGCAAATTCAACATGAGTCAACAGTGCGGTGCGGTGGCTAAAAAGGCTAATAAAATTCTAGGATGTATCAAGACGAGCATTGAAGCTAGATCAAGAGAGGTAATTATTCCGCTGTACTCTGCCCTGGTCAGACCCCACCTGAAATACTGTGTACAGTTCTGGGCTCCCCAGTTTAAGAAAGACATCGATTTATTGGAGCAGGTCCAGAGAAGAGCAACCAAAATGGTGGAAGGTCTACAAACCATGTCCTACGAAGAGAGGCTAAAAGAATTGGGACTGCTTAGTTTGCAGAAGAGAAGGCTAAGGGGAGACTTAATAGCGGTATTTAAATATCTGAAAGGTTGTCACAGTGCAGAGGGATCTACCCTATTCTCATTAGCAGAAGGAAGCACGAGAAGTAATGGGATGAAACTAAGGGGAAGGAGATTCAGATTAGACATTAGGAAAAACTTTCTAACAGTAAGGGTAGTGAGAGAGTGGAATAGGCTGCCACGGGAGGTGGTGAGTTCTTCATCAATTGAAATCTTCAAGCGGAAACTGGATAGGTATATAGCTGGGATGTTTTAGGAATTCCTGCTTTTGCAGGGGGTTGGACTCGATGGCCCTTGAGGTCCCTTCCAACTCAAACAAACAAACAAACCTTTCCTCCCATATCCTGGGCTTCCTCGCAGCGTCCAGTGCTCCGTCTTTTTCCAACTTTCAAGGGTTCTTTTTCCAACTTTTTCTGGCCTTCTAGCACCAGATGCCTCAATGATGCCCAGGAGAGGTGAGGGAAGCTGAGTATAATGGTTTATCCCCCTCCAGAAACCCCATAATATAATAATAGCACTTCTGGTTTGTGACGAGAACTTCGGTCTGAAACAAATCTTTGGACTGAACCACCTGAACTCAAAAAGAATCTTCAGAAGTTTGCCAATCTCTAGTTATTATATTTTTTAAACTACTCTAAGCCGACTACCACCAAATTTTTCCTGCTGCAATTCCCTTTCTCGAATCTGCAAATTTATGACCGCAGCTATGAATTACAGGTTGTAAATCAGGATCAAGATAAATAATGCAATGTGCTTAGAAAGTTACTCAACTTTTTGATTTTTCTGTATATTTATGGTATCCACAGACAAGACACGTTTTAATGCATAACGTTAATAATATTCTATGGTGTTATAGGGCTAGGAAGGGGTTGGTCACTTATTTTCAGTAAACCGCTGTTTCCATCAGTATCAACAAGACAAGAGGTGAAAAGCATTGTATGCTGCTGAGGTTTCTCCAACAGAGAGACTGATGAATGAGAGTCAGGGCTCCCAGGGACATCCCTCTGTCTGCTGTCACTTCTCAGTGTGAGGATTTAGTGGCCTGGGGGCCTCAGTATGTTCTGGCACCAAGTCTATTCAGACCAACCGCCTGCGTCCCTGTCATACATCTATCTTCTTCTTCAAGGAACTCTCGAAAGTACATATGGCCTAGTGTGCGATGGAATAGATAATACACTACATGCTATACTGTTATTATTTTCATCACAAATATGTGACAGCTTGAAGTCCAGTCTGTCCTCAAGAGAACTGGTAGTAGTATAATGTTGTACTGTGTTAGCCATAGAAAGTAGTGGAAGAGTGAAGAAATCAGGCGATACCTTTTAGAGGCTAACTCAATTAGGTATCGCCTGATTTCTTCACTCTTCCACTCAAGAGAACTGAATTTGCAGACTATATCTTGGGTTTTTTGGGGGCTCTAGTGATTCCAACAGCTGAAAAATCCATTCATAGAAAACTTCTATGGTTTACATTTCATTTCATGGTTTCATTGCCATAACTTTCAGGATATTTCTGTAAATAGGTGAAATTGGTTTAAAGGGTTTTTCCGACAACAACTTCTTCATATATGGGTTCACTTATCTGTCCTTCAATTGTGAGACACTCTGGTGGACACAGTGTGCTCATGAGGTCGCAGTGGTCACAGCTGAAACCAGGCCCAGAAGTCACGGGGGCACAGGTTTCTCTTAATGCATTAGGGCTGGTTAAACTTTTTTTATCTCCTTTCTTATTTACTTTGATGGCTGGTAGTCTGTACATCATAAATGTATTACTCCTGCCCTCTGGTGCACTGGAGTGAGAAGATTTATGATACACAGCCTCCCACTGTCAGAAAGAGAAAATTAACCCTTCAATGACAAAAAAATTGCAGTTGGTAAGTAGCACATAAGGGGGAATGATTACTTTGTAGGGGAGAAACAGGCAGGGGATGGAAATGATCACAGACATGTTAGTGAACAAGTCTTCATGGTGGTCTGGGCCCCGAAAGGAAAATGCTTCTAAAATGTATAGATGGGACGCTGCTGCTGGCTGTAAGCAGAATTTGTGCAGGGGGATGAATCTGCATTTTTGCATCAGGGCCCATGAGCTTTTAGTTACGCCCCTGTGTTCATGCATTACAAGAACTGCCATTTATTTAAAATGTTTTCTGTCTTTCTCCTATGCAATATATATATATATATATATATATATTTATTATATTTTTTATTTTTTTTTACAAAATAGCACCATTTTCTCATGTGCTGTATGTACTGAGGGTACAATAAGTGTCCAAAAGTGCATGCCATCAACAAGTAATCCATCTTATTAGGAATTTCCCTATGCTTTATCATATGTGTCTATTATGTTCATAACTTCTGGATGTCTCCTCTTATACTGAAAGCAGGGTTTGTCAGTTTGGGTATCTATCACATTTACAGGGTAAATTCCCAGGTCTTGCAGCTCTGCTGTGCCAAAGTAATGTACCCATAAAGTCAGAGATAATAAAAAGTCATGTAAAACAGTTCAAAGCTGTACAAGAACACTATAGGGGTACATTCACTATAGTGGTACATGCACACACTCAGGATAATCTGCAGATTTTCCACATGGATCTCAATGTGGAAAATCCACACAGTAATCCATTAGCATTAAAGTCAATAAGAAATTCTATTTCTAATACACGATGCAGATTTTTTTTTTAGCGTGATGCAGATTTTAAAATCCGCAACTTTGCAACTTATTTATTTATTTAAATGGCTTCAAAATCCATGTCTCTAAATACACAACTAAATGCGCACGTACATGTATGAATATCCACAGCAAAATCCAGGCCAGTTATTGCGAAGATTCCACATGAATTTCTATGACGATTTTGGTACAGATTTTCCACATATAAATCCTGATCATGTGCATGTAACTTAGATGTGTTCTGAAATTAAAAACTAATGTCTCACTAAGGCTGTGTTCACACGGCGGAAAATTAATTAATTTTCTGCCGCCGGAATTTTCGCCGCAGTCTATCCGCGATAGGATGCCGATGCAGTGCATCAGCATTCTGTCGTGGCATCCTGCTCCTGATAAGGCCCAGATGAATGGGGCTAATCAGTAGGGAGTCTCGATCCGCAGACACCATGCTCGGAATTTGAAAACAATGGGAGGCGGATTTGGGAGGAATCTGCTCCAGATTCGGGGGCGGATTCCGCCCCCAAATCCGCGCAAATTCTTCCGTGTGAACACACCCTTAATATTTCTAGTGGGCGTACATTTCCCTCCAGGTGCACAGCTATGAAGACTGGTGTTAAATAATGCCAGACTTCTTAAATGTGCCCTACTGTATTCAGTTCTAAACAAAACCAACCAGAGGAGCTAAGAGATATGATGGGGAGGCGAGAGCAGATACTATGCACTATGGTACATAGGTGACTCTGTGACTAATTGATAGCGCCATAGCTGGTAAAAAGTATATTAAAGGGGTTCTCCAAGTCTTGATATTTATGGCCTATCCTTAGGGCTGTTTGTAGCACAATATGTAATGCGGTATTGCAGCTCTGCTCCTCTTAACTTAGTGAACCAAAATGGGAAATGAAGAAGAGCCTGTGGCAGCAATCACAATTTGGGGAAACCCCTTAAGACCACACGTGGTGCAAACGCCGTAGTTTGGCCACAACGTTTTACAGTCCCTGCAAAGTGGATGGAATTCTAGCGAATCCCATTCACACATTGCAGAAAAATACCCGCAGTGTAAACGCTGTGATTTCCAAAACCGTCACGTTTTTATAAATCGCACCATGCCAATTATACCTATGGAAATGCTGGCGGTTTCCTTATAGGTGGAATCGAAACAGAAAGTCCGCAGCGTTTTCACTTTCTGTGAAAAGCATCTTGGTAAAAACCGCAATGCGGTTTTTCCCACAGTGCTTTTTTGCTATAGCCCACTACGTGGAGCCATAGCCTAAATGATACCTCCGTGCTAGAAATTTAGACCTCTGTATCAGAAAAACAGCTCGGGTCACTAAAAAGATATATTAAGAAATAAATGTGCACTAACTTCTGAATCTAGGTTTAGGTTGAAAAATAAAATAGGATTCAAGGGTAGATCAACACGTATAGGTCCTGTGCTTGGTCTGTAGTCAAGTGTTGTTATTTGGGATAATTTGCAAGTATGTACAGAGATTATACAGATCTAAGATATATATATATATATATATATATATATATATATATATATCTTAGATCTGTGTAGAGTTTCACCCTCCAGTTCCCTTGTCGGATTATAAATGGTCCTCGGCAGACAGCGCCAACACCCCCATGTGAATGACTGGTAGGAGCTTTCATTCAATTAAAAGAAGTAAAATTTCCTCTGCCTTCTGCTCGCCCTCACATCATCTGCACCCTCCTGCCTGGTTTAATCAAACTTCTTACTCATCCAATAAGTTTTTGCCAGCAGGTCTCCAGGTGCTGGAGGAAAACAATATCGACACAGCGGGGGGGTAATTCTGATGAAGTGAGGTCATGCATCCATCCAGTGGACTCCTGAGTTAATCCCAGGATGACAGGAGCCAGGAGGCAGCTGGGGTCTGAGGCTGACACTGTAACAGAGCACTGACCTGAGGCTGCTTTCTTTCAACCTTGGAGCTGCTATGTCCTTTAAATCAACAAAGGTTTAATAGTGCAAATATACAAATTGTGATACAGAGAAGTGCAACAATAACATATCATAAATGCAGTTTTTATAGCAGTATAAAGTATTGAAAAACTGAAGTGGACGATCGGAACATCTGCCAGAGTAATTGTAAAGGTGGCCCTACATAATGGATAACCGTGGGGCAAACCCACTAATCTTGGCAGGATCGATCGACCATCTGTTTTGTATGGGCGCATGTCGACTTTCCCCTGGATAGAAGATCGAAGGATAGTTGTGGCACCCCTATACATTATACTATACTAGAGGGGGTAAAAAAAAACACTATACTTCAGCATAAACTGGGACAATGTCCTCAAAGTGAAAAAAACATTTTCAAAAACATCCTAAATAGGGCAAGTGATAACATATACCTCATGAGAATAAGCAGATTAGAAATCATAGGAAACCAATGTGGCTAACTAAAATGGTAAGGTGTGCAATGAGGGATAAAAAGAAAGTGTTTAAAGTCCTAAAGCAAGGTAGTGATGTGGCGTTAAGAAATTATAAAGAAAAAAATAAATCGTGTAACAGACAAAGATCGAGGCAGAGAGAATAATTACCAAGGAAAGTAAAAATAATCCAAAATTATTCTTCAACTACACAAATAATAAGCAAATACAATGATCAGCTAATACTCAAAAAGACCATACAGTGAGTGTGGTGCATGCAACAATATAGCAGACCAAACAATCATGCCCACAAGCATGTAAAATTAATTTATGTTTATTAAATATACAGTAACATCATGATGGGGGGATGCATAGAAACACAGGAATCACCACAATAAAAACATATCCAGGTGGGGAATAGAGGGATACAATCGCAAACAGAATAAGGAAACATGGGGCATAAAAAGACTAATGCATCTTACTTGCCAAACCAATTATAACATGTGCAAAACATAGCGGTATAAAGGGCTACATAGTAAAACTATAAAACATAGTGTAGAATACTCTTAGGGCTCCTAGGAACCTATCTATAAAACATAGTGTAGAACACTGTCAGGGCTCCTAGGAAACTATCTATAAAACATAGTGTAGAACACTGTCAGGGCTCCTAGGAACCTATCTATAAAACATAGTGTAGAACACTCTTAGGGCTCCTAGGAACCTATCTATAAAACATAGTGTAGAACACTGTCAGAACTTCTAGGAACCTATCTATAAAACATAGTGTAAAACACTGTCAGGGCTCCTAGGAACCTATCTATAAAACATAGTGTAGAACACTGTCAGGGCTCCTAGGAACCTATGTATAAAACATAGTGTAGAATACGCTTAGGGCTCCTAGGAATCTATCTATAAAACATAGTGTAGAATACTCTTAGGGCTCCTAGGAATCTATCTATAAAATATAATGTAGTACACTTTTAGTACTCCTAGGAACCTATCTATAAAACTTAGTGTAGAACACTGTCAGGGCTCCTAGGAATCTATCTATAAAACATAGTGTAGAATACCCTTAGGGCTCCTAGGAACCTATCTATAAAACATAGTGTAGAACACTCTTAGGGCTCCTAGGAACCTATCTATAAAACATAGTGTAGAACACTGTCAGGGCTCCTAGGAACCTATCTATAAAACACAGTGTAGAATACTGTCAGGGCTCCTAGGAACCTATCTATAAAACATCTATCCCATTTCTAGCTTTCTAAAGCAAACACAGCCGAAGTTATGTCAAAGTAAAAAAAAAGTTACTTTATTATATTCTTCAGACCACGGAGTATAATAGGTGGAGGCCTAGGGGGGGGTTGCAAAAAATAAAAAAAACATTCATACTCACCTTCTGTTACCTCTTTTTCAACTTGTGGACACTCATTTTTATGAATATTTGTTTTCAGTTATTGCCCCATTGAATAACAAATCATAATTCCCATAATTCAGCACTTGTGTAAACAATAATGGAGTCTGTACAGGAAGTGGGTACTACATATTATTTTTTCCAAACAATGGAAATCTGTTCTTTCATGTTTTTGTATCTTCGTCCTCATATTTGCATCTGCCAAAAGCACAGGAAATCTAATGTAGATAAGTGTAGTAATGTAAGACGACTCCAGGTAGAGTCTGGGAGTCTGGTGGGGCATGTGCCCTAGATGATGTGTTCAGGGTATTTAGATATATAACTAGGGTAGCAAACTGAATCTGGGTGAAGGAAAGCCATCTATGATTCAGGCTCCTGCTTTATGTTGGTAAGACACTAAATGTACTAACAATGTAATTGATAATATAGATATAAGTAATGTTGCCACTATATTTACAGTATATGATTCATGTTAGGACATCTTGGTGCCTGTGTTGTAGTTGCTCGGTTGAAGATCAGAAACAAAGATAGTTCTGAGTGGGAAGGGTTGGATTTCAGGTAAATTTTACATGAAATGTGCAATCCAGGTCCACTTTTTAGGTTCAGGTATGAGAACAAGACGCATGGGGACGGGCATATGGGGACCAAGTTTAGTAAATCAGGCCAGCCCAAGACATTGCCCTAAGGGATTAGTGGCTTAGATTAGAGAATTTTATGTTGCTGCCTTTGACCTACATGACCTAGATGACCACAGGTCACATGTAAGGGTCAACCTACTGTGACTTATCCTTAGGCAAGTCTCTGACTTAGAAACATCATTGTGGCTTTTTACTATAAATTAAACATTTTCAGCCTTATAGAAATATACACAATATTCAGTAAAATTTTCAGTATACTTAAATGTAAGTATAATTTGAAGCTCCTGGGCCCCAAAATGTGAGCGTTCTCACCTACTATACAGTGCCTTGCGAAAGTATTCGGCCCCCTTGAACTTTTCAACCTTTTGCCACATTTTAGGCTACAAACATAAGGATATAAAATTTAAATTTTTTGGTGAAGAATCAACAACAAGTGGGACACAATTGTGAAGTGGAAAGAAATTTATTGGATATTTTAAACTTTTGGAAAAAATAAAAAACTGAAAAGTGGGGCGTGCCAAATTATTCGGACCCCTTAATACTTTGTAGAGCATTTGTGAACAGCAGTTTTCAGCTCTTTCCACAGATTCTCGATTGGATTCAGGTCTGGACTTTGACTTGGCCATTCTAACACCTGGATAAGTTTATTTGTGAACCATTCCATTGTAGATTTTGCTTTATGTTTGGGATCATTGTCTTGTTGGAAGATAAATCTGCGTCCCAGTCTCAGGTCTTTTGCAGACTCCAACAGGTTTTCTTCCAGAATGGTCCTGTATTTGGCTCCATCTATCTTCCCATCAATTTTAACCATCTTCCCTGTCTCTGCTGAAGAAAAGCAGGCCCAAACCATGATGCTGCCACCACCATGTTTGACAGTGGGGATGGTGTGTTCAGGGTGATGAGCTGTGTTGCTTTTACACCAAACATATCGTTTTGCATTGTGGCAAAAAAGTTCGATTTTGGTTTCATCTGACTAGAGCACCTTCTTCCACATGTTTGGTGTGTCTCCCAGGTGGCTTGTGGCAAACTTTAAACGAGACTTTTTATGGATATCTTTGAGAAATGGCTTTCTTCTTGCCACTCTTCCATAAAGGCCAGATTTGTGCAGTGTACGACTGATTGTTGTCCTATGGACAGACTCTCCCACCTCAGCTGTAGATCTCTGCAGTTCATCCAGAGTGATCATGGGCCTCTTGGATGCATCTCTGATCAGTCTTCTCCTTGTTTGAGATGAAAGTTTAGAGGGATGGCCAGGTCTTGGTAGATTTGCAGTGGTCTGATACTCCTTCCATTTCAATATGATCGCTTGCACAGTGTTCCTTGGGATGTTTAAAGTATAGGAAATCTTTCTGTATCAAAATCCGGCTTTAAACTTCTCCACAACAGTATCACGGACCTGCCTGGTGTGTTCCTTGGTCTTCATGATGCTCTCTGCGCTTTAAACAGAACCCTGAGACTATCACAGAGCACAGAGCAGGTGCATTTATACGGAGACTTGATTACACACAGGTGGATTATATTTATCATCATCAGTCATTTAGGACAAAATTGGATCATTCAGAGATCCTCACTGAACGTCTGGAGTGAGTTTGCTGCACTGAAAGTAAAGGGGCCAAATTAATATTGCACGCCACACTTTTCAGTTTTTTATTTTTTACAAAAGTTTAAAATATCCAATAAATTTCGTTCCACTTCACATTTGTGTCCCACTTGTTGAAATTCTTCACCAAAAAATTAAAATTTTATATCTTTATGTTTGAAGCCTGAAATGTGGCAAAAGGTTGAAAAGTTCAAGGGTGCCAAATACTTTCGCAAGGCACTGTATGCCATTTATATTACTAGTGTCTTTTATCACTCTTGTCACATGCAGAATTTCTGTCATTCCTTCCAAGCCAGTCATACACATGTGCACTTGATTCAGTAGAGTACGTATGTGTTCTTGATGGGGAGATGGAAATAAGCTGCTGCAAGGTACCTCATAGCTTATCTTACATATGAACAAAGGATTGGGTGTGTGGAAATTCACACGTCATAGGTTGAAGAGAGATAGCACACTCCATAAACATAAGACAGTGGACCAGATCTTCAAAAATCTGGTTTTGCCAACTTTGCACTTATGTGTGTAGGCACCTTTAGAGTCCTTATAATGCAATAGGGTTATCTGTGCAAAAGAAAGTCATGAAATCCTCCAGGTATTCTGAAATTGTCAAAAGTCAAGTAGTGCTTTCTTTGCTTCTGCTTTATTCAAGTGTATGTTGCCAAAAATAATAAGTGTTATTACCCTTGACCTGTTTGCTCTCAAAATAGTCCTAAGTACATTGAAATCATGGGAAAAGTTGATATAAAATTACAATCGCACACAATGGAACATCAAAAAACACTCAACTTGTTGATCTCTAAATCAGTTTAGTATGGAAAGCAGAGACTAGAACCTTTTATGGTTATTGCTCCATTAAGAGAATTTGGGAAAGTGATCCCTCCTCCGATTCTCTGGGTTGTTCAGTTGCCTTCAGGTTACCCATAAACCATCATTTATAAGGATGAGCTGAAGACTACAAGTCTCTATTTAAATGGCACAAAGGAGAACTGGCAAGTTATGGTGCTGAACTAATTGGTGACGATCAATCATCTTTCGAGAAGAAAGTCTCCTCCAAGGACAGAAAGAAAAAGGCTTTTGTCTGACCAGCATTCGGAATTACCGTATTTTCCATAATGATCCACTTACATGAATTCAAGGCGAGGAGACTCAGAATTCTGACACTAAATTATATGTTGTATTCAACATTCAAGCCTACAAAATCAGCCATCATCTGGGCCAAAGTATAAAACAATATGTGTACTGGTGACCAATGTTCGACTGGGTTTTTTTCAGCTGACCTCTATCCATATAGTACATGTGCACTTTCACTATTACTTATATTGAATTCTTTGTTATTATCATTGCACATATAGAACATATTATCACCATGGTCTGATTTGGTTTCAAAGTCACTTTTGAAGGGTTGTCTTCTGCTTGATTATTGTATAAGATCCTGGGTCCATCAGAGATTCCTATTACCTTGGTGGGCCAGTCTGCCTTTGGTGTTGATCCCAAACATTGGAAGAGTGAAGAAATCAAGCGATAACTTTTAGAGGCTAACTGAGTATATTTATAAGTAAGCTTTCAGGAGTACTAGCTTCCTTCATCAGACATGGTGTTATACAAGAACTGAAAATTCACAGATTTTTATACATATTGTCTTCAAAGGATTTTAGAGTCCTTAAAAAAACCCAAAACAAAATGCAATCTAAGTAGAGAAGTTATTTACAACAGGTCATCTGTTATCTGTTTGCTATCAGGAGGTGATTTGTGACCCTCACAGGTCATACATAGTGTGACATGAAGCTGGCATGAATATTAAGTCCAAATTGCAGAGTTTGAAATTTTTGCATAAATTTGTACTCCCATTCTTTCCTCTTCTCCTGCGTCTTAAAATGTCCCATTAAAACCACAACCCGCAAATCTTCAATAGAATGGTTTTCTCCGGAGAAATGTGCGGCCACTGGGAGATCGGTTCTGCTGTTATTAATGTTGGATCTGTGTGAGTTCATTCGTTGACTGAATCTCTGCCCTGTTTCCCCCACATAGAGACCTGTGGTTGGACATTGCACACACATTATGAGATACACCACACTGGAAGACCTGCAGGAAAATGTCCCCCTGATTCTGTGCATCTGTTGTGACTGTGGGATAGGTACACTGTCAGCGGTGTGGATGTGCTTGCAGGTCATGCACCTTTTATGTAGGCAAGGTGAGGTGCCATTTTCAGTTGGGGCCTTCAGGGCACTCCGGACAATAATACGCCTCAGGTTTGGTGGTTGTCGAAAGGAAAGGAGAGGGGGGACTGGAAATATGTCCTTGAGTCTGTTGTCCCTATGTAGCACAGGTTGGAGCTCCTTGGCAATCCTTTGTAGGATCTCCAGCTGTGGGTTGTAGGTGACAACTAGGGGAACTCGGGATTCTTTCTGGGTCTCTTTATATGTGAGCAGACTGTCTCTGTTAATGGCTGCCGCTTTGTTTAATTGGTTGTCTGTTACTTTTGGTTTGTATCCCAATCTGAGAAATTTCATCCTCAGATCCAGGAGGTGCTTGTCCAGGTCTGTTTTGTCGGAGCAAATACGATTGTATCGTATAGCCTGGCTGTAGATGATAGATTGTCTTGTGTGCTTGGGGTGGAAGCTGTCGTTTCTCAGGTAGGCCGTTCTGTCAGTGGGTTTGTGGTATATTGATGTGAGTAGCCGGTGTTCTTTGATGTATATTGTGGTATCCAGAAAGTGAATTTCACTCCCTGAATAGCTAAGTTTAAGGTTGATGGTAGGGTGAAAGTCATTGAAGTCATTATGGAATTGAAGTAGGGCCTCCTCACCTGCAGTCCAGATGACAAGGATATCATCGATATAACGAAGGTAAATCATAGGTTTGGTGGTGCATGTTGATAAATATGCTCTTTCCAGTTCTGCCATAAAGAGATTTGCATACTGGGGTGCACATCTGGTCCCCATTGAAGTTACCATTCGCTGTAGATATAGATCCTCTCCAAAGGTAAAATGGTTGTGGCTAAGGATGAATTGTATGAGCTGCGTTACTGGTTCTGTTGGGAGGTTTTGTTTTGCCAGGTGTACCTGACATGCTGCAACTCCATCCTTGTGGGGAATGTTAGTATACAGGGATTCCACATCCATGGTGGCCAAAATGGTACCCTCAGGTAGAGGGCCCAGGGCATTCAGTTTGTTAAGAAGGTCAGTGGTGTCCTGGATATAGCTTGGAGTATCCCTGACAAGGGGTTTTAGGAGATTTTCCACCCAACCTGAGATGTTTTCTGTCAGTGTCCCAATGCCAGAAATGATAGGCCTCTCAGGGTTGCCATCTTTGTGTATTTTTGGGAGCATATAGAAGCAGCCTGGCCTGCGATCTTGTGGGATAAGTCCTTTTACCTGATTCTGGATCTGGATTGGAAACTTTTTGATCATACTCTTTAGTTCTTTCATATAGGCCTCTGTGGGATCACTTCCAAGTTTGGAGTAATGGATGGGATTTGACAGTTGCCTGTTTGCTTCCTGGATATAGTCTGAGGTGTTCATTATGACAATTGCGCCCCCTTTTTCAGCTGGTTTTATTATTATATCCTGATTTTCTTTTAGTGAAGTAATAGCCTTCTGTTCCTGCAGGGTTAGGTTATGCGTCTGTTTCTTTTGTTTCTCCAGGATTTCTGATTTTACTTTGCTTCTGAAACAGTCAATATATTTATCCAGTGCTGCATTAGTTCCCAAACATTGACAGTGCTGAAATGGTAGACAGTTCCTTCCCATATTTCTGTAGATAAGGGTGCCTAGATAAGAGTCCACAACATGAAGCTGAATAGAGCACATGATGTAAAATTCCAAAGCAGAAGGAACATATTGTAATCATAAAAAGTTGTGTCCCAGGAAGAGATGACAAATGACCAGGTATGGCAGAAAATATCCATAGTTTGGCTTCTGTGAACTTAAAGAGGACCATTCATATCCTCTGAAACAGGCGATATTATATACCTCTAGAAATCTGACAGTGCGGAATTCATCACACAGTGTCAGCTTTGCCGTTATGCACCCCGGTCCCAATTGTATTGCTAGCGTTAGTTTTGGCACTCATATCCCTCCACTGTCGGAAAGGCTGGCCTGACAGCTCGGCGTCATCACTGGGCAGTAAGGAATGCCCCCTCCCCACACGCGATGATGCTGAGCTGTAAGGCCAGCCCTTCTGACAGTGGAAGGATATTGGTGCCCAAACTAATGGCACTGATATATCTCTGACAAACTGACCATGGACTGATTTTTATCCACTGGCAGTAAGCAGAATGAATGACAGCAAGCAGAGATCTAGAAAACCGAAAGGAATTGATACAGAAAGTATATTGGAGAATTGTAAAACTTTTTATGATACAATCCTCTTTATATATTATATAATCCTCTTCTTCAATGTAGACAGCTTCGGGGTTATTTCCTTTCATAAGTCCAAAGCAGGGTACTGGCTGGCTAGGTGAGAGTTAATAGGAGTGGGTCAGAAGGTGTACTTTGTCTCCTTAAGGAGTCTACCTTTGTATGTCACCATTCAGTGTACAGAGACTTATAGGCCATATATGCTCTGCTGAGGATTCTGGGAAAGATATGCAAATAATTTCTCATTGGTGGAAAAAGGAAAACTTGCTCTAGCACCAACTTTTGGAAGGTATCTCAATAGAAATGGCACTAGGTTTTTTGTTAAACCAGACATTGATCTGCTAGGTGCTATCTTCCAAGTGGTGGTGCTAGAGCAAGTTCCTTTTCCACTGCTCTTAGGGGAGATGACCGCCCCCCCCCACCACAGATGTTTGACAACATCTTTCTCCCCTCTGACTATTCAGAACACTTGTACGCTTGGTCAAATTCAGTGTGTCTACGTATGAGGTTAAAATGAATAGCTGTTGACCACACAAGCATTTCATTGACATCTATCCAAAGTGTATGGACATTCTAAGGTATCCTTTGAGATCAAGATCTCTTCTTTGCTGTACCAGACAGTTAAAGAAGAAATGCTTTGAATTGTGCATTTAAAGGGATTGTGCAGGACTAGAAAACATGGCTGATTTCTTCTTCTCAGGAAGTACTGTTGTGCTAAAAAGTTTACATACCCCGGCAGATTTTTTGATTTTTTGGCCTTTTTTTCAAATAATGAAGGTATGTAAGGGGTAACCTCTCATCCGTTGCAGCTGAATCTCATTCATTTTAATGGGACTGAGCTGTAGTATTGCTATGTGGTCAATGGACTTGAGGTCACTTCCTAAGAAGAATAAAGCAGCCATGTTTTTGAGTTCTGCACAACCCTTTTAAGACTAGGCTCCCATCACGTTTTATTATATTGTTCAAGCATTTATTAAAAAAAAAATTACAGCAAAAAACTTATACTTCTCTGTCCGTGTTTGTGCAAGACAGCAAAACATGTTTTTTTTTAATCTAACAAATGCAAGAGCAGTAAAAATATAATGTGAACCAAGCCTAATGGCGAAGGAAATATTTGTTCCTTTACTTTGTCTTAATATTGTAATTCCATATGAACCCAATACAGAAATGGGTAAGGTAAAATTACCATATATAAGTATCCGTAGTGCTATGAAGGTCTAAACGAGTCTACAGTTATGGAGAAGTATGGCTTTATTGATCAACAATCTGTTGGGTATTCAGAGGTCCACCACATCATCACCTCAGCTCGGCCAACACATTTCACCTTGATATATTCCTCCAAGACATATGGTATTATTGTATATCATTTGGCTTTTTTATGTTACCTACACAGATTTATGGCATCCGCAGTCAGCGCTATTATGTTTGTTCAGAGACTGGGATTTATTGGTACTGCCGGAGTACCATTTAAGCACTGCCCAGCTGACCCTGATGGTGGACATTATTCTTATAGACCTAAATCTTAGAGATTGGTTTGTGTATTTGGGATTTCATGCAGTACAACACTATATATGTAATTTATGATGACTCAATTGGTGAAGTTCACTAGGCACCAGTGTCAGGCCTCACAGCATGTTGATGATACATGCCATTCTGGATAGTCTGTATGATTCTTGGAGTAATTCATTGCATCCTGACAAACCACCCAATACCATAAATGAGCTTGTTGTAATATAATATAATGTATTACAGCTGCATACCAAGATAAACACGAGTTGACCTTCCTGGAAAGTTTAAAGTGTGAAAATAGTGTTCTAATATTTTGTGCATAATAATATATAAAATAGTATATCGGATATACAGTCATGGCAAAAACAAAGCATACCCTATTTAAATTATGTGGTCTTACCCATTAAAACATATTAAAAAGCCCTTCAAATTAGGTAAAATTAGGTCCCTAGAATTAGGTAAATACAACGCCAGATGAATAACAACACATGGCAAGTGTGACCACTTCTATAAAAGCAAAAGTTTTGTCAGTTTGCTGGTCTGTTGCATTCAGGCATGTGTTAACACAATGTCCAAGAGGAATGGCATCAGCAATGATCTTAGAGAAGCAATTGTTGCTGACCATCAATGTGGAAAGGGTTACAAGCTATTTGAAGTCCATGATTCTACACGTGGGGGGCGCTGACGTCATGACACTGGGTCAATGCGACCACCAGACACCACAAAAATGCCCAGGAGAGGTGAGGCAAGGTGAGCATGACTATCTGTTTTACTTATTACACACTGGGGTCTGACAACCCTAGATTCCCTCTCTGCCAACTGTCTAAAAAAGTGGTGATTGGAGTGAGGGAGTTGAGCTGCACCATGGTGCACAAAAAATGAGCAGAGCTGAGGTGCATTTTTGGCCATTTTTTTGGCACAACGGAAACAGTAAATCTTGTCCAATTTGTTTTGTATTGCTGGCTTTACAAAGTGCATTATACATAACATTGTATGTCACAAAATAATATTCTGTGTCCAAAATAACAAACTGTGCAACAAAATGAATTCTGTGTGACAAAATTGAGTTTTGTGACTCTTGTACTGACTGCACTTGTAATGACATTTTGTACGCAAAAATAGGATTTATGGCACAAAATGCATTCTGTACTTAAAAAATCAATACAATCAATCTACTTGTTTGGAAAAATATTACAAATACCTTTAACATAGCAATTTGGTGTTTTTTAGATTTAATACAAAACCAGAATCACAAAATGATCTTTAGGCATTCAGATAAAAAAAATGATTTTTGTGATCACAAAATGGATTCTGTGTGCAATAAAATCACAGAATAAAATTGACGTTTGATCACAAATTCTTTGCCGACAAAATGAATTCTGTGACACCCCGATTATGGACAAACGGTAGAGGCATAATATGGCATCCCTATCCCGCTATGTGCTTAGTCTGCATTCTGTCTGCCTCCGGAGCAATGCTTCTAGGGGAAATGATGGTGCCTTGTTATTGAGGTACTTGAGGTTTGTAATACATTACGGCAGAAACATCATGTACCACTATATAGGGTCTAGCATACCGCTTTGCTGGGTGAATGAGACCTTGGTTTGTGAGCAGAACAAGCTTTGGCATGTGAATCAGATTCTACTATGTGTGAAATGAGAGAGGGTCAAAGAGATGTATGCCGATGTATCCTTCATTGTACGACCTGTATGAAGGCCTGGCCGGGGTGCAGGGATTTCTGTTTATCACTGATTCTGACAGAGCCTGCGGTGAATGCTGCAGCTTTTCAATGAAGTTGAGATTGACAGGGTTGGTGTAAGTTGTGTTTTATGGAGGCACTGCTGTGCTGCAGACAGACATTGGCTCTCCTGCACTCCTGCCAAAATGAGAGGCATCTAATTAGTGCACATACCACCTCCTGACTCGCACAGTAATTGAAGCTGATAGCACGCTGAACACTTCTTTTTTTTTTTTCCTACAGAATTTTTCGCTGTTCCCTCAGGTTACCACGGATTCAACAATTATTTTTACAGCTAATTATTTTCTGCCGGTTCCTTCTTAACCACTTAGCTACTGGATAAGCCTATATACGTTGTGCAAAATGGCCCACGTTTACTAAGGTCCTTCTTCCAGAATTCTGGTCTACGCTGAACTTTTTTTTGAGAGCAAATCAGACAAATGTATTCTCACCAAAAAGAATCTGCATCTTGGTAGAGACTTTTAAAAATTGTCTAGATAAGGGGGGGGGGGAGGTGTTTTGTAAAGTTCTAAAACCTGTCAGACTTGGCCCCACGTTGTGGAAACGCAGCTTTCATTGGCGTGAAGCATCAGCATCCATAAAAAAAAAAAATAAAGGACGTGCTACTGTTGTTTTTTTGCAGAACTACATTCCCCCCAAAAATGATGATGTCTAAAAAAAAAAAAAACACATTGAAATTATTTATTTATTTATTATGCTTACTTATATAGCGCCATCATATTCCGCAGCACTTTACAGACATTGGGGTCACTGTCTCATATAGGTCTCACAATCTACATTCCCTATCAGTATGTCTTTGGAGTGTGGGAAGAAACCGGAGTACCCGGAGGAAACCCATGCATGAATGGGTATGCATGGCATCCACATTTTTTGTGGACACCTTACGTATGTGAAATGTGGAAGTGTGAATAAGGCCTTATTACGGGATGTGCCAGTTTTCTGGTGCAAAATAACGGTCTAAAGTAGGCCAAATAAAGGGAGAGTATCTAACTTTTATCAAGATCTACCAAAATCTATCACTCAACATGAGTCACTGTAAGACAATTGGCGCATCTGGTGAGTACAGAGTCTTAGTTTACTTTACACGTGTGTTGTCCGTGTTAATCACAAACACCACATGATCATTGTTTGTGTACTGTCCATGGTTGATCTACATCAAAATGGATCCTCCTTTTTATTCAATGTATTTTTATATTTGTCAAAGCCTTTGGCCCATATGATTCATCTATGATGCATCCGCATCCAGGACAAAAAAGCATACATGAAAAAACAGACATATCATTAAATACATTGAAATGAATGGATCCATATGCCAAAAATACTGATGCCATACATACAGACATGGACAAAACTGTTGGTACCCCTCGTTTAATGAAAGAAAAACCCACAATGGTCACAGAAATAACTTGAATCTGACAAAACTGGAATTTGCCAAACTACATGTTGACAAGCCACAAAGCTTCTGGGAGAATGTCCTATGGACAGATGAGACAAAAATCGAAATTTTTGTCAAGGTACATCAGCTCTATGTTCACAGATGGAAAAATGAAGCATATCTTGAAAAGAACACTGTCCCTACTGTGAAACATGGAGGAGGCTCTGTTATGTTCTGGGGCTGCTTTGCTGCATCTGGCATAGGGTGTCTTGAATCTGTGCAGGGTACAATGAAATCTCAAGATTATCAAGGGATTCTAGAGAGAAATGTGCTGCCCAGTGTCAGAAAGCTTGGTCTCAGTCACAGGTCATGGGTCTTGCAACAGGATAATGACCGAAAACACACAGCTAAAAACACCCAAGAATGGCTAAGAGGAAAACATTGGACTATTCTGAAGTGGCCTTCTATGAGCCCTGACCTAAATCCTATTGAGCATCTTTGGAAGGAGCTGAAACATGTCGTCTGGAACAGGCACCCTTCAAACCTGAGACAACTAGAGCAGTTTGCACATGAGGAGTGGCCAAAATACCTGCTGAGAGGTGCGGAAGTCTCATTGACAGTTACAGGAATCGTTTGATTGCAGGGATTGCCTCAAAAGGTTGTGCAACAAAATATTAAGTTAAGGGAACCATCATTTCTGTCCAGGCCTGTTTCATGAGTTTTCTTTTTTTTTTAATTCTCTTGAAGCATGGTTGAAAAGCAATGTCTGACTTTCATTTGTTCATTTTCATAGAATTTTTCTATATTATTACTTTTGTCAGCTTCAAGTTATTTCTGTGACCATTGTGGGTTTTTCTTTCATTAAACGAGGGGTACCAACAATTTTGTCCATGTGTGTACATGAAATGTAGTTGTGTGTATAAGTCCTAATAGGCAGCATTAGTAAATGTGGGCCAGTTTGTTTTTGTATGAGACTGAAATCTGCAAATTCTGTTGGGTAACTTAATTTCTGTCAATAATGATCTTACCCTCTAAATATACAGTGGTAAACCCTTAGTATCCAAAGATACTACTGTTGCTTTAGCTAAAGCTGGGATCACATGAGCTTCATATATGTCCATCTGAATTATCGCTAAGATTCAACTTTTATTATCAAATATGTAGTAGGATATGCAGTGTCCATAGAATTTATCTTAAATTAAATATCTGATAGGTGAGAATGGAAGTCCTGCTGCTGTAACCCACTGAAGGGAACTGGAGGATGGAAGTAGTTGCTGGAGTTGTCCTCTGTGGCCGGGAGCACTCAACCAACCCTCTAGCCCACCTCCCAAGATGGGGCAATGTTGAGGGGACCTGCAGTGCACCTATTGGAGATGGTAGTTCCCCCTGGGCACTTCAAGTTGTGAGGAGTCCTCTACTCTCACTGTGTCAGGTCATGGCAGTTGGAAGGGCCCTTGATGGTAAGTGCAGGAATGACTCAGGAGACAGCATTTGCAGTTGAACAAAATGGTGGAACTTTACTGAAATAACGGCAACCAATGCAGCTTCTCGGAGATGGTACTAAGCAAGTTTTTGACAGCAAGGGGATGCCCAATATAACATTTCAAGTCCAGTGCCTAATAACTCCATTCCAATAATAATATACTCCTGCTTTTCCCACTATAGTTGGGGGCTGATATGACTAAGTTTCGATAGTACCCTGACTACCTGTGTATCGCAGAGTCCAGGCTGTGAGGATCTGGTAAACCTCAACTTCTCATTCAACTTGGCACTTTTTCCTTCATAGGAGGCTGACGGCACAATTCTTCACTATCTCAGCTCGGAAAAGAACCCCACCACACTTCCCTCAACTGAGGCTGCAACTCAGTGATATCTGCTCTGTTTGGCTGCCCACAGAAAACTCAACTGAACATGTGGTTTGGAGTCTTCTCCCCTTATCCCAGCCAACCATTCGCTGGGCTGAACCAAACTCACCTTAAAAAGGAAAAGTATACCATAACCACAGTGGAACCATAGGAAAGGTGCAGAACTATATGTAGTATATACAGACAGTGGCACAAACAATTTTAGCCATTCTCACTGGGATGTTGCAATTCCCCCGGCTTTAACCTAAGCCGGCCATGACGAATCTAAAAGTCCTCAGGGTGGAATTGATAGAAAATAACAGTGCATAGAAAATTATATATACAAAAACACACATGCATATAAGTATATATATGTATATATCACAATAGCAATACAATATAAACAACCAGTTGTCTGTCAGATATGTATTAGTCGTCAAAGAGTCATCAACAAGGGAAAATGGATGTAGATAAGGGACCTAATGCACAGGTACATCAGTGTCCATCTCAGGTAAAACTGGGAACAGGGGTGAAGACATACAAGGGACCCTGAAACACCGGTCTGTTAATATCCTTCTCAAGACCTTCACTACAAAAGAAAGTGGGGTGCTCTAGGGCACAAGTGCATCAGTGTCCAATTCTGGAGCTACTGGGCTGAAGGGCATGAAGTGGTGCACTGTCCGAAGTTTGCAACCAAAAACAATTTAGGTAACGAGGAAGTGTCCACAGTTTGGCATATGTAGTGTAACAGGGAAAATGGGCTCCTATCCTACTTGAAAGATATGTACAAAGGGAAATGACTATAGGGCGTCACTCCAGGGGGTGGCCTAGAGGGCACAAAGCTTAGATGATCTCTCCAGAAGGATGGACTGGAGGCCACAACACTTGATCTCCCAAGCTAGGTGTTGACTAGGGGGCACAAATCTTAACTGGTGGCATCCTTAACCCTCAGCCTCATTGGGACTTACAGGGGAAGCAGACGGTGATGGTGATACCTGCTTTGAGGCTGGCAACAGAATGGGCCCAGGTTGGCCAACTCTAGCATCTGGGCCCATTCTGCCTCCATAGCCGATAAATGGCTGTCACAGTTGTAGGCATAATGTAGTAGTGATGACAAAAGGACCCAGTCCAAATCAACTGCCGAGAATCCCTTGAGGTCAGTCTTTAAGGTGAACTCCATTCTCTCCCCTGGGTTTTACTTCCCACCCTTGAGTTTATGCCGACACACATTTTTAGTTTTTTTTTGTTTGTTTGTTTGGGTAATTCAAATAATGTTTGCTTCTTTATTCAGTTTTTATTCAGATTTTATTTTTATGTCATATTTATTTTTCATTTTTTTAATATGCAGATAAATGTAAAAAAGGGAGGGAAGTGTTTTTCATATCTTTTCTTTTTTTTTTTTTGCAGATTTTCCCAGTAACTGGGGAACAGTTACAGTAGGAAAACAGCCTCCTAGTATACACTGCAGAGCTGATCTGGGTTTTCTAGGACCAGGAGAACTTGTAGTACCCTGGCACCAAGCAATCACATGACTGCCAAGTCGGGAGTAAACAGCAAGAAGGCGGCTGCATAGATGTATACACAGTGCTCATTGAGCATTGTGTATGCAACAATCATAACCAGTGGTGTAACTAAAGTCTTGTGGGCCCCGGTGAAAACTTTTGTCCGGGTCCCCCTACCCCCTCCCTACAGCAAATTCTTGATAGTGACGGTTACAGGGCCCCAAACAGTATAATATGCTCGACAGTGGCCCCAGATAGTATTATATGTTTGACAGTGGCCTCCACACAGCATTATATGCTCCACAGTGGCCCCCGTACAGCATTATATGCTCCACATTGATCCCCCAACACACAGTATAATATGGTCCACAGTGGCAGCACACACAGTATAATAGGCTCCACACAGTGGCCCCACCCTGTATTATATGCTTCCCACAGTGGTCCCCACCCAGTATTATATGCTCCAGAGTGGCACCCACACAGTAGTATATGCGCCACAGTGGCCCCCACCCAGTATTATATACTCCACAGTGGCCCCCACACAGTATTATATGCTCCACATTGGCCCCCACACAGTATTATATGCTCCACAGTGGCCCCCACACAGTATTATATGCTCCCAACAGCCCCCCTTCGCATCGGTGCTATTATTATACTCTGGGGTCTCTCAGCCATCTCCAGCTGGCCACGGGCCCTGTACCCCGCTGGGCTTGGTCGCAGTCACACCCCCTGTGACTGCGATCGTTACGCCACTGATCATGACAACAGTGATAGTAATAAACCATACCAGCTTTCTCTTTGGTAAGTCCAGCTGTCACTGACAGCTGGCTCCCTGCTCATGCAGCTCCTTACTCTGCAAGGACTTACCAATATGTCTTTGCAGAGTTATTTACATGCCCAGACATATATACTCAAAGGGCAGTAGATAAGCAGTTAAACATACCATCAAGCTAAAGCTCTGAATATGTACGTTCGACAGAAGCGTGGCACCAAAACCAATGTACTTTACAGTCACTGCAAAGTGGATGGGATTCTAGCAAATCCCATCCACACATTGCAAAAAAATACCGCAGTGGAAATGCTGCGATTTCCAAAACCATCACAGTTTTGGAAATCACATCATGTCAGTTATACCTACGGAAATGGCGGCGGTTTCCCTAAAGGTATAATGGAAGCAGAAAGTCCGGCGAGGAAAACTCTGCGGACCTTCTGTGAAATGTGCAGTCGGAAAAGCCATGATGCATTGCCGCCCTGTTGTTTCCCGCAGCGCTTTTTTTTTTTCCTGTGGCCCGCTATGTGGGGCCTTAGCCTTACATTGCAGGATTGCGACTGCTGCGCCTCTTCTTTGGACAAACAAATTGCTAATATTCTGCATTTTTCTTATGCAGACACATTGCTAGGCTAGGTAATATGTATGTAATGTATCCTCAGTGCTATTTCTCTGCCACAATAGATAAGCTTTACTTTTCCAAGTGGTTGGAAATCAGACAGTAGAGAAATCTGCCGTAAGTGCTTGTGCTCAAATGAAGCGTATAATGTGTAAATGCTGCGACATTACCATTTTCAGTAAATCAATCACCTTAGAAAGTAGTAATTTCATTTTTTGTAAGGCCACATGAAAGGGCATTTTAAGAGCAGCTACCTGGTGTGCAGGTGCCTCCGGGCCGAGAACGTCAGCGCTGAGCTCTGGGCCTTTGTCTTGCACCTTTGACTAAGCATGGCTCATTCCTCCTCAGGAGCAGGCCATGTCCTGCTGAGCACTACTCAGTGCTTACTAATAAAAGTGCACATTTTTAATAACAGCCTGAGGTATCTCACAGGGAAAAAAAGAAGACGCTCTAGGCAATGCCCCCTGCCCATGAAAGTGAAAATCTCCTCCAGTTCACTAGAAATACACTTACTTAGTCATTTCCACCATGGGAGCTCATCAAGAATTCCCTGCCGCTGTTTATACACCAATTACATTCGCCTTTAATTTGGGAAAATAAAAATTAAACTCTTTTCAATTAGGATGATTGCCATTTACAAGAACAGAATCTAATAGGGACTAAACTGCACTGACTCGCATGGCAAATAGAGCTGTGAGTGCTGTGCATAGGGAATGACAATACGGTTACAGCATTAGGCTTCGCTCACATCTCATTTCAGCCCTCCATAGAGAGTAGACAATTAGATGCCCAAAAACAGGATTGTAACATAAACTGCAATGGTTTAATGGGGCACAAGGAGTCCAACCATAGACTTTGTTTTTCCTCTATTCTGTTTGTGTTCATTTTTTGAGACCGAGTCGACTAAAAAAGAATGAATGTTGACTTAAAGTAGACAAAACAGAACCCAAAATTGAATCCTTTGGACTCTTTCTGTCCTATTAAACTGTGGCGGTATACTAACTCAATATTTCAGGCACTGAAACATGTACCATCGATGGAAAGCCCAGCAATAAACGCTAGGTTAACACTACTGTAGTGTTCAGGTTTCTGGAAACCTGTCCACTTAAAAATCTGTTACACGCGGAAACCCTCGGACCCCATAGACTATAATGGGGTCCGCCTGGTTTCTGCAGAAAATGGCGGAGAGAAAAGTCATCCTTCCTTTTAAGCGGAATGAAGGACAGAGTCTCATACGGAGACTCGACGCTAGTGTGAAGCTAGTGTCAGCCTAAGTGATATAATTCCTGGTGGTTTTATGTGTTTGTTTCATATCTTCTACTAGTTCATTACCTAAAAAACTTTTTCACCTCTTAAAGAACCTAATGAAAAATATAATACCGTGTTTCTCCAAAAATAAGACCTACCCCAAAAATAAGCCCTAGCTACATTTTCCAGGTTTTTTGGAGTAGGCTTGAAATATAAGCCCTACTCCAAAAATAAGTCCTAGCTAATTTAACCCCTTCCCGACATCCGCCGCGCGATTACAGCGGATGCCGGGTCCTTAAAGATGGCGGCCGCTCTGCTGCAGAGCGGTTACCATAGCTACCGTACCCAGTCTCTGCGGAGACCTGGAGTTAATGCCCGCGATCACTGTCTATCCTAATCGCGGGCATTGTTCAGCGTGACTTCCCTTTCCCTTCCCTCGCACCAAAGTAGCAAAACCCGGAGTTAATGCCCGCGATCAGAATGGACTCTGACCGCGGGCATTGCTTAGTGTGACCTCCGCGCTTCTCCCCCGGTCCCCACCCCCATATAGCTGCTATACAGGGTCTCCTTGTACACCGGAGACCCGCAGTTAATGCCCGCAATCAGAGTCCACTCATCGCGGGCATTGTTAGGTCTGTCAGTCCGTGACCCCCCCCCTCCAAATCGACCCCCCAAAGCAGAGTAACTATCCCCGGGGCCGGTCCTCACCAATTATCAAAAGTGCCGAACTGCTGTTTTTTTCTTCACGTCTGATAAAAGTTGAAAGAAAAAGCGATCAAATGTGTGATTGTTGTTCATGGAAAAAATTAAGACCTACCCCGAAAATAAGCCCTAGCCCTTTTTCGGAGAAAAAAATAATATAAGACCCTGTCTTATTTTCGGAGAAACACGGTACGTTTTTTTGAGGTGTTTCTATTTTTATCAGCTGCTGTATAAGTTGGATGACACCCACTATTACCTTGCCCCTAGTAATATTGACCCAGGCCCCATAGCCACTGAGGGTTATTTATCAAATGCGCCTCTTTTCAGTGAAATTTTGCCCAGTTGCGTCTTTTGTGCGCCCTAGCAATTTCAGGCATGATTTACTAACCGGGCACACGCTATTGATAAATTCCATGCACATGTCCTTGCCATGTGTCATATACTTTTTTTTGCACCTACATAATAAATAAAGCGCAGACAAAGAACAGAATGGTTTTTAACCAATTCAGTACCAGGCCAATTTCTGGTTCAGGACCAGACACATTTTCAGGTTTTTCTGTATGTGCAGTTTTGAGGGCTGTAACATTTTTCTGATTTGTGTTATTCAACTAATTTCTCCGTCTTTTTTCGGTGACACATAGGGCTTTATTTTTATGTTGTTTTTATTTTTGCATGTTTTAATTTTTTTTATATCCGGGAAAATATAAACAAGAGAAGAGGGAAAACGGGTCTGTTTTTCATTTTTCTTTTCTTTTTTTTATTTAACAACACAAAGTTCTACTACAAAACTTTTTAAAATAGTTTTTCCTCTCTATTACGGTATTTTTTATTTTGGATTGTGTCATCGAGGGAGGGGCTAGAACCTGTAATAAGGGCGTGTTGTTGGCTTTTTTTTTTTTCATTATTTGACTTTATTTTTTTTATTTTTTCTTTACTTTTTTATTCATTTTATGTATTTATTTTTTTACATTGTGTCCCTATAAGGTCATAATAGACCTTTGGGAACATCTGACCACTAAGTTTTTTTTTGCTTTGGGAGGCCGATTTCCCCTGTAACTGGGGCTCATACATTTAGCCCCAATTACAGGAGGAATACAGCCTCCTGCCCGTTACTATAGAGCTGATCTGGGTCCTGTAGGACCCAGCAGCTCTGACAGCCTCTGATCCCGGGGGATCACGTCACAGCCAGGTCAGAGGGCAGCCGCATCATGGTGGCTCCCATAGCTGTGTATACAGCACTCATTGAGCGCTGTATACACAGTGATCGGGAAGGCAGGGAAGGTAATAAACCTTCCCTGCCTTCTCTCTGGGAGCTCCGGCTGAAGTTACAACCGGCTCCCCGTTTCTTCAGCTGCTTAAAATTGCAAGGACGTACCGTTACGGCCTTGCAGAATAAGACAACCACTTCCGGACATATATACTCTGTGGGCGGTCCGGAAGTGGTTAAAGAACCAGAAACAAGTGACTTCTCTGGATCTGCAAAGATGGCTTCAAATCCATTCAGCTTGTCCCATGAAGAGAACTCTTTGATTTTTCTGTCTCAAAGCAGACTTTTCCCACAAAAACTAAACGAAAAAGAAATTCTTAAAAGAAGAGTGTGGCCAAGTCCGCCGCCCCCTCTGCCCCCCGCTAGCTACGCATCTGCTCTTCATTTTTGATGCAGCCATGCAATTATGTCCTTGAGTTGGCAATGCATTTTAGGATTTAACACAAGTAACTGAATATGAAATTGATGTAAATGTTAAGCCTTCTAACTTTGCATAGTACTGTGTGTGTCTTATGCTTCTGCAATGGTTTCCTGTAGTCTGCATTGTTTTTTACGTGGCTCCCAGAGTGGAGTGCTTTTGCGCCTATTTATGAGCCTTTTTTTAAAAAAAGGTGCAAATAATAAATCCAGCGAACACATGTTCACCCAAGCGGCCAACCCTACTTGTTTCACAAAGTGTCGGATAGGAAATTCTCACGTAGAAAAAAAGGCGCAAACACTTCATAACTCCGATGTAAAGGCAAAAAGACGCAAGAAAGGTGCAGCACACGCCAAATTCAGGCGCAAACACATTGTTAAATGTGCTCCGCTGAGTGCTATATAAGGACTCATGCACACAGGTATGTTGCAGCTCCATATAACTTGTATGGGACTATAATACTGCTTACAACTACACATGTATGGCTAAAATTTTAGAAAGAAAATGAATAAACACAACAGAGGTGTTTTTCTGGTCAAAGGGGCGACCATACTGTTGGAACATTTGCCCAGGTCTATATTATTTTTTTAATTCCTTTTTGCATGGTCCTTTACATGTACACCACATCTGTGTATATAAGTACACCATATCTGGCCCAGGGTGCTTATAGAAATAGGTTATTAATAATAATATTAATAATAATAATAATAATAACTTTATTTATATAGCGCCAACTTATTCCGTAGCACTTTACAAATCAGAGGACACATGAACAGACAATATGAGACATTACAATGTGACAAAGAAATAAACATATCAAACAATGGAATGAGGGTCCTGCTCGCAAGAGCTTACAATCTATGAGGAGATAGGGGGACACAAGAGGTCAGAGGGCTTGTTTGCTGCCATGGTCCAGCCATCTTTTAATAGAAAAGGATGTGTTAGTGAAGCTGTATAGTCTCATCTTGGCAAATCAGTAATTGACTTACTGAGACATGTGAGTGTCACTGCTCTATACTGTTTCCATATCTCCCATAAAGTTGAGTAGGAGATCCTACTCAGTCTCCCATTGCTTTCCGTGCCTGGATGCAGTGACAACCAAATGCCACTGTCGCTTTGGACTTTTGATCTCTGGGGTTCAAAGTGTCCAGTTAAATTTTGCTACATCTATATGTTGAATGGCCACTTTATTAAAGACACACATCCTTACATGATTGGAGCTTCCCTGTATGGACGTCAGACGAGTGACCCCCTAGAGCAGCATTAAATGTAGTAAGAAAGATTTAGGTTGACCATTTTCAGGGTGAATCCACATATGGGAAACTTGAGCAATCTGAGCAACTTCAAATGAGGAATGGTCATTGCTGCAAGACTAGCGGGGAAAAGCATTTTAACCCTTTAATGTTGCAGCATAATTTGGATGTTAATACTCGGCAACTTTTTTCAGATTTTCCATTTCTGGCTTACAAAATCCAATCAATGTTTTGGATTTTCTGTTGACATAGGCATGTGAGGGCTTATTCTTTATCCGACGGATCATTACGAGTACTGCGATACCATATTTATATTGGTGTTATTATGTTTTACCACCTTTACTAAATTTTTCAGTCACTATTTATTTACTTCTTCACTATGTGCTTGGCCTCCTGACTGCCATGGGAACCCCCTCCAACCTTGCAATCTCATCACAGGGGATCGGAGGGGTAATGGGGCCGTCATCGCTACTGAGTATTGTAATACAGCCGAGATCCGGAAGGCATGCCGCAGACACACCTTTTGTGTCTGCAGCATGAAAGCATTGTACTATTACAGTGCTGAACATTAACTATATGCTCAGCATGATGTAACAGTATGGCGCAGAGTGGGAATGGGTTAAAAAGTCATGCAACAGTACGGAGAGTATACAAAAATTTTGTAACTGAGGAAGAACATTCAGCAAAAATGGATTCTTTGGGTGTAAACAATTTGTCGATGAAAGGGCTCAGAGGAGGATGTCAATAATCTGATGAACAGATCAAGCAAATTGCATCCGAATACAGCGCTGGTGCTCCGTGTCCAAACATGTCCAAACGCAAAGCTCATTGTTTCTTAGCACAGATGGATCCTAGTGACATTGATGTCTAAAGTTATGGCAGAACTGTGTACAGAGAAAATACACATTAGGCTGGAGTTTTTGGGGGTTTTTTATGCAGATTTTGCTGCATAAGTGTGAATTCGACAGGAAGGAGCAGTATAAGTTCTTCCATCATATTTTCCATTCCTTGTTAAGGTCGGGGGCCCCACATAGCGTATACGCTGCGTTTTACAGTCCCTGAAAAGTGGACTAGCCAATCCCATCCACACATTGTGGAAAAATACATGCAGCAGACACGCAGCGATTTCCAAAACTGTTGCAGTTTTGACAATTGCAACATATCAGTTATACAGTTGTGCTAAAAAGTTTACATACCGTGGCAGATTTTTTGGTTTTTTTGGCCTTTTTTCAGAGAATATGAATGATAACACAAAACTTTTTCTCCACTCATGGTTAGTGGTTGGTTGAAGCCATTTATTGTCAAACTTCTGTGTTTTCTCTTTTTAAATCATAATGACAACCAAAAACATCAAAATGACCCTGTTCAAAAGTTCACATACCCCAGTTCTTAATACCGTGTATTGCCCCCTCTAACATCAATGACAGTTTGAAGTCTTTTGTGGTAGTTGTGGATGAGGCTCTTTATTTTCTCAGATGGTAAAACTGCCCATTCTTCTTGGCAAAAAGTCTCCAGTTCCTGTAAATTCCTGGGCTGTCTTGCATGTCCTGCGCGCTTGAGATCTCCCCAGAGTGGCTCAATGATATTGAGGTCAGTAGACTGAGATGGCCACTCCAGAACCTTCACTTTCTTCTGCTGTAGCCAATGACAGGTTGACTTGGCCTTGTGTTTTGGATCGTTGTCATGTTGGAACGTCCAAGTACGTCCCATGCGCAGCTTCCTGGCTGATGAGTGCAAATTTGCCTCCAGTATTTGCTGATAACGCGCTGCATTCATCTTTCCTTCAACTTTGACCAAGTTTCCTGTGCCTTTGAAGCTCACACATCCCCACATCATCAGTGATCCACCTCCGTGCTTTACAGTAGGAATGGTGTTCCTTTCATCATACTGTAGGCCTTGTTGACACCTCTCCAAATGTAACGTTTATGGTTGTGGGCAAAAAGTTCGATTTCCAAATTACCTTGTTCCAGAAGTTTTGAGGCTTGTCTCTGCGCTGTTTGGTGTGTTGAAGGCGAGATTCTTTGTGGCATTTGCGCAGTAATGGCTTTCTTCTGGCAACTCGACCATGCAGCCCATTTTTCTTCAAGTACCTCCTTATTGTGCATCTTGAAACAGCCACACCGATAGTTTTCAGAGAGTCCTGTATTTCAGCTGATGTTATGTGGGGAGTTTTCTTTGCATCCCGAACAATTTTCCAGGCAGTTGTGACCGAAATTTTGGTTGGTCTACCTGTCCGTGGTTTGGTTTCTGGGCATGTTATCAGGCCAAAATCACCAGGGTATGTGAACTTTTTAACAGGGTCATTTTGATGTTTTTGGTTGTCATTATGATTTAATAAGAGAAAACACAGAAGTTTGACAATAAATGGCTTCAACCAACCACTAACCATGAGTGGAGAAAAAGATTTAGTGTTATCATTCATATTCTCTGAAAAAAGGCCAAAAAAACAAAAAATCTGTATATATGTAAACCCTTTTAGCACAACTGTACCTATGGAAATGCTGCTGGTTTCCCTATAGGTATAATGAAAGCGCTGTGGGAAAAAATGTGATGCATTGCTACTGCGGTTTTTCCTGCAGCGCTTTTTTGCTGCAGCCCGCTACATGGGTCCTTAGCCTAACCCACTCTGGTCTTTGGCTCAGAAGAAACACAGTAAAATCTGTGCCAAAAAAAGCAATAACAAACTCCATAGCCCAGATTTACTGTTGTAGATACTGGAATGAACATGGCACAGCTTTGCCAGATCTTTGGCGCAATGTGGATTTGGACTTGGATTTGGACATGATAGAAATGCGAGTGTGGATTCTCAGAAAAAAGGGGCATAGCTTAAATGTGCCATGATGTGCCAAAATAATATCAAAATATTCTGGCTCAAAGTAAGCCTACTAAAAGGTGGCATCTACTTACTGTAGCTGTGCACATTTGAGAGATTCAAAGCACTAGAGCACTCTCAGCATTGGAGGAAAGCCATTGACTGAAGGCACTTCTCAAAGGATTGCTTGCAGAGCCTTAGAAAAGATGGTAGACAGAACCCCAAAACTACAGATCGGGGGGATTATACATCCGGAACCCTGAATACCCATTGATTCATCGGCATATAATGATGTGACTGGTGCTTAAGGACAGTGGGATTTCCAAAAGTAATTTGCTTAGTAAATAGCCCCCATTTGCCTTTGATACACTGCTATTTGTACTCTTTGCACCAGCCGCTACGTGTATCATCTGTTTTCATGATATATTTGCCTGTGAATTGTGCATGTCAGCCCATAATTAGGTACAGGTTTCCTTGGAGAAAGGAGAAGCATTTGTAATTTTGGACTTTGGTGCCTTTTAGTGTCATTCACCCCTCCTCCTATCTGTCCAATAAACTTGTTTCTTCACCTCCACATAGTGGGAGTAGGTTATTCCCGATGGGGGATATACCTAGACCCAAACCAGTGTGAGTGATATGGTATTAAATCCCCGTTGATAGGGTTCAGTGGGATTGAAAGGACTACATGCCCTCTGGTAATTTGCAGTTTGTCAAAGCTGAGTTGACATTTAACTGAACTCAGGGAATCAGCAGGGCAGCGGGGAAAAGAATTTATTCTGCTGGTACAATACTGCAGGCACTGGGATCTCGGCTAATGGCTGACATTCTTTTCAACCAGGCAATTTCTTTACAGCATTAACCCCTACTACATCAGCGCAGTTTATTAGTGCTGGATTTCCAGCGCGCCCCGTCTTTCTCACAGTCGTGGGGCAGACACAAGGAACCTGAAGAATTAGCAGTTTTATAGTCCGTCTTATGAGACTTTCTTGCACTTGCAAATTAGTTCAGTGTGACTTTTCTGCAAGGCCAACCCCACTCTATGGGTTTATTTCATTTATATACACTGTAGTTGTCTATACGCTTTCAATAGCTGTTGGCCAAACACATGCACACTCAGTTTGGGCAAACAGAATATTTATTCCAATAAATATTATTTGACTGCTAAAATTCTAAAAACTAATTTTTATGTTATAGGCAGATGTAATGGAGTTACAATTTTAATTGGTTTTTGTTAAGATATCACGTTATGGCAGTTTAACCAATTGCAGAAGTTCAGGCTAACTCTGCTACATCTGTATATCATATGGCTTGGATAATTTTTATTGAACTAAAATAATCAGATTATTCTGTGTATATCGATTTCCAACCATTTTATTGCCCTTATTCATCTAAATAAAACAATGAAGAAACTTTGCACATGGTCTTAATTAAATATTTCCTACTGTTTTGAGTCTATAGTTACCAAGCAGATCTACATCTCCATGGTTACAGACTACAAACAAACCGTGCGTAGTCTGATCATATGAGTATTATATCATATGATCATACTTCTTATTAACCTATCAAGTGTAGGGATCAGATGAATGGAGGTTCAGATTACTCTTCAAATATCAAAGTACAATAAGTGCAGATACAGAAACATAATAAAGAGTTATATTCACCTTCCCCCATCTTCCCAGGGCATACTCACGGCATCTGTCGCTCCCTCCGCTTCTGACCTTCTAGGTGACGTCATGCGCCTTGTAGGTGCCATGACACTGACGCACCCCATGTGATTGGGCCTCAGTGATCCCCCTGGGGCTTCTGACGTGATCCAGGAGGCCGGAAGAGGATGCAGAGAGAGTGTTGAACACTGCAAGGATGCCCCGGAAACATGAGGGAAGGTGAATGTAACTATTTATTATCTTTCCGCACCTCTACTTATCATACTCTGGGTTCAAGTCAAGCCTAAAACATTTGGAAAATTCATTTTAAATCCAGTTTGATCAGAACGGTTCACTCATCTCTAATGAAGGCAGTTTGCAAAGCTATTTTATGTTAGATGCGCTGGAGAAATAAAACAAATTTTTTGAAAATGTATCTCCAAAAAATTATTCTTTTGAAATCCGATAAGACTGGTATAAGGGTGGATTCACACAGTGCAGCAGTTACAACTGTATGAAATTGCATTAGGAAAAACTGCCTGCAGGTTTGATGAAGTTTCTGTTGAAGTTTTCTAATTTTACAAGTGAAACACATGTATTAACATGAATCCCCTGTGAAATCAAAAACTGCACCAAGATCTACATCTAAACGGAATGCAGTCTTTTTCCAAAGCAGTTTTGATGCAGTTTTAATGGCACTGTGTGATTGTACCCTACAGGACCATGGGCTTCCATCGTGCCTAGGGCAATACCCTACCCCTTGTGCAATAGGGGATTCCTGTTTAGTTTTCCACCAACCAATACCAAAGGGATGGGAAAGTGGAAGTAGCAAAGGTCAAATATAAAATAAACGAAGGTGGAATGGGCCCCATTCCTAACTCTGCTTCGGGTCCTAAGTTTACTTATGTGAGGTGCACATTAACATTCGGGTCTCCATCGTAAGGGTCTGCATGGGGACCTGAAAGATGGAGACCCTGTCTGCTTAAAAAACGGTTACCAACGGAAACCTGCGGACCCCATAAACTATATTGTGGTCCGCCCAGTTTCCACCCAGTTTCTGCCAGTTTTATACTGAAAACGGTGGAGAGAAAAGTCTTTCAAGTAGGACTTTTCTCTTTGCCAATTTTAAGCAGATCTGCAGCGGAGTCTCCTACAGAGACTCCAACGCAGATGTGAATCCAGCCTTAGGTAAATCCTATTTCCAGAGGACCAACTGTATGTGCAATGGTGCACACATCCTTGCTTTAGCCCGTACAATAATAAAGCCCTTATATTGATCATCCAAATGTGCGGCATCGAAAATATTCTATTACAGTAGTACCTGTTAGTCTTACATAATTTGTGTAATACTGTGAATTGTGGTGCAAGCGTTCATTGATGTATTCATTCTATAATCCTCTGAGACAAGAGTTCTAGCTGATACCTGACAGTAGACAGAAACAGACGACATTTCTCGTATTGCCTCATACTGCATGCAGCCTTTATCATCATCAGAGAGATCACTATCACGTGTCTCAGACATTGCTGAGCAACTCAGACAGCGGCTGCTTCTGCTAATTCTTACCTGTTATGGATCACCAACTATCAATGTTACTACCCCGACAAACTGCAGGACTAAAGAATGTACAATGTATTTATAGCCCAAGTACTTGAATTATATGGTTTGCAATGGCCCAGCCCTGCAAAATCTTCCTTACCTGGGATATTTCAATGCAGAGGCTCTTCTTCTTGCAGGGACTGTAAATCGCAATGTGGGCCCCCGGCCTTAAACACTAAGACTATATCAATATGTATTGATCAAATATTAAGTTATAGAAATAAAAACATTCTAACCAAACCATATAGGGTTATACCTTAAACAAGATATACCCTATCCAATTCATAGACACTCCCTTCACTTCTACAGGGCTGCCACAGATCACTGCCCTGGCAGGCTCATAGAAGTGAATAGAGCGCAGGCCATAGATGTGAACTAGTGCCGCATTCACATGGAGAACCTAAGGGAACTTTCAGCACTTAGTTCTCCAGACCGCTGGAGGTCCTCATGGTCAGATCCCTAGTAGACAGGGGATTTCTGTGGATAGGGGAGAAGTGTCATTAGTGGCACAACCCCTTGAAGTGGTAGAAATATTACGTCCTCTAACCCACTGAAAATACAAAAATGAGAAGAATTTAAAAAATATCCAAAATGAAGCTATAAAAGGTAAGTGTAATGCTGACTCACCCATCCAAATCTCATTTCCACCTTCCATCGTGGTCAGATTATTTTTTCCCAAGTTAGGAAGGACTGGGATAAAGGAATGATAGGAATGTTATATTGTAAGAGACAGCCAATGTTGTCCTAAGCTTCATTTGTCTGTATAAACTATTAATGTTGAATGTATTTCTGTGATTCTGTTCCTTTAAGACAGCAGCCATTGTAATTGTGACATGATGCTGGAGTGAGACCCCCCCCCCCTTTATGTCAGCCTGCCTGTTCTGCAGACAGAGTGTGAGCAGAGAAGCAGGAAGTGACGAGACAGAGAGCAGCAGCCATCTTGGCAAGTGTTGTATTGAACTGGTGTGGAGATTTTTCTGTACAGCTAAGCTGTATCTTGGTCCAGAGACAAACAGAGTGTAAAGAGACAACAGGACTAGTGAGTCCACGTGAAAGGAACTGTGCTCAGTGGCTGATCAGTGAGACTGACATTGTGACTGTGTATATGGATACCACAGATAGAGACTCGCAGTGCTGTTGATGTACTGGACAGCACCTGCTAAATCCCGGCTTACATCCCAGCTCAGTGTATGGATTGGGCAGGACTGTCAGTGTGCTGAGTGGAATCTTCTGTTGGATTACATTGCATTCATTGGGTTTCCCTGTTAAAGAGGACTTCATTTCTCCCGAGATCCTGATAACCGTGAAGGGAGGACGCTTCACTATAAAAGAAAGGAACGACTTTGGGCCCCACCGCGCGCTTCTACAGACTGTAAGCGGTCCACCTGGACCACTGGGGAAAAGGGGGTGCACCCAAATGTGATGTCAGGGTCAGTTAGGGATAGTTTTGAGTATATTGTTCATTCAGTGTCCATACTGCAGAAGTGGACAGAGTAAAAGTAGAAACCATTGCAGAATTTGCCTTGAAATTGTTCATGCTATATTGTATATTTTGCTTGTCTTTATCCCTGTCATTTTACCTTTAACTAGCCTTTATTAATTTATAGTAAATATATATTTTTTTCTTGAACTACCGCGTGTGCGTTCATTTCTGGTTGCGGAGTCCAAACCACCTGCCTTGCTCTCGGTTCACAATATTCTGGTACCTGCCAGCGACTGCTCCTGCTAATGTTGGAGATAGTCTTAAAAAAAAAAAAAAAATTAACCCCTTCCCACCCCGTGTCATAATAGTATGTCTTGCTGAGAAGGTTGTTCCCACATACCAATGTACTATTACAGGACAGTGATGGTTCAGTTAAAGGAGCTAGTCAGGGCACTCGTGCACATGGGCACCATGACACAAAGAGTACTTTTCAGGATGGCCATGCCCTCTTTAAATCAAAGCCATGACCTCATTTGGTGACATGGAAGCACAATGTGCCGCCCCCACAGTGCCTCCTGTCCCCTGTATTAATGGTCCTATTATATAAATTATGTCCACTTGTATTATTATTATTGTATCATCCCTAATGTCCCCTGATGCTTCCTTGTATTATCTCCCCTAATGTTCCCGTCACCTCATTCCCCATATATTATTCCTCCCAATGTCCCCTGATGCCTCCAATGGCCCCTGATGATACTATTCCCTCAATATCTCCTGATGTCCCCTTTAATGTCCTCTGGTGCTCCCTTATATTATTTGTCCTTAATGTCCCCTTATACCTCCACTAATGTGCAAAAAAAATTATACTCACCTACCTACCTCACCTACCTACCGTACCTCAGTTTCTTCTTCCAGACTGCAAGCCGCTTTAGGCCTTTCTGTTCAATGCTTCTATGGAAAATATAGGTCATATATGGCACCTCATACAGAGTGTTTTGCACACCATTGAAAGCCAAAGTGCACTTGTCCATATACAAAGCCTTACTTTGTTAAGGGTAGTGAGAACAGAAGAAATGGCTTAGTTATCATCGGGAGTCCATGCGACTTAGAGCTTCCAGCTTCATCCTGCAACCATCCACCTTTCTAGTGGTCTCCAGGGACAATAACAAGGGTTAAGATCCAAAGACTTTCTAACTCTTGAATGGGGCTGAGCTGCACAGCCGCACATACAAACAATAAAAGCTCTGCAGTACTCTAGTGAGCCCTTTGCACAGTGAACTAAAGATAACCATCCATGTTTTCTTAGAAAACCCCTTTAGTCCAGGGCCCCACGTTGTGAAAACGCAGCGGCAAAAAACAAGGCATTTTAAAGAACCTTTAAAGTGGATGGGATTCTAGCTAGAAAAAAATCAGTAGCGGAAAAACTGCATTATCAACTCACAGCATGTCAATTATACCTGCAGAAACGCTGGCGCTTTACGTATAGGTATAATAGGAGCAGAAAGTCCGCAGAGGAGACCCCTGTGAAAGCGCAATGTGTTTCTGCTGCATTTTTTTTCAGCAGCGTTTTTTTTGCTGCGCTTCACTATGTGGGGCCTTAGCCTTAAGGACCTACAAGAAGGAAACAAACAAGGAAAGGTTGATGTTCTCCATTGAGGAAGGACAGAGGAGGTTCTAATGAAACCTTACACCGCTAATTCAATGATGGGCTTATGGGGATGGAAAAGGAGCAAAGAAAATGGGAACAGACAGGGTCAGAGGGAAGAGTAAGAGGTTAAATCATTACTGTTGTGCTGTCACATGAATGAAGTGCAGATTTTGTCTTGGAGAGGAGTAGATGAGCTAATGAGACGCTATATAAGCAGGCTGTTCCCCCCTGCCATTATTACATTATTATAATATTATACATTACCAGTACATTTCATTGGATTAAACGACTGTAGAAATGACTTATAGGGTGTACTAGGGTAGATGAGTTTGACAGATGTGCTAGAACTACCTAGTTTTTTCTATATAGGATTACTGGTGGGTCTGGGGTGTATGAAATTTAAATTTAACAAGTTAGTGGCTGACCCATAGACTTTCTATGTCGGTCAATAATGGACTTTATTTCAATACAATAGGCTTTCTATGTTACTTGCATCAGAATAAGCATGGTTTGTGTAAAGCAGGTGCTCGGCATTTAACCCTTTAGATGCCACGATCAATAGTGACCATGGCATTTCATGGCTCCAGAGGGAGGGTCAGCCTCTACAGTATTAGGCATCAGAACCACTGTAAATACTATCGGAGGGTGCCAATGCAATTAAATGACAGTCAGGGGCCTAATGAAGGTCCCCAGGTCTGCTACACTGCCTGTCAGTTTGTGACAGACTGGGTATTACATAACTAGTGCAGTATATTATACAGTATATGCTTTCTGAAGATCTCATGTTCAAGTCCCCTAGGGGGACTAAAAGTAGTATAATGTTTTAATAAAGTTTGAAAAAAAAATAAAATCACGTTAATAAATAATAAAACATGAATCCCCCATCCCAAGATGTAATAAAAAAATAAAAAAATCCCCATCCCAAAACATTTTCTTATTAATAACAAAAAAAAATAATAAAAAAAATAACTATAACCCAAATATTGAGTATCGCTGCCTCTCTAATAACCCTGGCAATTCAGCTGCAATATTATTTTCCCCACATGGTGAACAGGGAAAATAAAATGTAAAAAAAATTGGCAGAGTTGCCATTTTTTTCTCTCTTGGCCACTGAAAAAATGTTCTGAAAAGCAATCAAAAAGGCTTATGTTCCCCAAAATGGCATAAATAAAAATGTCAGGTCTTCCCGCAGAAAAAATGATAAAGTTATGGGTCTTGGAAAGTAGTAAAAAGTAGTAGTAAAAAAACTCAACATATTTGGTAATGTAATGTGTAGATTAATAATAATAAATGTATTGAATAATTTATGACGCATGGTGAATGGCACAAAAATTACAGTGTAAAAAGACAATGGTAGAATTGCTGTTTTCTTCTTTTCCTTCCCAGATAAACAAAATTTGAGATGTACGGACCCTGAAATGGTGCCATTAAACACTACAACTTGTCCCACAAAAAACAAGCCCTTATAGAGTTATATTAATGGAAAGATTAAAAAGTTATAGCTCTTGCTAAGCAATGATGGAAAAATACAAAAAATAGATGGTAACCGGTCAGTCAGTTCCATCCTTGTTCATGGGTTGTATCTGGTATTGCAGCTCAGTCTTATTCCCTTGGGCTACAGTGGGTACGGAAAGTATTCAGACCCCTTTACATTTTTCACTCTTTGTTTCATTGCAGCCATTTGCTAAAAGCAAAAAAGTTCATTTTATTTCTCATTAATGTACACTCAGCCCCCCATCTTGACAAAAAAAAACCTGAAATGTAGATATTTTTGCAAATTTATTAAAAAAGAAAAACTGAAATATCACATTGTCATAAGTATTCAGACCCTTTGCTGTGACACTCATATTTACTCACTTGATGTCCATTTCCTTCTGATCCTCCTTGAGATGGTTCTACTCCTTCATTGAAGTCCAGCTGTGTTTAATTAAACTGATTGGACTTGATTATGAAAGGCACACACCTGTCTATGTAAGACCTCACAGCTCACAGTGCATGTCAGAGCAAATGAGAATCATGAGGTCAAAGGAACTGCCCAAGGAGCTCAGAGACAGAATTGTGGCAAGGCACAGATCTGGCCACAATGGCTGCAATGAAATAAAGAGCGAAAAATTTAAAGGGGTCTGAATACTTTCCATACCCACTATATGCTGCTATGGACTAGTCACAGTCCATGGTCAAGGGTAGCACTGTTTTAATAGAAAGTTTTATATAATTTCATTCTTACACAACAGAAGTCTCAAATCCAAAATACTTTATTGAAACAAAGCATTGGTAAGAAATAACAATCTAAGCTGGAGTTACAAAACACCCAATATAAGGCAGCAGCCACTGGGTCACAAATATATACATCCAAAGGGATCGCACAATATACTGTGAACCTATCATAGGCTAAGGTGCTACAATACCATATAAACCTATTACAAAAGTTGAAGTCCATTGGATTGGGATGTTTATTCGCAAATTCTGTCCTACATGAAGGTTAACAATGAAGTTTAATCCACAACCCTTGGAATCCACAGGCTAAACAGATGAAACTTTCACCTTTCACCTCTTGGACCACTTCTCAAACCAGTTTATGGTTGTAAAGTAATCTAGTTTTATGGATTTCATCTCTTCACCCTTTCTGAAGGATTGAGCATAGCACATCAATGGGCACAGTTAGATCTTCCTGCCAAGGCTCACACAGAATTAAGTCTGTAGTCTCCTAGAGAGCTTTCAAGGTCGGGTTATAGGTCACTGCCGCAGGGAGGACAATTTCTGACTCCTTTACAAGTTTTTTAAATGTAACTGGACAATTGAACATTAAGTCTCTTTTGTCTTCAATACTTCGAGTTAAACCCAGATAATAAGTAGTCTGAAACATTCAACACAATATATACAGTGTGTCACTGTATTGTCATGTTATTCATTTCAGATGCTATCTAGTAACTGATGTGTCTTTTTCATATACAGTAGCTAAGGTGGTCGTACACATTACATAGTTGATGGCTTATTGTTTGGCTAACAGTTATCTCTACTGCCTGCCCTATACAGATGCACACTCAGATCAGCCAAGCATTCGTGTGTTCTCAGTGGGAAGAGGGGAGTAGACACCTCTGGCAGAAGCTTATCTCCACTGAGAACAAAAGAATCAGGCATGTTGAAATCCAACTACTTGATCCTTCTCTCCCCAAACATCTGCTATCGGGGGGGGAAAGTCAAGAGCTCCCATACACATTAGATGGTCAGCTGGTCCCACCATTTAGCCAACACTAATTTAATGTGGCCAAATAATCTTTTTTTTTTCTTTTACTTTTATTTTTAGACCCCCTAGGGACCTTGAACCCTAGGGGGTCTGATCACTCATACTATTCACTGCAATACTAATGTGGCAGCGTGTAATAGAGCCACACTAATGACAAGCCTGGGAGCCTTCAATAGGCTCCCGGCTGTCATGACAACCGATCATTGCCCTCTGATGATGTTCAGGAGAGCAGTGATCGAGTAAAGATGGCGGCACCCATGGCATCTGCGCACTTTAGATGCCGCGGTTGCATTTGACCACGGCATCTAAAGTGTTAACAGCTGAAATTAGTGTCGGCACCAATCGAAACTGTTAGCAGTGGGTGCCGGCTCCTGAGCTCTCTCCATACACCCCTTCACACCCCAATCACTTACATGTACATGATTTTGCGTGAAGGGGTTAAAGAATGTGTCTATGACCAACTTGATGGAAATTTCCCCCTTTTCTCATCAAGTATTTTGAGGTCAAAATTCTGTGCTGATTTAAAGGGGCTAAATGTCATCTTGGTGGGGGTCCAACTTCTGGAACTGCAGCAATCTTGAAAATAGGGATCACTCATCTTGGATGAAATTATGACATCCATGTCCATTGCACTCCATTCAAATACATGGGCCTGCCTGAGATAGCTAAGTACAGATAAGGGAGAGATAGGGGAAAAATACCTACCCCTGGTCCTTGGTTTGGGCAGCATGTCCCCATTCCCTCCAGTGCCATCACAGGCTAGGCCAGAAGTGCAGAGGCTTAGGTGACCACTGTGGCCAAATAATGGCATAAGTGGTCACATGTTGGGTACTAGTGACATAATTGCCGATACATCACTGCTATTCAACATGTGACCAATGAGACCTCTGCATTTTGGGTCTGGAGGGAACAAGAGATGCAGAGGACCAGGGATAGGTGACCATCACTTTTTGTTTATTTTGCATCACCCCCGGCCCCTTCCTGGAAAACCCCATTAATAAAGTTGTCAGACCAATGGAGACCATAATCCCATCTGGTTATTCCTGGTCATGTTTCTCACTACTTTAACAATTTGGAAGGGGTAAGAAAAGTTGAAGACTATTGTGCACGACGTGTATAGGCAGCTATTTGATGCCTTATTATGCACGGCAATGAATGGTCTAAGGTAGAAAACATGATGAAGTTTCCATGGGTCAGTCAGCAGCTAGGGTTAACTGGAAACACGTGTCTGCAGCTTGTTAAAGCATTCAGGCATACAAATAGCTCTTATGTCTAAATACGCACAGGTATAATGATGGAGGGAGTTGCACCATGAACGCTGACTTTGCTAAACAGAACTTGCAGTGTATGAGGAACAAGGCTCTGAGCGTTTTCAAGTCACCATATTCTCTGTACCAGTATAAACAAGTAACTTCTTTATTGAGGTTGCTGGAGCTCTGCAGGAGAGCCATATTGCTTCAGACCTTCCTGACATATTTTACCATGTTAGACTGCATTCATCATGTTGCTACCTCAATATCCTATTTAAACTCAGGTCTGTTCTGTGAGGTCTTTTCTGCAACCAGAGCAAAATGTTTTGCAAACCCTGGGCAATGCAAATGGGGTCTGAGTCATAAGTCATAAGGAGATACAGAGGTGTGTGTTTGCCTGAATAACTAGTGGGCTTGTTGCTGGCCAAGACTGTTGTTTGGCTAGACTAGAACCAAACCTTACATCAACTAGTAGATCATACCCATGTATGTTGAGAGCAGCATGGTGAGGAAACTGGTGAGAAACTCTGGCTAATATCTGACACTTCTGGTAACATTGGTGAAGTGAGCACAGAGCTGTCTAAGATTGGGGGTTATTGTCCTAGTAGGGTGTCAATGCAAAAATATGTCTTGCCAGTGATCATAATAAAGCTTCAACATATTCCATAGCACTTGACAGATATAGTCCTATATACGGCTCACAATCTACATTTCCAATCAGGATGTCTATGGAGTGTGGGAGGAAACTTGTGCAAAAACAGGGAGAACATACAAGCTCCTTGCAGATGTTGTATTTGGTCAGATTTGAACCTAGAACTCCAGGGATACAGTACTAACCACTGAGCCACCATGCTACTTTAATAGGATCATGTCATGACCTAATCCATATTTTTGACCTTATAGTGCAGATGAGGCTATTATTAAAGAAAAATTTAGAGCCTTTTGTGTATAGCTACTTTATTTGATGTTCCATTTATGGCTTGTGAGGGGAGCTGTATAACTCTGCAGCCCGTCACAGAGACGTCGACCTGGGAGAACCCTTTACAGAGGGATTCCAAAATGGCACATCAAGGCAAAAGTGAGCGTGGCCTTTTAAGGGGTGTGGTTACATATATCCAGACCATATAATATTAGACTTCAGATTGTTAGTGGTAATTAAAATAAACAGTTGCACCATTTTTTATTTAGGCCAGTTAGTGATCACTTTAAATATCTTTTGATGATACTGAATATATATATATATATATATATATATATATATATATATATATATTATATATATTTACAATTATTTAATAAAAAATTTCTAAAGCCTTATTTTAATATTTTTTTTCATTAGGTATGTTTATTCTTATACCAAGGTTTTTCTTTCCCTGCGTACATTTGATATGATATATAGAGAAATATCTCTATATGCTAGTACATTATATGCTTAGAAAATATATTGTTAAGCATACAATGTACTGATATATATAGATATCTTTGTATACCAATACATTATGTAGGGACCATACAATGCTATTGCTGCTTGTGGCTCAGTCAGTAGCGTAACAGTCGCCATGCGGACCAAAATGGTGGAGAGCCCAATGCTAATGTGAACCTAGCCTTACACTGTGTATTGCATTGATGAGTACATGTCATTTTAACTGATGCAGATCATCGCACAGTTAGTACTATGGAAGTTTTTGGAAGCTGGATCTCATGATTACTCTCGAGTCTGCTTGAAGGATATCTTAAGGCATAGGCAGCAGGAAAGGACTGGGTTGCACTCTTTTACTGCTTGTGTCCCTCTAGTCTGCTATAGTAACACAGTAAGCAAATTCTCGGTTAAGACCCCTGTGTCCAGATTGTGTGCCCCTTCCTCTGCTAGTAGGAAGCTCCAGAAGGCTACTTGTAACGGAGGGAGTCTGTGTGACTAGAGAGCTGCTTTGTGAGGAACAACTAGATGTTACTTATTTGCCCATAGTTGGGGACCATTGTCCTACACACAGTAGAGCAAGTTCTGGACCAGTAGCCAAACTGGTGATCACATTACCTGGCTGCCCATAATGAAATGGGATGAGAAGGTATAGATACAACTAAGTAGTTATAAAAAAATGTAACTATGTAAAAAAAATGCACTGTTACATGCCTTTAATGTGAGCGGTGAGATGTAGCAGAGCTGTGCAGTGACCTCTCCTCTGCCACTGCTTGTAGGAAAGGTCATAATAAGAGTAAGGAGACTCTTCTACATGACAAGAAGCAACTCTAATGGTGACAGCGACTGTTTTCTAATATTGCTGCCTTTTTGTTTTCCGGAATTACAAAGTGACTGAGACTAAGAGATCTCCCTAAGGGTATAGACACATGCGGCAGATATGTTGCAGAGGTTTTTGCAACTATCTCATTCATCTGAATGTAGAAATATGTTTGCTGCTAAAACAACCTCAGCTGCAGAACCTATGTGTGAATGTAACCTAAATCCTGAAAGCAATTGGGCACCCAACAATGGGGCCAATAATGCCTATTACATTATGTTTTTGCTTTTTCATGATCCAGAATACAAGCTTTGTGGTGGAACTAACACACTGTAAAACTAGGCATAACCCCTTCTGAAATAAAGAGAGTTTCTACATAATCTACTTGGACACATCTGCAGCTCATGTAAAAAAAAAAAAAAAATCAATCCACATACATTATTACAGAGAAGAAGGGTAGCGGGAGTTGTAGCTCACATAGACTGAGGTGGGATTAGACCTCCTGCCTGGGTTTCTCATACACATTCTTCCAAAGGAATTTGCAATATTTTCAGGCATACACATTAAATTAAGTTGGCTCCAGCCTTGTAGAGTTAGTCCCCTGAAGAGGTGGCATAACATCTCCTAGTATTGTGACCCGCAGACACTGTCCTACTGCTAATGGCTGGGCTACTGGAAGGCTCAATGGAAAAAGTGGACAAATATTTCTTGTACCAGCTGGTGCTTTATGAGGACAGCAAAGGTTAGATGTTCTGCTGAAAGAACTCTATAGGAAGGTCTGGAGGTCGCAGACTAGAAAAACAAAACCTAAACTAATGTTAGGAAAGCATTTACACACCAATCACTGTTACCATGGAGAGCATTGTAAGTGCCTATACAGGATCTGGAGACCAATGATCGATGATCTGTAAATTTGCTGTAACATTTTTGTTGGATAAGATATAAATGTCATCACGTCTGAATTACTGAGATGAAAATGAGTATTTTCTAGTCTACTACTCAAAACTGTCTGTATCAGCCAAAACTACCTATGTAACATATGGTAGGGTAAGAAAAATTAACCACTTAGTTGACATGTCACATGTAGGTGAGGATGTGATATCTACAACTAAATAGGTTTCTTTACTGAAATTTGGAAAAGGAAGAGCAATTTTTCAGTCAATACAACTGAAAACTAATAAAGTAGTTTCCGCTTAGTGACAGTCTTTAGCCACCAGGCCAAAACAAAGGCAGTCTCCATTTTCTATGGATGAGACATGGAACAACGCTATCAAGGCTTCTTCCACCAGTCGACCTCAACCATCCACTCACCAGGTTGTGGTACTCCGTTGCACCCTCTTCCCATCTTTGACTCCATTAGGGCTCTTCGTAGCCAACAACCATACCAACTCTGCACCCACCTTGGACCCCAACGCTTGGCACATTATCTGTGTCAGTACGACCTGTGCCCTCTGGCTTTCTGCGGGGTTGGTTACACTCCTCGTTATGGAAGCATATTAACTAAAATCCCATAATCTCATTAAGTAAGTGACCATATCAGATGATCTAAGGAAAGGATGTATATAGCCAGTCTAAAGGTATCCATTCACATTAAATTAACTGTTGAACCCACAGGGCTGACCAATTATCTGATGTGGGGTTGTCTCTACATGTCCCAACAGATGTTGGGGGGAAACAAGGATCAGGCATGTTGAATTTTACATGTCCGATCATTTTATCTTGAGGAGGTAAGTCAAATTCAGAGGTGTCTGGCAGCCACTTACTCCTCTCTCTCCATTTAAAATGCATTTTGGCACAGTAGAGCATGTGGTCGGTTTGGAAAAATAGTTGTTGACTGAGCAAGCATTGAGCCAAAGGTATACCTCACCATTACAAGCTTCCAATCATGCCATCTATGAATGCAACACACTATCTATACTCTATAATCCTCCCACCAACCTGTACAACTGCTGTGATGAGGAGTTAGTATGGAGCATGCATACTGTTGTTCTATGGGAGCTATAGAAACTGCATCTTAAGGATAGGTCAAACCCCATGTAGTCTAGTCCCGCAGTCACACACTCCTTTCTGTGTATCCCATACTTCTTACTAACGCATATTTGCTAGGTTAGCCAAACTTAAATAGATGGCAACTTGACAAAATCAGACACCCTGGTCTCCATAGGAGATGGACATAAAATGATACCATCTTCATATAGACATATTTATAAGAACTATACGACTATACGTTTTTCCTTTTTAGATGCATTGGACAAATAAAAACGTTGCTGTGAAATAGAAACTTCTGTTTAAAACGTTTATGAACTCAAATGATAGTTAAAGTGTGCACTTTTTTTTTTTTTTTTTTAGTATTGTATCAGGTGGCGGGTGTTTGGTGAACATATTTAACTAACTTACCTAAAACCTTCCTTTTAATAGAAAACAGGTTCTAAAATACCTCTAACTATATACATTTGTATTACCAGTATGTAGAGCTGTAGCATTTGGTCACTTCAGATGGCTGTATCTCCTAGAAAAGTGGTTCTGGTGTCATATGAAAGCAGAGTAATACCTAGGCCACAGTACTAGGTATTAAACCAGAGATACAGCCATTTGAAATGACCATCTCCCCTTTGGCAAATGCTACATCTGTATGTAGGGCATTGAGAATAGGTGTATGGGACAGACTCTCCCTGGCAATGCTTAGTTAGAGCATTGCTAGGGAGAACTTTAGAGCTTTTTTTTTCTATTAAAAGGTAGTTAAAATAGTTCAAAAATGTTCACCACACACACCAACACAATAGCTAAGAAAAAAAATGCCACTTACACTTAGTAACGGGGATTTTATTCCTAAGGTGAGTGATTCATAGAAGTCTTCCTATATCTTTGTACTTGGAAAAGTAATGGTTAATCTGGTTGTACAGGGTTAGAAAAACAAAGATGTTTTCTTCCAAAAACAGTGCTATACCTGTTCACAGGTTGTGTGTGGTACTGCAGCTCAACTTTATTAAAGTGAATGGGGCTGCCCTACCTTATCACACAACATGCAGCCATATTGTCTAGCCCTATACAAGATAAAGGACTTCAGTAGTCACGGATATGGAGCAATTTACACTGCACGTTCTGTATGTCATATACTTTCGAGTAGTGCACTAATCTCTTAAAAAGTCTCTCCCTTTAAGAAACAGGAGCAATATAAAATCTAGTGAATTATTATATACCTATATACACATGTCCTAATAAGAGAGCAGGAAACCTCTGCGGACTTTCTGTGAAAAGCGCTGCAGGAAAAACCTTGATGCATTGCCGCTGCGGCTTTTCCTGCAGCGCTTTTTTGTTGCAGTCCGCTACATGGGGAGAAAATACGGGTGGAGGAGGGGGCCACTTGGCTTCTGGTGTCGTATGATATAAGAGATTTTCATCTTTCATACAACACTAAGGTTGCAGTTGAAAATACAGTTAGGATTGGGATATTTATATCCAGCTGCAGGTAGAACTCCAAACTTCTTGTCATATGAGAGATGAGAATCTCCTCCTTTATACGACACCAGAAGTCAAGATATAAGTGTATGAAGTGACCCTCCCCCTCCCCATATTTTCTCTTCATTACACATGACACCGTACACAGTGACAAGCATGGGACAGTTATCAATAGAGAAGCAAGGGAAAGAATAAAATGCAGAATTTCACAGAAAGGAGCTAAAATTTGCTAAAATAAAATATATTACAAAATCTACTAATGAAAAAATTCTGCCAGAAAATCAAAAAGTTGTCCGAAAGTTTAGTTACATTGTAAATATAAAAGTTAAAACATGTAACATAATGAAAAAAATAAACTTGTGTTTCAGCCGCCGCGATTCATCCACCAGGAAGCCCATAGCAAATCCCTGTCATCCTGCTGCATGCCTGCTCCTTGAAGTGAGGACATGGAGCAGCTTAGTTCATGATCCACGGCTAGCGAGAACTCATCGGTCCTTTATAAATTCTGTTTCCGCTGTCTGAGCTTGGAACAATAATCTGTGGAATTCCTCCAAGGAATTTACACATCATTTTCCAATTCTTAAAGGGGCCGCAGCATGTCTGCCACACAACAGCCTCACCTGTGCAGGGCAGGAGGGCTGCGTCCAACTGGAAGTGGAAAACAAGATTAATTGGGAAGAGATTTAAGTTCCAAGCTGTGAGTTAAATATGAACAAGAGATTATCCCACAGCATGTAAGGTTACTTCATCAGACTTCAAGTCTCATGTCACGCTGCTTTAACTACCTGATATGAGCAGAATGTGTAAAATATGGATGAACAAGGGACTAGGCAATTACACAAACATTGCTATGCTCAGTTCCATCCCAATAAGTCCTTCCTGATCCCTACAGTGCATGTTTCCTGAGCACCATTCCTGCTCTGAATGCTTTGTGGAAATCCTATAATTCACAGGGGAAAAGCTAATCACTAGTTATATTATGTGACATCCAGGGGGAGCTCACCTAGGTGTGCTGGATCAAATACAATGTGTCAGGGGAATCCATTGTTGCCATTGCCAGCCAATGCCGGGACTTCTGTGTGCATGATTTATGTAAGCAATAAACATCAGAAGGTCATAGAAATACAGATAGCAGTAATATTATTGGCACATGGTAGGTTGGGCCAGAGGCTGCTACAATTATTGTACCGGGGCTTTAAGATACACCTGTACTCGTAAACGGAGACAACCTTTAGGAAGAAATCCCAAAGCAACATCTGAACCTTGTAAATGCAAACTATGCAAATTCTAACTCAATTTTTTAATCGGACTAAACAAGTTTCAATGTCAGGCAGCAAAAAGGATTTTAGGGTGCATAAAAAGAGGATAAAACTGTGACCTCATTGAAATATTACCTTTCCTATAGATCCATCATGGGACCATGTCTCAAATACGGAATTCAGTTTTGGGATCCACATCATAAAATGATATACTGTGGGTGTTATGAACCAAATGCAGAACAAGACAGATAGTTAGTCCCAGAAAACCAGACACCCCTGCACACTATGGTAAACAGCGCCGAACGTCCGGCGCCCCCCGAGTGGGCCGAAACCAGCCTCCAGAGGTTTTCACCAGAGCTCCTGATGGTGGAGATGGACTTGGATGCTTTTTTCGGCTAGAATCATAGCCCCTCTGGGGGCGCGGGATGCACGGCGCACCACAAGTTCCCAGAAATCTGAAAACCACTCACCTGAGCAAGTGTAGAGGCTGATGGAAATCCAGAAGCAGAGGAAGATGCAATTGCAGGTAGTTTCCAGGAGGTGGCAGAAGTCCAAAATAACGGAGTCATACGGTCCAAGTCGGCAACAGGAGATAGCGCAGTACAAAGGAGTCAGACAAGAGAGTAGTCAGCAAGATGGGTCAGCATCAGGAGGTCACGCAGTAGAAAAATCGGAGATCAAGGAGAGGAGATCAAGGAGGCACGCAGAGCTCACAACAGGAGGGAACGAAGGTACAGAATCGGCAGGCAGGAAACGTAGGTCAGGAAGCAGGAGCAGGAGGTCAGAACAGCCAAACGGTAACAGAACGCAGAGTATGGAGCTAACACCCAGAAACACTGAATAGCCAGCGACACAGGAGCAACGGAAGTGGTAAAATTCACAAATACAAAAAAGTGAAAAAGTGCAGCAGCCTCTGACACAGCACAAAGGCATATAAAGAACAGAGATAAAAACTGCATTACTGCTATTATTGGCACATATTAACTAACATGATCTATAGACTAAATATATAAATTTGAGGTTCTTCATTATACATATTTGATCAAACAGTAGGAAGCCCTGTACCTGCCCCGACAAGGCGACCTCATTAAGGTGGGACCCTATACTAATACCTCTCTTGGACTCAAAATGAGTCTACAGTGTGAATCTATCTATCTATCTACCTATTTATCTATCTACCTATCCAATATCTATCTATCTATCTATCTATCTATCTATCTATCTATCTATCTATCTACCTATCTAACTACCTATCTATCTATCTATCTATCTATCTAATCTATCTATCTACCTATCTAACTACCTATCTATCTATCTATCTATCTATCTATCTATCTACCTACCTATTTATCTATCTACATATCCAATATCTATCTATCTATCTATCTATCTATCTATCTATCTATCTCATAACTGTTATTTTATTTATCTATCTATCTCATTTCTATTTATCATAAATTTTGTCTCATACCTATCTGTGTCTGTCTATCTATCTATTTATCTATCTATCATCTATATCTATCTCTCTCATCTATCTATCTATCTATCTATCTATCTATCTGTCTGTCTGTCTGTCTATCTATCTATCTATCTATCTATCTATCTATCTATCTATCTATCTCTCTAAAGTCCACAAGAGAGCAACACCAAATAGTTACATTTTGCAAAAATGGGTGCAAATCCCTCAGGTGAACAACTTATTGACCATGTAAGTATCTCCAAAAAACACAGGCAGCACCCCAAAAATAGTGAAAAAATAGAAGGGCATTATGAGCCCCCAAGAGCAACGTTTCAGTTCCTATAGAACCTTTCCCAAGTAGTGGATTGGATACACGTGCAGCATATTTATAGTGCATCATGAAATAGATCATTTAACAATCAATTAAATACTAAACAAATATAAGTGTATCAAAGTCACATTTCATACATGAAAGCATCTCTATTTCATGCTTTTTTATATAATTGTATAGGGGGGGGCCATAAATGCCGTGGCCAGATGTTACATAAAAATATATAGTGAAATATAAAATGCACTACATTGAAAGCATTTTTTCCCAAAAAGCAGCATGCTCTGGGCATTGAGTTTTTCAGGTGTTTTCCCATAGGCTTCCTTATAGAACCTTAAAGCACCAGAAAAACGAATGTTAGAAATGTAACAAAATCAGTAAAGCATCCAAAAACACGTGTAAAATACAGCATGATAAAAACTTGAAATTTATGGTAATTTTTGCAAGTATTTTAAACTGATAAAAGAAGTGTGGTAAAGGTGGCCTAAGTAAAAAAAAAAAGTGATAAAGATAATAAAACATTACTAATGCCTCATTTCAGAGTATAAAATCCTGCTGTAAGTCTGCCACCTGCTGGTGACTTACGGTATCAACATACAAACTTTTTTAAAAAAAAGTTTACAAAGTGAACTTCTGATTTATCCTACCCAGAGGCACAACTATAGGGGGTGCAAAGGTACCGGGCCCTGGAGGCTGAGGGGGCCCATAGGCCCCATTATAGCATAAGACACTAGAATTATACATAACACATGGGGGCCCAAGAGATCGGAGTTACACCTCTGCCTGCCTTCATGGGACCCCTCAGACAGGAGAATGATTGTAAGATTTGCCACATTAAAGGATATAATAAAATTCAATATGGACGATGTCTTTTATATATTCTACAGCCATAATAAATAAGCCAATTACTAGTCACTGACAGTCACACAAAAAGTTTTGCATTTTTCTCAGAGAATATTGTTCTCCGATATGCAAAATGAGTTTTGTGGATAATTATTGCAGATGTGCCTGGGAAGAGTAACCACAGCTATCTATGGACTTTATAATCATTTCTATTACTTTAGCTACTTCTTTTCTATATTGTTGTCCTATGTTCCTCTTTGTCTTTCTTACAGGTTTTGCACAAGAGTTTTTCCAATATTTTCTAACCTTACTATAGTGATACATTTCTGCCATCTAGTGGTGAAAAGGAAGCTAGCATGCACTGTTTTGATATGATTGCTGAAGGGGACAAATCTAGAGGACCGTGGCAGCTTATCCTATGTGATGTGCTGTAATGTTATTTCGTATTAAGATCACACTGTAAAGGGAATGTAACATGGCAGAATGAAGCTACAATGCATTGCAGTCTGACACGTAAAATCGCTTCCAAAGTCCAGTTTAGAATGTAAAAATAAGTGTCATTGTGATGTCACATGACATCATGATACTACCATGGGATAATAGCATGGGATTTTAATATCAGCATATGGGGAAAACTGGCGGAGCTACTATAGAACTTTTAAAAGTATAAGGACACAGCTTTTTATTATTGAAGTCCAATATCCCCCCTCAAGCTTCCCCACGGTATAATGTCCCCCTCCAGTTGCCCCCAGTTTAATGTTCCCCTCCAGTTGCCCCACAGTATAATGCCCCCTCCAGTTGCCCCACAGTATAATGTCCCCCTCCAGTTGCCCCACAGTATAATGTCCCCCTCCATCTTCCCCCACAGTTTAATATCCACACCCAGCTGCTCCACAGTTTAATATTTCCCTCCACCTGTCCCAACGGTATGATGTTTCCCTTCAGTTGCCCCCCACCATTTAATATCCCTTTCCAGTTGCCTCCACAGTATCAATTCCCCCTGAAGTTGCCCCCACAGTATTATGCCCCTCTATTGGTTCCCCCCAAAAATAAAAAAAAAACACTTATACTCACCTTTCCCTGTCCCCCCTATGTCACTGATCTGGAGCCTTCAGGGAGTTGCAGATGCATAGTAAGTAACATCATCACATTTCACCTACTACTCCCGGAGCAGAGACAGGAGAAGAATGGTGAAGCAGGGAGCGGATGGCTCCTGCTTCCCCATTATTGATGCAAATCATCTACGTCCGAGGATACAGATGAGTTGAAGCTGGGACATACCTTCTGCCGCCCAGGACAGCACCCAGAATCCGGGACTGTCCCGCTGAAACCGGGATGGCTAGGAACTATGATGGCAACCAATGAAGTTTTTCATAATAATAAGTTTCCCCAAACCTCCTCTGACATAAAAGGGTTCTCCCCATCTTAGTAGTTATGGCTATATCCATAGGGTATGCAATAAATAGCTGATAGGCGTGGGTCCAGCCACTCAACAAGGGGGTGCCATCTGTTCCTAAAGTAAATGAAGAGGGATCACGCAACAGAAAGGTGGAACCTGCAGCTATTAAGTATTTATGGAATATGCTATTGATATAGAAATAAATACTGAGATGGGAATACGCCTTTAACGTCAGCACAAAAACTATGTCAGGATCTTCAGATGTCTTGTCCAACATCAATGTCTGACCTCACAAATGCTCTTGTGAATGAATGGGCAAAAATTCCTTAAGACACACTCCAAAATCTTGTAAAAAGTCTTCCCAGAAGAGTGAAGGTTGTTTTAGTTGCAAAGAGGGACCAACTCCATATTATTGCCTATGGATCTAGAATGGAACGATAGAAGAGCTCCTAGAGGTGTGATGTGTAGGTGTCGCACTACATTTGTCCATATAGTGTACTTCTACCACTAGGTGGAACTTTAGAGTACTGTACAGCAGCTTTAATTAAAGGATACGTGACACCCAGGAAGGTTACATTAGATTAGAGCATATCAATTATATATTAATAAAGAGGAAATGAACTTCAATGCGCTCTTGAAAATATGTAGTACTTATGTCCCCGGGAAAGTTAGGAGTCAACTTTAACTCGAGTTATATGTCATGTTACCTATGGGAATATTGCCCCTAAAGAGAACACCGTGTGGTTAGGTCTGGTATTGCAATCATGTATAATTCATTTTTACATTTGGTCTCACCACTTAGTACTTTTAAATATTGATTTGATTAAAAATAGGATGTGTTAGTATTTAGTATTGGCTGCTAGAAAGATCGTGGGACTCCGACCTTGCCTGTATACAGGGGTATAGCTGTGGGTAATGTTGAGTTATCAGTCACCTGGGCTGTGATGCATTTGGGGATCCACAGACTCTTTGACATACAGAAACACCAATTATAACAATGGTAGTCAGGGACCCTGTTACAGATCTTGCACTGGGGTCCTGGAGCTTTATATTACCACTATGCTCCAATAGCAAGTTATGCAATGGAAAAAGCTGACCCATAGCATTGTTTAGTGGCCCTATACACCCTACTATGTTTATGTGTTAGGGAAAAGATTATCATTTAGATTTTGTTATATACCCATGTCTGATATAAGTTATGTAATATACACCTTATAGAGGACATATCCCCATTCCTGACCTGTCTCTTTTAGTAAATGCTTGTATTCCACATGAACTAACTATTTTAGAGCATCTGTATGTATATATATATATATATATATATATATATATCTGTGTTCTGTTCCTCCATTATTCCTCCTGCAAATGTATGAATGCCAATGTAAGTGGGCATTCACACTACCATTAGTAGCATCCGTTACAAAATGTTAACAACGTACACTAACAGAACCATCATAAATCCGTTAAAATTCCTATTGATTTCAATGGGATTTTATCTGATGTCCGTTAGTCTCCATTTACACCAAATCCGCCACATGTCCGTTATTTTTCGCGAACATATTAACGTGGGGCGCAGGACTTTTGTGTCCGTTCAAAATAACAAACTTATGGCGGATGGCAAGCGTCTGTTATTGTCTAACACTAATGTCTATGGGTAACGGACGGTTATGGACGGGTGTCCATTATACTGTCTGTTATTACTGTCCGTTGTCTTTTCTGCACATGCTCAGAAACAGAAACAAAAAAAAAAAACAAACAGACAGTATAAAAAACAGACACATTAACATCAGTTACGTTAGGTTCACACTTGCGTTCAGGTTTCCGTTCTTGGGGTCCGCTTGGGGAGCCCAAGAACAGAAACGGAAACCCAAAGAGCGGATTAGGTTTCCGTTCTTGGGGTACAGTACCAGGACACGCCCTTTTGACAACGAGAATGGCAACCCTTGATTGTCAATTTTTCATAAATTTCCAAGTGGCGCTAGTAGAAACAGTACAGAACTGAATTATAAGGAAAGATGATCCCGAATGAACAAGTCATGAGGAATATGACTATTTACTTAAAGAAGAGAAGGGACAATTCGCCTTTCATTATAGACTGTAGTAGTTAAATACAAGTAAAGTACTTTACATATTATAAGACATTAGATACATTTGTCTTCTTCTGCTTGCAGTTTGACAGGTTTGTCATCTAAGCCTTTTCTTATTCCCCTGAATCCCGTATCAATTAGCCCATACCAAATCTGCATTTGCCTTCATTTTAATTGGCCTATTCCACAGGCTAAATGGATAGCTCATCTATCAGAGGAGTCCTGAGAACAGATCCTCCTGCCCTCCTATTAGGACGTGAAAGAGGGGAAATAACAGAATAATGGGTGTCTCTTCCTTTCTACGATTCTGTTTGACTAGTCTACTTAAACCTCCCCCCAAGACCCTTCTCCTCCCTCTCGTCCACCCTCTTTTCACAAGACCCCTGACAGATGGAACAGGGAGCTGATACAGAACTACCAGCCGGTTTCAGTGTGGCATGTCCAGGGGTTTATTGATCCCGCCACCCATTGTGTGTCTCCCTCTCCTCTTTTTTGTGTATTTCTGTTCACTGTGACAAAACAGGACTTGTGACAAGGGGCTGGGAACAAGTGCTGCATGTCTTGAGGTCTCGCTTGTAAATACCTGCTTACAAGCCACTATTGGGTGTACAAAAGATACGGGCACTAGTGATGGGCCACCGGAGACAAAAACCTATTGAGTTGAGGTTCTCGGTGGAATTAGGCTTCTTCAGGCTTAGAGCAAACTGTCCAGTAAAACAATGTATTGTTATATTAGTTATTAACTGCATCAATGTGACTGAGGACTGGAAGACGAGCACTTACTATAGAAGGGGAGAATGTGATAAACCACACACGACCAAGTCAATGGCCTGGAAATTCAGTGTGGATTGTCTGAGATCTATGAAAAGTAATGGCCATGGGTAAAGCGTTTCATAGACAGCTCATGTAGAGACTACACTTAAAGTTTGTGGGGATAGAATATGCACAGAAGTTCCTCGGTGGAAAAGGAAACCTTGTTCTAACACCACCTTTTTGGAGGTAGCATCCTATAAATCAATGCCTGATTTCCTCGAAACCTAGTGACATGATCTGGATTAAAGCCAAACCAGAATTTTCCCTCTAAATAGAATAGAGACCTATCAGTGAAGGCAGCATACTGGTTGGCTGTGTTGGTTCGAGGTCATAGTGTAGTGCCCCAGTGTTTTTGTAATTTAGCAGGTTTCAAGCTGCCTACCATTTTATGCCTGTAGTATCTTTAAGGAGGACTATACCAATGATACTGGAGAATGGTAGATGGTACAATCCTTTCGACCTTAGATCATTATATTGAGGGGGAGAAGACGATTAATCTTCTCTTTCTCCAAGAGAAGAGAGTCTAGCTGGAGTCAGTAGTGAGTAGGTTTTGGTAACCCAAGCCTGTGAGCTACAAGTCAGGGCTAGTGTTATTTTTACAACCAAGATGGAGATTTGCTATTGTTCTGCTCATTTTTGTAGCTCTGTGCGTGATAAATACTGTGAGGAGAATTTTTGGATGGGCCTAATAGCTATAACTAAGATGTGGAGAGCTTCAGGCCAGGCCTAGCAACTTTTTAGGAACTTGTTGAAGATCTTTTTGGTTGAACATGCAGAAAAATAGAAAGAGAACAATCTAGAGAAAGACTTCCAGAAAAAGAGAAACACTAACTGACCTAGGGAGAACCATCTTGGAATGGAATGGAAGCTTTGCTTCTATTTTTGTGGAAGATTGTTGTGTGAACTGTTCACTTGTTTTGCTGAAAACTAAAGTAAAACTGCAACTATCTTCTGAGCCCTTCAACTTACACTTACATCAAGGGCACCACAACCACCATGTGGCAGGAGACTTATCACAGGGTGTGACCCAGGGGAGACTTCTACCACCAATAGGCCCCCTGAGGAGTGTCAGATATGTTATATATATGGCTTACATTATGTTATTAAGGAGGACTCTAAACTATCATTGCCATTTTGGAGAGAATAAAATCCTAGAATGGTAAATCTAAGACTATACAGATTAAAAGCTGGTCTTCAGGTGACCAGACACATTAAATGAATTTAGACTGAACCTACCAATTTTGGCAAGATAGGATGAACATTCAATATTTATGGGGTTGTCCCCACTCTTTCCCAATGGTAGATATACAGTAAGGGGAAAGAAGGATTGAGCGGTTGGATTTTATCTTGCCCAATTCTTTGTTCTCAAGGGAGATAAGCTGCCATTAGAGGTGTCAATAACAAACTTATTCCCCTCTCCCTATTAAGGATGTGTGAATACTCGACCAAGCCTAGTGTGTGTGAGGACAGGAGGAATAGCTGTTGGCCATACAGGCATTCGTCCAACAACTTTCTAAAGTGTATGACCAGCCTAAGACTAAGCAACATAAAGCTGATCTTAGACATTGGAATTTTGTCAGCAGATACAGAATTGTGCAAAAGTTTGAGGAAGGTGTAGAAAAATTCTGCCAAGTAAATATGGTTTGAGAAATAGAAGTGGTAATAGATTATGTTTGTCAATTAACAAAATGAAGTGAATGAAGAAAAGAGAAACCTAAATCCCATCAATATTTGGTTTTCCCTTTGCCTTCCATCAATTCTTCTAGGAGGTACACTTACAGTAAGTTTTTGGAGAACTAAGCACAGATCTTCTGTGGATGTAGGCTTGCTCCAATCTGTCTGTCTCTTCCTGTAATCCCAGACAGACTGGATGATGATGAGATCAGGGCTCTGTGGGAGCCGTATCATCACTTCCAAGACTCCTCCTCCAAAGGGCAAAGGTCACATCAAATATTGATGGGATTTAGATTATTCTTTTCTTCATTCACTTCAGTTTCTTGACCCTTTTGCACTGTACTTTCTGTACTTTTGATTCCCATGGCCGGGCCTATTAGTCATATATTATTTATTTTGCTTACTTGTATAGCGCCATCATATTCCACAACACTTTACAGACATTGTCAGTCACTGTCCCATATAGGGCTCACAATCTACATTCCCTATCAGTATGTCTTTGGAGTGTGGGAGGAAACCGGAGTACCCGGAGGAAACCCACACAAACATGGGAAGAACATACAAACTCCTTGCAGATGATGTTCTTGGCAGGATTCAAACCCAGGACTCCAGCGCTAACCACTGAGCCACCGTGCCATCCTATCGTTCAGCATTTACTCATTGCGTGACTGTATTATTTGGGCACTATGTTGTATACTATAATGAGGAAGGGGTGAATAGATGATATTGCACAGGACAGTATATGATGGGGTCAGGTGCATGTTCCACAGAGGACACCATGAATTATCGATCTGAATATCCTAAATCATATTAATTCCGGCACCCACGTGTTCTGTATACCTTGTATTGATGCATTACATGCTAATCCAAAGCTTTCTCCCCCCTTGCTCTACATAGTAAATGCTATAGGTTTCAGAATGGGTGATCTCAACGATTCAGCAATGATCTCACCAAAGCACATTGACTGCCACATGTGAATGAGCCCTTAATGATGCTTAATCCCAAGTGAAAATCATTAAACTAGAGCATCTGTAACCAAGGTTGTTAATCCTATAGGCACTGGAGGTTTTTCTCTGCCTCGGGACGGATTTTTCTTCCTCCCCACCTGACTGCTGGAGTCAAGAACATCCTAAATACACCACCTAAAATGTGTATTTGTCATAAGCAAACAACCTTCCTGTGACGTCTCAAGTCCCTAATCTTCTGTATTGGCCAAATAGAAATCTTTCAATGAACTCTTTAGATATCTGCTTGTAGAAGCCTGAGTCTAGGCAGCCCACATGCAAATGAATGTTAATTAGCCAATTACTGTATGTATTCACTGGATTTATCCCCAGGTTTATTAAATGGGATTATAATAAGCAACTCTCATCCTGTTAGGGTTTAGGTGGTGGATGGAATAGTACTAAGTGTCCAGGAACTAATTAGTGGTAATTACAGTCTCCGCCTACTTACCCACCATGCTATGGGGTATATGGTGGTAATTATATCTAAACATAAGGAAACACAGTATTGAGAGTTAATCCAGGATTCGTTACAGTCAGATGTGCATGTACAACACAAGTATACAAGTAGAATACATGTATTACTGGTTTTGCTTAGGCTAGGTTCACACCTGCGTTCCGGTTTCCGTTCATCGGTTCCGTAAGTTTTATACTGAAACAAGCTGTTTAGAAACGTCCTCCATGCAGGATTTTTCTCTCCACTGATTTTAAGCAGATTCTGCGGTGGAGTCTCCAACGGAGACTCCAATTCAAGTGGGAATCCAGCCTGAAACATCCATAAGAAACTGTATCCTAGACTTGATCTTTCTCATTAAAAATTCTCATCTGTCTCCAAAATTACATTATCAGACAAATCCCTGGACCTTGTTTACAGCCATTCCTTAATTGCAGGTACTTAGTAGTTCTCAGCTGCTTCACAACAAGTGTAATTTGCCTGAGATGGGATCCTTATCTTGGATTAACAAATTGTGTCTTCCAGGAGAGTTTAGAGGTGGCCGACACATTAGGCAGAAGGCTGAAGGTTGAAAATCCATCAAATGGATGTTTGTCTTGTGAATGATCATTCTAAAGACTCAGCCATACACATTTCAGTCCATATTGGCCATTAAGGCCATATTTGTCTGTCTGGGAACTTTTTTTTAAATCAGATAAAGGTTGTTTGTGGACTAAAGACCTTCCGTAAAAATGGTCTACTCATGGCTGACTTCTTTGCAGATGATGATGGTGTGTCATGGGTCAACCAAAACAAGCATTTGTTGTTATATACACCCGACGGATATTTTTGCTGGGTGAAATCATCCATTTCATCAACTTTAGTGTAATATTTCTGGACATTTAAAGGGTTTAGGCTATAGTCAGATGACCGAAGATGAAAACAGCCATGAAAAATGGCTGAAATGGTCAATTTGTTCATTCCTGTTTTGCACCCGCATGGGACTCCATTCTCACAGATCCTTCATAGACTTGATTCTACTGATGGATCTGTGAAAATGGCCTAAAATAGGACATGTCCTATTTATTGACAGTCCGTCAAAACGGACCATCTAGAAAGCGGACATGTGAATAGCCACATTGGAATGGCCTCCTAGATGTACTAATAGTTATCACAAGGCATTATGGGAAAGGAGCTGGGGAGCTCATGCGCCCTCTATTGGATGTAACAGATCCTCAATTTGCTTTGACTCACCGAGCCCTGAGACAGCAAAGGGATCTTAGCCAAGCCAATTTCACTTATCTGCATACAGCGCTGTTTCCGGATTGTTGTCCTTCATCAGTACAGAGCAAAGTGAATTGGCTGGCTTAGTGGGAGGCAATGAGTGGGTTAGGGACAAGAATCTCTCACATTGAGGAGAGCACCAGTGAAGGTGTGTAGAGATTTTAATTGCCTTTCGCCCTCTACTAGCATCTACATATCACAAGGCATTATGGGAACAGCGCTGTATGCAGATAAGTGAAATTGGCTTGGCTAAGATCCCTTTGCTGTCTCAAGGCTCGGTGAGTCAAAAGCAAATTGAGGATCTGTTACATCCAATAGAGGGCGCATGAGCTCCCCAGCTCCTTTCCCATAATGCCTTGTGATATGTAGATGCTAAGTAGAGGGCGAAAGGCAATTAAAATCTCTACACACCTTCACTGGTACTAATAGTTAGACAGTGTAATCTTAGACAGGCAGTCACTGATGCTGGGTGATACATCTGGCGTATCTTTAGACTGTCTAGTCTACGTTTATGCCACCTTTTAGTCGGTTTACTTTGAGCTAGAATTTTTTGACACAATTTTGTCACATTTTTGTCACATTGTAGTACATTTAAGCCACACCCACACATCTAGCTTGTAAAAAACGTTTCAGTCCAAACTAGACGCACCAAGATGTGCCAAAGATGTGCTATATTGTGCCCAAGACCATGTTTAGGCCAGTGCCTAGTCGTAACCACTTTACAATAGTAAATCAGGGCCAATGTGTTCTAAAAACGGCTGTCACACAGTGTGAATACTGCTTTACATAGAAACAAAGCCAATGCAAAGCACAATGAACATTTTTTTTATTATGTAAGTAAAGATGTGTCATTTTTCTATGATGTGAATGATTTTAGTAGAAAAGAAGTAATATAATAAAATAATAAGACACTTGGATTTTCTAGCTTAAAGAATTCTTTGGCTCTTACCATAATGTCAGGTAAAAGAAGAATCAGGCTGCTGGTTTCAGAGGTATCTGTCAGCAGCTAATTCCTCTCTTCCCATTGAGAACACATGCACACTCGGCATCAGCAAGCATGCATGTGTATGGGGGTGGGAAGGGATAGTTGTCGGTAGGATGAACCTTGGACCAACAGCTATCTAAAGTGTATGGCCATCTTTTTGTCCGTAATACTAGCTAATATGTCCACAATGCTGTGAGGGTTGGCCATGATATAAGCTACAAGTATCTGTGCCCAGAGTAAAGCAGAATAAATGAGGAAATTAATCTTATTATTACAACTATTATAATTAGTACTGAAGCAGAATTCACATGCAGAGAATCTATCTGTCCGAAACAGATACATTGTATTGACAGAGTACACAGCATAATAGGGGGATATATTAAAGAGGACCTTTCACCACTTGCACCAACTCCAACTCTGCAACCTTCAGTCGGTGCTGCTCCACTCATTATGGTTGATTCTGAAATTTTTTTCTCTATTCCCCACCATTCCTGAGCAATCATTGCTGTTTATTTTGATACTTAGTATGCTAATTAGGCTCTCTACTGTCAGCTGGGTGGTCCTAGGATGGAGCAGAGAGACAGGGACCGCCCACCTGCTAGCAGAGAGCCTGACTAGCAGAATTGGTGCTGAGATTAACAGCTCTGATTGGTCAGGAGCGGTGGGGGTTACAGAAACCAGTCCAACTACATCAGAATCAGTGGAGGGGCAGCTATTAAAGCACACAAAGAGTTTGAGTTGGTGGAGGGGGTGAAAGGTCCACTGTAAAGGGGTTTTCTGGCCCCAAAGTTGTTTTTTGCACCAATGACTTTTCCACAGGAGAGGTCATCAGTATCTTATTGATGGGGGTCCAACACTGTGCACAAAGGGGCTGAAAGCAGTTCTGCTCCTATTCAAGTAATAGGTGGAAAGCTACAGCGCCGTCTACTCTATAGTGGTGGTGTCAGGGTACTGCAGCAGTACAGCAGTGCAACTACGTCATCACAATCCAAGCAATGTATACAATGCACAGTTGGAGTATATAAACGTGCACATACACAGTATATAAGGTAAACCTGGCCAATCGTGGATGAGAACCTAATCTAAGTCTCCCACCTAAAGCAATACTCCTAGAAGGCTGTTGCCTCTACCTCCTTACACTTTCAAGGAAAGTAAGCTACCGCCTGAGGTGTCTACCATTGGCTAATCTCCTCTCCCTACTGAAAACACATGCATGCTTGGCCAACTGTGTGGGAAAGTAGGGAGTGATAAATGACAACCACCACCTATCTAAGATGTATTGGCTCCTTTATAGGGAGTCTGTCAACAGTAAATTGGTTATAAAGCTAATCCCAGTACCTTGTAGAGGTGATTCTGCAGTTTCCAAATGTGTCCCTGTTATTCTGCTTTGGAGCCCCAATTTCACATAAACAGCCATTTTCTTCAAATGCAAATAAGAGGAAAAGTGCTTTGTCTGGTAATCTAAAGCTGCGACTGAAGCCGAGACAAGCTAAGACACACCTCCAAAGCACTTTTTCCTTCATTTGCAAATGGATAAAACAGTGATTTATATAAAAATGGGGCACCAAAGCAGAATAACAGAGGCATATTCGGAAACTGTAGAATCACCTCTACAAGGTACTGTAAGTGGGTTTATAAAACATTCACTGCTGACAGACTCCCTTTAAAGGGAATCTACCACCCCTGCATATGATCAATGGGCGCTCATTTTGGAGAGAATCCGCCTCTGTGAAGGACATAAATCAGAAGCAATTGGATTCTTTGTTTCCAAGCTGGACAAAGGATCTTGTATAATGTTGCCTAATCTTGTATTAAAAGTGTTACTTTAGGGAAACCCACCTAGGCCTAATCCCCTCTATAAATAGTGCGAACCCACAGGCAGATCACATGGAGGTGTCCGCAAACAATACACCTTGTATAAATGGAACCCCAGTCAGTATCCAGTCCTGGCCAGGACTCTTACACTGAGCCTGCTGGAATCCCTGAATGTCGGGGCATGGTGATTTAGCTGGCTATTCACACAAGTATATTCAATATGGCGGAGGTCTGTGCTTCTCCCACCTGCACATTGCCTGTAAGTTGTATGTGAATGGGTTGTGATGGACAAGGGCTGCTTACCCAACCAATGAAATTTGCTGAATAGCAGCCCATTAATTTCCATTTGCAAGAACAATGGATTATTTCTGCATGTGTAAACCACACAGCAGAGGTGAAGAGGGGGTAGTCTTTATGTAAGTACAATGTCTGCTTAATTAGGTAATGGGATTTAACGAATTACTCTCTCTGCTAATTTGCATAGCACTGTGGAGGGTGAGAAGTCTCTTTTGCCTCCCTAGTTGTGTTTGCAGGCTTGTGCAGTAAATAACATGTGATCCTATGAGACAGGATTCCTGAAAATACGTAAGTCAACATGTAATTAGCAGCAATTAAAATGCATGCCAGGAGGATTCATCTTAATGCCATGTCTGAGCCATTGTCCAAAGAGGAATTGGAATTTTTAGTAATAAAAGATCTGTCTATTTACAGTATCTAGGAAAATATATATTTACTATATTTCTGTTTATTTATTTACTTATTTTTCTATCTAGATAAAGAAGAAGATAGATAGATAGATAGATAGATAGATAGATAGATATGAGAAAGATAGATAGATGATAGATACGAGATAGACTGATAGATATGAGAAAGATATATAGATAGATAGATAGATAGATAGATAGATAGATATGAGAAAGACAGATAGATAGATAGATAGATAGATAGATAGATATGAGATAGACTGATAGATATGAGAAAGATATATAGATAGATAGATAGATAGATAGATAGATATGAGATAGACAGATAGATAGATAGATAGATAGACCGATAGATAGATAGATAGATAGATAGATAGATAGATAGATAGATAGCTTGAGATAGACAGATAGATAGATAGATAGACTGATAGATATGAGAAAGATAGATTGATAGATAGATATGAGAAAGATAGATAGCTAGATAGATAGATAAATAGATAGATAGATAGATAGATATGGTAGATAGATAGATAGATAGATAGATATGTAGATAGATAGATAGATAGATAGATATGAGATAGAGTGAAAGATAGATAGATAGATAGATAGATAGATAGACTGTTAGATATGAGAAAGATAGATTGATAGATATGAAGATAGATAGCTAGATAGATAGATAAATAAATAGCTAGATATGAGAAAGATAGATAGATAAATAGATGATAGACCGATAGTTGGATAGATAGACAGAAAACAAAAATCGGGCAGCATTCCAAAGCTTCAAGGTAAAAAAGTGTGGGTGTTTTTTTAACCCATTAGTGACGTTTCAGCCCATAAGAAAAGCTCATGTATGTAATCATTACAAATCCTCAGTATTTCTTATATTTCAGATGTGGCAGAGCTGATTTTGTTATATAACGCTATGTTCACATCTGTGTTAGAGTTTCTATTCAGGCTGTCTGTCATAGTGCCGACCTAAATCACTGCACGGAAAAGTCCTGCACGCATAACTTTTAGTTAATAAACAACAGACACTTGACGGACCCCATTATAGTCAGTGGGGTCCATTGGGCTCTGTATGTATCCGCTATTTTAGTGGTCCTTTTGTACGTTGTTCTGGTCCTCGGACCAGAACAATGGACACTCTGGTTCAGATGTGAACGTGGCCTAACTTTCTACACTGTATTGTTTCTAAATTATGATGACTTTGTTACAATAATTCTAATTCTACTTGCAGTCCCATGTAAAATAGAGATAACACGTTGCGATTTTGCAACGAGATAACAAACTCAACCCTGCTACATCCATAAATACGTCTACAACCGTTGTGAAAATGTCAGATGCCGTTCTCAATAGCAGTCCTAAATAGCAGCCAGTGTTCAGCATGAAATGTGCATTAATACTACCAATGTAATGTCATTACTAGAAAGCTGTCTGTGCCGTGACATGCCAAGGAGCAGCAATAATACCTGTCAGCGATGTGTGCAGCGCGGCACAGATTGTCACCTAATGTCACAAGTAGCATCACCGAATGTCAAATGCAAAAAAAGTTAGAAAAAAAATTATAAAGTGTTACAGTTATCATTAAATCATTGCTACTTTGATAAATTTTGTATATTTTGTCCACAAAATCTGAAAATTTTTGTAAATCTGATGTGAGATTAGCACCGAGGAGGTTGAAAGGAGAATTTGCGAACCTTTGGTTAATCAATGTCATAGTGAGATTTACATGCCTCTTCCCAGGATCCTTTTCATATGTACCAAATGTCAAAGTAGACTGATGCTTCAGCATCTGGAACAGCCTGGATGTCACTTCTAAATGATCACACAGACTTTATCTTGTACTGGGAGAGATGCAAAATAATGCCAGAGTCAACAGGAAGCCTGTGATCCATTAGTGGATATGTGTCACCTGATAAGGAATGAGACAAACCAAGGAGCAGACCTGTCTACGGTGATTGACGGCAAGTCCTGCTTATTATCATGGCATCTGATAGGTTATCATCCCTCCCTGCTCTGGAGAACTGTCAATAAGTCAGTGACAGGGCATGTCTTCCTTATATTTATTCTTTCACCCTCCCCTTTCCTACTGTTTAATTGATGTTATTTTACCAAACATATGGTCTAAAGCTGGGCATACACACCAGATAGTTGTCTGCCGACAGCTATTCAGCCAGACACCCCCTAAACACATAAGGCTCAATCTAAATAGAGGGGAGTAAGTAAATCCAACAACCTGACAACTATTCCTCCCGACTACCCATATACATGTAGGCTCGGTTTTCTCAAGTGTGTTGTGTTTTCAGGAGAGGGCATCTGCCAAATACCCCTGGCTAAAGGTGGTCGTTTATCTAGTGTGACTTCTCCCAAAGTGTGTCTAAGGCTAAGGCCTATGTAGAGAGCCGTAGCCAAAAAGCACTTTTCATAGAAAGTCTGCAGTTTTCCTCTGCAGACTTTCTGCTTCAATTATTCAGGGCAGCACGGTGGCTCAGTGGTTAGCACTGCAGCGCTGGAGTCCTGGATTCGAATCCTGCCAGGGACAACATCTTCAAGGAGTTTGTATGTTCTCCCCATGTTTGTGTGGGTTTCCTCCAGGTACTCCGGTTTCCTCCCACACTCCAAAGACATACTGATAGGGAATATAGATTGTGAGCCGTATATGGGACATTGACTGTCAATGTCTGTAAAGCGCTGTGGAATATGATGGCGCTATATAAGTAAGCATAATGAATTATACCTATACGGAAAAAGCCAGCATTTCCGTAGGTATAATTGACATGATGCGATTTACAAAAACGCGACGGTTTTAGCCAGAATCCCATCCACTTTGCAGGTACTGTAAAAACCGCGGCATTTATGCTACGTAGGGCCCAGGCCTAAGACATTTCATCCAGGCATATAGTGACCCTGCTTGTTCTTCTGTTGGGGAGCAAACAACCCAGAACAGCTGTCTACAGATGGGTGTCTCCGGTTTGACTGATATGAGCTAATATGCATATTTTGGAAAGAACAGACGAATCAGGGGTTGGGGGGACGTCTGGAGGCCCCATAAACATTTGATAGTTGCCCAGTCTCACCAAAATTAGGGGGTTCTATATGCAATGAGAAGGAATGTGACCCCACAGTTTACATGGGTTGTCATCTCCACAAATGTTAGCAAGCAAGGAAGTGGAGAACAGGATGGGGTCAGCAGGACCTCCTGTTAAAGTTGTTTATGGAGAAAGGGGTTCCTGTCCTTCATGTATGACACTGGCATCCTTACAAGGGGTTATTGTAGATTCTTGGACTTGTATTTTGTTTTACTTTACACATTATATCATTTCCTAATCCAATCCAATCTCAATTTAGCAAGACAGTCGCACAAAAATAGCAAACCCATTCCATCCAACTGCAAAGAAGGTGGTGACCCTGTCCTGTCTCACTTTAAAGACCATTTTACAGATTTTATACATGAGATTAATATACATTTCATTGCCTGCACAGTTCATGTAAGTCGTTCCGGGGTTGTATTCATTGGTCTAGTCTTAGGATGGGATCAACTGAAGATCATTGAGGGCCTAACACGCGGAACCCTGTAGATTACCTGGTTGAAGTGAAAGCAGTGCTCCCTGAGTGCCGCTTCCACTTCACAGGCCATGTGACATCCTATTCATTGGTCACATGGCCTGTTTACAGCTCAGTTCCATTCAAGTCAGCCACTATGAAAATGTATGGTGCTCTGCTTGGTTTTCTGCTCACTCTGCAGTGCTCACTCTAGCTGCAGCCTATTCAATCAGCTGATCGGCAGAGGTCCCGGGGGTCACATTCGTCAGTTGATGATCTATCCTAAGAATAGGTAATCAATTATTAAGCCTGAAAACCCCTTTAAAGTAAAAAAACATCTCCACAGATACACCTCATAGCTTAGCTAAACACCTACAATGCAGTGGGACTGTTAGCTCTTAATACATAAAATTACTAGGAGTTGGGGACTGATATAGAGATTGCATACGTCATAATGCAAAGGAAGCAAGCTCCATGCAGGCACTGAGCTAGGAAGGAGTACGTGGAGCAGTTCAGATCTGAAGCATGTTGAATTGTAAATGCAGCTCTGGGGCCCCAACACATGTTGAAACTCAGGGTTAACTCAGATTAAATGGTTCTTAACTTTTCAGGAAATGATGGCCTCAATGACCATGACATGTGAGCCTTTCTCTTCCATTCTAGTGAGTCACGGCTCGGGAGGGAAAGAAGACAGGGACTGTACTACAAAGCAATGGGGATAGTTGAGTATGACTTTTTATTGTTTTACACCCAAGCTTGCCGCTACTGAGTTTTCTATAATTCACGGATTCTTAAATTAGACAATTGCATGACCCGATCTGCTTGAAACAATATCTATAGAAAAGACGCTAGAAAATTTAAGTTTTTTGGGATTGAAATCTTCTAGAAAAATGTTGTCATTTATGGTCTGTTGTGAATTGTTCAAGCATTGATCTGATCGGCTGCTGCTGACTACATGACGCCACTACTTTCGGCTGTCCTTAGTTTATATACAAGAACCCCCATTGCTCTGTGACCAACATCTCACGTTCTGAAGCCCCACGGCCCAAGGCTTCTCCCACATTGTACAAATAATGGCTCTTTATAAGAACTCGGCCTTCACTTTCATAAATCTTCACTTCATTAATAGACAGAGAGAGCTTTCATCCTGCCTGACCAGGTCACTGAGTGTGTGGGTAGATGCTTGTCCAGCGGGGGGAGGCTGTCTGACCTTTGTCATACAGCCACACGTGCTGCCAAGCAAGCCATACATGATAAATGTAGGACGCAGAGGAGAAAGTGACTCTAACATCTGTGGATGGCCTGAAGAAAAGGTGTTTACTTAGAAGGGGGCTGAAATAAGAAAGAAAAATTGAGCAGTACCAATAGTTAGACAAAGCTGTTTAACAGCTGCTTTGTATGCGGAAAGAATTGCCTCTTTTTATGTGGGAGCCAGGAGGGAGCCCCTACGATGTCCGATGTCTTGTTCTCATCGCCATCCCCATTTTATCATCCTCCTTTTCTTTACATCTCTGTTATGGGTAGTATATAACATGACAACATGCATATCGACTGCTAGCAATGTCCCAGCCACAGGTTTTCCCAGCAAGGACAGAGTTGAAAAGTTTACTTTCGACAGATATTTTGGGGTGAAATATCTCACAGTATCTTATTGTCACATGTTTTTTACATGTATATCCAGTAACCCAGTGGGGAGTAAGGGGGGGATGGGAGTAATAGTCCTCTGGTCACAGTGTGACAGTGCTGTAGTTGTGCCTACCAAAGTTTTCACCTGGCTCAGGATTAGTAGAGTGATGATGGGCCTGCAGTGTGGATGTTGGTGGTGGTAGTTCTTCTCCAGGGCATATCCTGTGATGATGTCTTCTGCCCCATGGTGGTTGGAGTGCCGTTGATGGTGTGTTGCAGGAGTAAAGGAACCAGGACACAGTGGTAACTGCAGAACTGATAGTTCTCTACTGCAGGCAGCGAGCAAGGCACATAAGTATTCCAAACAGTTTGTACAACTCACCCAATATAGTAGGTACAGATACTTAAAGGGGTTGTCCGGGCAAAAAATTTATATTTTAACTAGGCCGAGGGAGGTGAAAAAAAAAAAATCAAAATCATACCTTTCCCCGCTGCTCCGGTGCCTCCCAGCCGTGTCTGGTCCTGCTGGTCCATTGTTGTCTTCCAGCATCAGTCCCCGCTGCAGGTGACCACTGAGGCCAATCAGCGCCTTCAGTAGAAGGGATTGGGGACGTCACAGCCAGTGCGGAGTTTCACTTCTAGAAGACGCCCGAGCAGCAGGACCGGACCGTACTGGGAGCACAGCCGCATCGCTTTTCACTGAAAGTCCTCTGCGGACTTTTCCTCTGCTTCAATTATACCTATAGGGAAACCGCCAGCATTTCCATAGGTATAATTAATATGCTGTGAGTTCCAAAAACACAACGGTTTTGGAAATCGCAACATTTCCGCTGCAGGCATTTTTCTACAATGTGTGGATGGGATTTGCTAGAATCCCATCCACTTTGCAGGGACTGTAAAATGCTGCGGTTTTTGCTGCGGCGTTTCCACTGCAGCCAAACCGCGTTGTTTACTCCACATGGTGCTTTAGCCTTACGCTAAGGTCGTACATTGCAGAAATGCAGTGTTTCTGGCTGCTGCGGAAAAATTTTAGTTGCAATTTGTGGGACCTTATCCTTACAGAGGAAAGGAGTCTTGACATTAGGTGTCAGGTACTTCTGCTCTGGATTTTTCCGTAAATCCACATCATCAAGGTATGATGTTACTTACTATGTGTTACTTGCAGATTTTGATATGGACTTCACTGCTTCTCTGCTGTTGATTTTACACTTCACAAAAATCAAATTTGCCAATTTCATGATTTGCATGATAAGCTACAGATCTGAAAACTATCAGCATGCCTTTAAGACTAAGGCCTCATGTAGCGGGTTGCAGCCAAAAAGCGATGCGGGAAAAACCACAGTGGAAATGCATTGCGTGTTTTCCCGCAAAACTTTTCACAGAAAGCCCGTAGAGTTTTCCTCTGTGGACTTTCTGCTTCCATTATACCTATAGGGAAACCGCCAGCGTCTCCGTCGGTATAATTGACATGTTGCAATTTGCAAAAACGCAAGCGTTTTTGAAATCACATAATTTCCACTGTGGATTATTTTCTGCAATGTGTGGATAGGATTAGCCAGAATCCCATCCACTTTGCAGTTAATGTAAAATGCTGTAGCTTTTATGGCTAAATCGCTATGTGGGGCCCCGGCCGAAATCTATGCCAAATAAATTCCGCGGTGTGTAAAAGATATTTCTGAAGCCAATTTATTAACACTGTATAGCAATTTTTTGCAACTTTTTGTTGTGAAAATCTGTACTGCATCAAAGATCTGTAATACATCTGCTATGTATAAACATGATCATATACTAGGTTCACATCTTTGTTGTTCAGGTCCATTGGGGGACCCAAACAACGGTAAGGCGGAGCACTAATATAGTGGTAACACATGGATCCTGGTGGACCTCATGGACTATAATGTGGTCTGTCTGGTGTCCATCATTTTTAAACTGAACCCAATGAAGGAAAGAGTCCTCTGTGCAGAACTTTTTTCTTCGACGATTTTTGGCGGTCAGTGCAATGCAGATGTGAATGTAGCCTTAATCTTCCATATCAATACAGTGGATGGACACAAGTATGGTAGTAAATGTACATATGAGTTAGGTGGGGGATCTGGGGCCCACATGAGAAGGGGTCCCTGTTTTTGGCCCTCCCTCAGTGTACATCACTAGTAGACGTTTATTAGTCACACATTGTGAATACTGTGCAATACACAGAAAATCCATATTATTATTATTATTATTATTATTATTATTACTACTATTATTTATTAATTTTAGGGAAAGTATTTTTCCCTTCAAATCCGATGCACGAAAATCAATTCCAAATCACAATAATTATTTCTGTATTTACTCCTATTTCCTATGTAGATGTCAGATATTTCATGTCCCTAATGTAGCAGGCTTTGCTCTGCATTGATCCCCCGCTGCATCCAGCATCTATAAACCCGGCAGGCCACCACTTAGGGAACTTTTTTCCTCTTAACTCTCCATATGGTTTCAAGCCTCCATGTTCCTGAGAATCCTCGCCTTGAACAAGGAAGACATCTGGGGACAGAAGGTGAACAGCCGCACTGTAATGTGCATGGCATCACGGCAAGGATGAGGGCTCGGCGGCCAACTCCATCACCTTGGAAACAGCAGCCTGGAAGAAAAAAAGAGAACAAATGAGGGGGGGTCCCTAAACTGAAGTGGCTGCTCTCCCCCTCCTCTCCTTGTTATTTATTTTACAGAGCTGAAAGCTGTGGTTCATTGAGCCCATTGTAAGTTTATTATCCCCTACAATAGTGAAAAAGGGTATTGTGCCCAGCTGGTGCGCTGACTTATGGCTACGCCTGATGCAAGGTGTTCCCTGGTCCCGGCAGAAAATGATCATAAAATAGTGAGAGGTCAGCGCAGATACAATGAATTAGGGTGATAGATTTTTCTATCTGTGGCCTGACTGCAGAAATGTCCTCATTTACATGGAAAGGGCCATGTGATAAATCAGATAAAGAGGGGAGAACCATCTCAGGAGAAATGCCTATATATCTTTTTTTCTGCTGGAGTTGCATCTGCATTTTCACTATTCAATAAGTAGATTAGGAAAGGCAGGCATGAAACTGGAATGTCATCCTGGCGCCCGAGGGTTTCTACGACTTTAGATTATTTATGTTATTTATTCGGTGAGAAATGTGGCGCTCTCTTGTTGTACAGGGATTGTAAGCACCTGAAATACAATGAAACATGTTTACTGGATTCTAAAATATTAGATATGATGTTAAAAAGGGTTCTCTGCTTTTATGGTAATACATTCTAATCAGTGAATTGTGAAAAGTTTTGCAACTTTTAGTGCTTCATTTTCCTGCCATTTTCAAGATCTCTGCTTGCTGTCAGTAAATGGCTGATAGTATAATGTTGTACCATGTTAGCCATAGTGGAAGAGTGAAGAAATCAGGCGATACCTTCTCTACTTATATTGCATTTTGATTTTCTTTAAGGATTCTAAGACTCTTTGAAAATCCAGGTCTTGTGTGTGTATAAAGAGTATGTGAATTTTCAGTTTCTTGTATATCTGAAGAAGAGAGCTAGTACTCTCGAAAGCTTACTATCAAATATACTCAGTTAGCCTCTAAAAGGTATCACCTGATTTCTTCACTCTTCCAGTAAATGGCTTAAAAACCAATACAGATATGTATGTTATCACTAGGCAGGGATAGCAGCTGCTATGGGGCCCTTCATTGTGGGCCCATTCTGTGGTTTACCATGGGTCCCAAACATGGTGTCGCTACACTATGATATCACTGTGTTTACATTATATCTGTACTATAACACCACTGTTATTATTATTTTTCTACTGTGACATCACTGCTTTTTATCTCTGTACTGTGACATCACTGTGTATATCATCTCTGTAATAACTATGTGCATTATCCCTGTACTATGACATCGCTGGGTGCATTATCTGTACTGTGACATCACTGTGAACATTATCCTGGTACAGTGACAATACTGTTCTTATTATCCCTGTACTGTGACATCACTGTGTGCATTATCTGTACTGTGACAATACTGTTCTTATTATCTCTGTACTGTGATATCACTATATGTATTATTTCTGTACTGTGACGTCACTGTGTTATCCTATCTGTACGATGACATCACTGTGTTTTTTATCTTTGTACTGCAACACGCTGTGTATATCATCTCTGTAATAACTATGTACATTATCCCTGTACTATGACATCACTGTGTGCACACATGTCCTGTGTGAATAGGACATGTGAATAGTCCCCTTTCACCTACATTAAAAAAAACGTCCGCCACACGGCCGATTGTCATTGTTGTTTGCATGTAGGCTTAGATGAAATCTCATACTTACACTTCTGCATTGTAGCTAACTCTTAGGGCTAGGGACAAACACTAATATGTGTGAAGTTTTTATGGGTTTTAACATCTTCGGATAAAAACAAAGTTGTATCCATCCCCTTTAGTAAGCAGAGATCTTGAAAAATGGAAAAAATAAAAACACAAACAGAGAAATGTACTTTTCCATCTACACCAATTTTCTGTTGTATATGGGTGTACGTATTGTGAACTCTTTTAATACAGCCCTTATTTGCTCCAAAGATGCACCATTTTCTTCTTTCTACACCCCAATTGTGGAGGTCAGTAGGAATAGCTGTCCTTTTGTGCCATCAAAAGTTATTGAAAGTATGCGGCCATCTTAGCAGTGACTCATGAACCAATTTCCATGTCATAACTTGTGTAAAAAATGACAGGGGCCACAGGGTAGCATGATGATAATTTTACTTCTTGTCGTTACTGCTGTAAGACTAAGTAGGAGGCGAACCACAAAGACAACAAGGCCGTCCATCCTAAGAACATTAGCCCAGATTTACTAACTGAGTGGCACCAAAAAAAGAGGTTGAAAATTCACCTCAGCTTGTTGCCTTTTTGATGCAGGATGGCACATCACAGGTCCTGTGTCTCGCTCACCACTTTTTAAGGCTAAGTTCAGATCTGCGAATGGGTTTGTGGTTTGGCTCTCTGTTGTTCGGGTCACCTGGCAGAATGACGGAGAGCCAGAGCGCTAAAACAATAGTTACCCGCAGACACTGGTGGTCCCTATAGACCACAATGGGGTCTGCCAGGTGTCCGTCAGGTGTTTGCCGTTTTTATACTTAAATCCATGCAGGACTTTTCTCTCTGCCGATTTCTGGCGGTTTCTGCTGTGAAGTCTCCAACCAAGACTCCGGCGCAGACGTGAACTTAGCCTTAGACAGTAGGCAGAGAGGGGAGAGAGTCTAGGTGGACCAGGGATGGGATGCCCTGGACTGCCAGTTTACGAAAACTTTACTTTACTACAACTCAAACTAGAAAGCTGGCGTAAATTATACCAGAAATCTGGATTTGAGTTCAGGCGCACCTAATACAAGAATTATTAAGAGACCAGAGGGCACTTAGTAATTCTGCCGCATATAGTGCCTGTGCGTAAATTAATTAAGACTGGCATAAAAGACATCAGTCTTAATAAATTCCTCCCATTATATCTACCACAGAACATTATCATGGCAACATCATACTTATGTGTAGGTCTCCTTCTCTGGGGCTCAGAATAGAGAGGACAATGAATAACTAAAGTCTTCCAAACACCTGGTGGGCTCCGAGATTCTTATAGTAATACAGAATCAGCAATAATGCAAACGTTGTATGTAAACGTTGTTAATATTCAACCTCCATTTCTGCTGATTTTACTGTTTCGGACAAGTCGAAGCTCTGCAGGTCAATTCTATCAAGTTTTACTTTTATTGTCGCCCTGTTTGAAGTCTCTTCATACCGCTCACAGATGTGTCCTATTCTTCAGTATCCCAAGGGGCAATCGAAAAACACTGGCAAGAGTTGCAACAAGTAGAACCAACATAGGGGACAAAGGGGAAAAACCATCACGTATCCCGCTTCTACTTCTAATCATTGACATCCCAACACATCAATAAGGTGATCTGGCTCTCTCTGACAAAGGAGCGCTGCAAGCAAAGGCCAAGGGTCACCGATCCCCTCTATTGTCCACTACAGAGTCTGCACACTCCTTCTTTTAACATCCACTCTGTCCTGTGCTTTAAAAAGAGGAAAATGGGAAGAAAGGAGCTTCGACAGCAGGGTCAGGGCCAAAGCTTTTGTCATAGCCATAGATGGTTAACTAGAAAGCAAGGGAAAAGTATATCTATAGAGTGGACAGGACTGTCCTTCTGTCAAATTATTGCAGGACTAATGGCTGCCCTGACCCTAGGATGAAGTGAACATCTTCCCCTTAGTATACATACATGTTTCATCCCATTGTATCAACTGCCAAGATGAACCAACTGATCCCATTAGTAGTCACCTAAGACCCAAATGTCAGACCTATAAATAAAGACAACATCGGGATTAATACTTGATGGATTGGATTCTGTCACTTTATTTGCTTGATGTTTTGTTCCAGTCAACAGCTATGTCTTCGATCACTTTCTCCCCATACATATGCACACATGGTTGGCGTGCATGTGTTTTCATTAGGGAGAAGGGAGTAATCTGCTGACAGACACCTCTGGCTGTAGCTAATCTCTTCTGAGATAAAAGGATCAGGCATGTTGATCCCAACTTATGGTTCTTCTATCTCCAACATCTGCTGTCAAGACTGAGTCATGAGGCCCTCATACATAGTAGATGGTCCTGCTTAAATTGATGGGTTTGGCTGACGTTAGTCTAGTGTGTAGGGCCAGTTTAAGATCTTATGTACAAAGCAGAGACACACGGACTACTTGCGACTCTATAATACTGTTGTAGGCACTGTTTGCAGAGCTGCCCAGTCCTTTGGTAGGTCTGTATAAGGCCATGGACATAGATGATTTGTTGCCGTAGTATGTGGGGTGTACAAAATTTGCTCCTAGGCCTATTCAAAGGTAGACATTATATAGCATGGTTCTTCTCAAGAGTTTCCCTCAGTTTCCAATGCATCCATTTTTAGCAGGGCTTTATCAGAGTAGACCTCCTAACTTTTTGGATAGAATGGTGAGAGGAGACAGTAGAGCAGATTTACTAATGCTGTCTGAGGCTAAGGCACCACGTGGCAGGCCTCAGGAAAAGCACTGCAAGAAAAAACGTGGCAGAAACACATTGCGGTTTTTCCTGCAGCACTTTTCACAGAAAGTCTGCAGAGTTTTCCTCTGTGGACTTTCTCTTCCAATTATTCCTATAGGTATAGTTAACATGCTGCGATTTACAAAACTACAACGGTTTTAGAAAATGCAGCGTTTCCACTACGCATATTTTTCTGCAATGTGTGGATGGGTTTCGCTAGAATGCAGTGACTATAAAACACGATTTTTGCGCATTTATGCCAAGTGGGGCCCCAGCCTAAAGTTAGACTGTGCAAAAACTAGACAGTCTTAAACTGCACCAAATTTCTCATAGTGTTGAAGGCTGTTCAATAATTCTGGCATATGTTTCACGCTAGGTTGACACTACCACTGGGCTCACTACCATTCGGGTCCATTTGGTTACACACATAGACTGGTGGACCCTGTTGACCCCCAAACTGAAAGCGGCAGAAAAAAAAGTCCTTAATGCAGGATTTTTTTTATCCACCAATTTTTGGTGGTCTCTGCGACGGAGTCTCCGACGCAGATATGAATCCAGCCTAAACTATCAGGTATAACTTTACACCTCCTATTAGTTGGCTTAGTTTACACCACAAAAATGCACCAAAATTTTGCACATTTTTTGGTATACTATGTCACAAGACCACCCCCACATCCCATGAGACCACGCTTCTTTCTTATAAAGCCACGTCTCTCTTTCATACAAGACATAAAAGTGTCTGTATAGTGTGGCACAAGGCATGTTATCCATTTTTTGGCTCATTTTGTTTAGGAACTCTCCCTCACTGTGTACACCTTCCACTTCATTCCAGAAGGCAAATTTGCTCTAACCTAGGGAGCTCATACACATAGACTTATGTCAGCCAAACCTGACGATTTTGGTGGGACTGTAATGTACATATGTTTGGCAGATTTGCAGAAACCGGCCAATATAGACAAAGTACCTTATGAGGGGGTCATCTTTTACATATGGCTAAAACTATGCAGGTATGTAAAATACATTGAATAAGCCAAGGACGACATCTGCAAGGAGTTTGTATGTTCTCCCTATCTTTGCGTGGGTTTTCTCTGGGTACTCCGGTTTCCTCCCAAACATTTAGATTGTAAGCCCTATATGGGACGGTGACCGACAATGTCTGTAAAGCGCTGCGGAATATGTTGGCACTATATAAGTATAGAGAAATAAATAAACCTGGATGATTTAGGGCATAATCTTTGTCTTCTACTGGCAAGAGAGTGAATGTGCCGCAGTTATACTAGAGGTAGGTATGAACTTTTTTGTAGACAGCAGCCAGCATCCCTGCCGGGGATTATTGTAGTTAGCCTGTGGCGGTGCCATGGTTTTAGGATTAACATTAAAATAAAGCAGGGAGAGGGCTGACAGGAGCCAGGAAGGTATTTCCTATTTAAGAGCTGCACAGGATTATCCGTCTGTATTCCTGACATTTTTAACCCTTTGTTTCTGGATGTAACATTTACAAAGCAATGATTTGATACTTTGACTTGTAGTACGTGTTCTCAGCCACTTTCCTCAATAATGAATTATCTCATTTTTTTTGCCTACGTAGCTCGAGAGTACTTTAAATAAATTATATTTCATGAAAACTCAGGTGTTATTCTAATCCCAGGCTCACCTTGTAGTATTTGTGTCATTCCCCAGCAGAAATTATACTGAACTTTCATGATTTCAGACATTTTCCATCAATTAAGATATGTCATGGTCGAGCGTACTGAAGAAGGTCATCTTGGTTGATCATGTTTGGAATACATTGCATTCAGCTATATAACCTATTGTTCATTGTTTCGCACCACTTTGGTGATTTTACTTATTAGGGTGTAGTGTATTTCCATATATTCAATATCATATATTTTTTTAGGAGAAAAGGTTTTGAGCCCTGTAAATTTTCCCTATGGAAATATCTGCCTGACTAGATACAGCAGTGACCACTGATGTCACTAGACAAGTCCAAGCTAATGGTAGAGAAATCAAATACTAAACCGTAAAATTCAGTGCAGCGGAAATGTTGCGATTTCCAAAACCATCTCAGTTTTATAAATCGCAGCATGTCAATTATACCTATGGAAACGCCGGCTGTTTCTCTATAGGTATAATGAAAGCAGAAAGTCCACAGAGGAAACCTTTGCGGACACTCTGTGAAAAGCGCTGAAGGAAAAACCGCAATGCGCTTCCGCCGCGGTTTTTCGCGCAGCACTTTTTTGCTACAGCCTGGTACATGGGGCCTTAGCGTTAAGAGGTTGTCCAGTTTCAGCAAATAAATGTTATTGTTATAATGAAAAGTTATACATTTTTCCAATAAACCTTCTATATCAGGTTTTTTAGATCTCCGCTTGCTGTGATTCTCTGTTTACTTCCAGTGAATGGACAGTAATGGACAGTCCATGGTCATGTGATGGACACACAGGTGCACAGCTCGTTACAAGACACTTGTCTGATTACTATGCTGTGACTGTAACGAGCTGTGCACCTGTGTGTTCATCACATGACCATGGACTTTATATCACATGACCATGGACTGTATATCACATGACCATGGACTGTGTATCACATGACCATGAACTGGTCCACTAGGCTATATGGCAGACAGACTCTCTGAAGTTCTGTGTGTTGGAGCCATAGACATTTGGTTTCTTCACAATTTGATACATTACCTAGGGGAGAACACTTCCATAATACTGAATTCAATAAAGCATGGCATGATTTTCCCTTAATAATCTTACAGAAAAATATTCCATATTGCAAATCTCACATAGAAATAAAGTAGCACCTCATAGAAGCCAATGGGAGCCATATTTTGACTTTGGTACAACTCGAAGGTTGTGTGGAGCCATAATATTCCATGTACGTGAGCTCTAACAAGTACGTGGGACAAGGGGTGCTGATTTAACCCCTTTAACACCTACTCTGTTGATCACTGTGATACTTTTCTCCGGGCAGAGGAAAAGTTGTATCACAATTCGCACCTGTTTGCTGAATACCAATGGCGACCTCATGCATGAAACCTGCTTGTTCACACACAAATATCATGACCACATCTCATAAGTGAAGTTTAGATTGACTTATGTCTGATCAGAGATGGTCATTTCCATTTGCTGCTCTGAATTATTTTTCCATCGCCTCTTATGCTTTGTGGAGAGAAAAGCATGGCTTTCCCCCTCTGATGGATTTAAGCTCCTCTCGCATTGAAGCGTCAAAGCATTAGAAACAGTATCTTTTCATTCTTAGCTTGGAAGGACACGGCGCTCTCTGTTCTTCTCTGCCTGTGAAGAAAATGTTCTCACACTGAATGACCTGCCGCGCTCTCGAAAAAAAAAGTGCCTCTCCATTAAAAGTTTCCTATTGAAGATGGTGAATGAAAATTGTGCCATGGAATTCAGTCTCTGTGAATGGCCGGGGTCTTCATGAAATGTGAAGGGTCCAATAGATTTCCCACAATATTTGTACACCTCCTTTTGTAAGGATTTTTCTCTCCATTGAAGCAGAAATCGTTAACACATCCGCTGCAAGGCGTCGTTCTGCTGCTCATTAAAGGGGCGGGGAAGGAGGGAAGTGGGGTAGCGGGGGTAGCCCCTCCACAATGCCATGCTGAAGGGTTCTCATGTATTTATAAGAGGAATTATAGGAGATATAATGACCACCTGCTTATATTCATTCTCCTTGCAACATACACAGTCTAGCTGTCACACCGAACAATTTCCATGAATTTTAAGAGATTACGAGTAGTGGAGAAGCTCCCGGAATACAAAAAAGTGGGTGGACATTACAGAATAAAATTTCTACTCTAAACAGAACTGATTCGCTTTGTAAAATATCAATGACCATATGTTGGCTAGTAGGGATTTTGACGTTCTTTAGACATACAGATGCCAGGTGGGTGTTTGGAACACCTGGTGTATGGGTGGTTTGGAGTACCAAGACAAGTTCTCAAACTTGGGCTTACTCAGGTTGGAAAAAAACGTAGTGGTGATCTAATCGCAAAGTACTGCCATATGAATAGATAGGACTGAGGTCTTTCTAATGACGTTTTTACATCTAGACCTGTATCCAAGCCATGGTTTTACCATTATCATAGATAGGATTCTTTATTGTAAGAGCAGTGAAACTATGGAACTCTCTGCCGAATGATGCCAAGGTGTTTGATACATTGAAAAAGTTTAAGGCACATCTGGATGCACTTCTAGAAAGTAAGAATATCCCATGTGATAGGTACTAGATTTCTGGAGATGATTCATTTATCCAGGGATTTATATGGAGGGAAACCTGTCCGCTAAAAATAGCTTCTGCCTTCCTCTGGATCAATATAATAGGATTATAGTTTGGACATGATGGAACTGTCTTTTTTCAGCCTTATCAACTATATTATATGATTGTGCATGGGCTTGGTATTTACAATGTCACTTATCTTCCATTAGTAATGTACAGACCTAAAAAGCTTGTAAGCAAAGGTTTATCTTTATATTAGGTTCTGGAAGCAGTGGACCCTCATATCATCTATATGTACAAAGAAAAGGGTGCGTGAACTACAGTTGTGGCATCTGGGGAAGAACTTACCACCTGGACAAGAATTGGGTCGTGATATGCAAAACTGATTCACGTTTGTACACTGCGTGGGTGTAATGGCTGGAGACAGTGTCCATCCAGAGCAAGTGAACCAGCATCATAGTCAACCAGATACCAGAGATATCATCTGCAAGAAGGGCCAGAATGAGGTCCTGTAGAAAATAGTCCCTGCGTCACCAAACAGCTCTGCACAGCAGTACGCACATAAAGGGCACCTGGTGTACAGAGAGGTGATAGCAAGAGGAGGTGATGGAGACAAACTCCCTCTCGTAGGCTCTGGAGCTATTCACTTGGAACTGTTAATGACATTATCCTCTGTTTAATTCTAGAGACAGCTGAAGAATTAGTATTCTGGTTACTACTTTTACTTATATGGAGAGAGACTGTTCCAGTTCTATAACAGTTGTGTAGAGAATTTGCTGCCTTTGCTTATCTGCCTTTCCTCTTCAATAATGAAAGAGTTACCCGGATATCTTGTTCAAGTCTGGTACCTGTCCTTTTGTACAGTAAACACATGCTTCTTCAACCCCCTTAAGAAGACTAGAAGAAATTGGGTAATGTTTATGAATAAACATGTATATTCCATTTTAATTGTCTTCCAAAATCCTCACGCTACTGGTCTTGGGCTCGTCCTACTTTGGCTATGTCATTCATAGTAATATGGCCAGAATAACATTGTTATCCCTATTATCATGAAGAGAGAGGTGAAGGATTCTGTTTTCATTCAGGGTACTATTAAATCAGCTCAATAGATCCATTGACCCTGAACAAGTTAATTTATCACCAGGTTCTAAACAGTGCATGTGAATTTATAGATTTTGGTTTCCTTTGAAACCCAGATATAATAATTATTATATGAGTTGTGATAAAGAACATGACATTTAGTTCAATTATAGTAATTGCCATTATAAAATATTTCCACTGCCCCGTCTACTTCTAAAAGAGTTAGTGTGGGATAGTATGCCATTTGTCCGGACTCTCACAGCCATCAGGATATTCTCTCACGGTGGTCTAAAGAAAAGCTCTCTAAGAAACTCTTGAACATTTCTTGTCCAAAAAGGGGGCTGGGTGAGAGAGCATTCATAAAAAAAAAAAGTTTTCCGTTCTTTCTATAACAAAAGGAGCTTGGGATATTCCAAGAGTAGAAAATACCAATGGAACAGTGCTGATTGTTCACCGGTTTTCTTCGCATTGAGCTTCTCACTTTAACAAATGGACCCAATTAGAGACCCACGTTGACTACTCTCAAAGCCATATAAAAATGATTTTCCTCCAACTCTCATTCTATTCCTTGCCCTTTATGAGAGGTTGTTCTGACTACCCAGACTACTGTCTGTGAATATTCTCAAGGTTGGGACAAAATACCTTTAGACATTTCCATCTTTATTCCTCCTCCTCCTCTTGAACTATTCTACTTGAAGAACATTGTAAGGACTTGTTGAAGTGCTAAACAATGGAGATGGGGGCACGATTAGTGTACTTGACTGGGTGCTGGTACTACGGCTGCGTGTCTAGTGGTTTATGATACATATTTAGTGGTTTCTCTTTGAGTTCTACTTCCAAGCTAAATTTATTTTCTTCCAAAAAAGTGTAGGAAATGATGCCAATTTACGACACAATTTAAAGAAATTTCTGCCACCAGGCTTCTTGAATTACCTGGCCAGGTTTTTTTTACATTTTATATATATTCACTTTTTTTAAGTTTTTATGATGTACTGATGACTCTCCATGACTTGAAAACCATAGCCATTTAAGGGAGTCTGTCACCAGAACCCAGCATATCCACCCAACTCCACAGATAGATAGGTTAGGGTCATCTACCTAGGGTGCCTACGTTGCACTGAGTGTGTAGTCATTACTCCAAAAAGGTTATATATATGATAAAATGGCGTTATGTCTACAATAGTAAAACACTGTTTGATGCAGGTGACACTAACCTATCTATCTGCTGGGATGGAATGATATGTTGGGTTCTGGTGACAGACCCTTAAAGGGGTATTCTCAGCACAGATGCCTTAAATGTCTGATAGACATAATTCCCACTCACGAGATGCACACCTATCTCCAGAAGGGGAGTCTCCCAACCCGTCCATTCTAACTAGGAATGGAGAGGTGGTTGCACACATAGAAGATGAGCTTGGCTGGTCTCAGAACTCCCATAGAAGTGAAAGCAGAGAGTTGTCCATGTGCAGTCACCCCTCAGTTGACTGTGCTCATTGCACTAAGTGGAACGTGCGGAGTTGGGGCAGAGTTGCCATCAATTTTTTTTTTCTGGAAAATTTTTGAAATATCGGGACAGCCAACATTTTTACAGAAATTTTGCAAAACCATAAGGAATGATAAAGGTTACAGTGGGGAAAAAAGTATTTAGTCAGCCACCAATTGTGCAAGTTCTCCCACTTAAAAAGATAAGAGAGGTCTGTAATTGTCATCATAGGTAGACCTCAACTGTGAGAGACAAAATGAGAAAATAATTCCAGAAAATCACATTGTCTGATTTTTAAAGAATTTATTTGCAAATTATGGTGGAAGATAAGTATTTGGTCAATAACAAAAGTTCATCTCAATATTTTGTTATATATCCTTTGTTGGCAATGACAGAGGTCAAACGTTTTCTGTAAGTCTTCACAAGATTGGCACACACTGTTGCTGGTATGTTGGCCCATTCCTCCATGCAGATCTCCTCTAGAGCAGGGATGTTTTGGGGCTGTCACTGGGCAACACGGACTTTCAACTCCCTCCAAAGGTTTTCTATGGGGTTGAGATCTGGAGACTGACTAGGCCACTCCAGGACCTTGAAATGCCTCTTATGAAGCCACTCCTTCGTTGTCCTGGCGGTGTGCTTGGGATCATTGTCATGCTGAAAGACCCAGCCACGTTTCATCTTCAATGCCCTTGCTGATGGTAGGAGGTTTGCACTCAAAATCTCACGATACCTGGCCCCATTCATTCTTTCATGAACACGAATCAGTCGTCCTGGTCCCTTTGCAGAGAAACAGCCCCAAAGCATGATGTTGCCACCCCCATGCTTCACAGTAGGTATGGTGTTCTTTGGATGCAACTCAGCATTCACTCTCCTCCAAACACGACGAGTTGTGTTTCTACCAAACAGTTCTACTTTGGTTTCATCTGACCATATGACATTCTCCCAATACTGTTCTGGAACATCCAAATGCTCTCTAGCAAACTTCAGACGGGCCCGGATATGTACTGGCTTAAGCAGGGGGACACGTCTGGCACTGCAGGATCTGAGTCCCTGGCGGTGTAGTGTGTTACTGATGGTAGCCTTTGTTACGTTAGTCCCAGCTTTCTGCAGGTCAGTCACTAGGTCCCCCCGTGTGGTTCTGGGATTTTGCTCACGTTCTTGTGATCATTTTGACCCCACGAGGTGAGATCTTGCGTGGAGCCCCTGATGGAGGGAGATTATCAGTGGTCTTGTATGTCTTCCATTTTCTAATTATTGCTCCCACAGTTGATTTCTTCACACCAAGATGCTTGCCTATTGCAGATTCAGTCTTCCCAGCCTGGTGCAGGTCTACAATTTTGTTTCTGGTGTCCTTCCACAGCTCTTTGGTCTTCACCATAGTGGAGTTTGGAGTGTGACTGTTTGAGGTTGTGGACAGGTGTCTTTTATACTGATAACAATGTCAAACAGGAGCCATTACTACAGGTAATGAGTGGAGGACAGAGGAGCCTCTTAAAGAAGAAGTTACAGGTCTGTGAGAGCCAGAAATCTTGCTTGTTTGTAGGTGACCAAATACTTATTTTCCACCATAATTTGCAAATAAATTCTTAAGAAATAAGACAATGTGATTTTCTAGATATGTTTTCTCATTATGCTCTCATAGTTGAGGTCTACCTATGATGTCAATTACAGGCCTCTCTCATCTTTTTAAGTGTGAGAACTTGCACAATTGGTGGCTGACTAAATACTTTTTTCCCCACTGTATGTCATATACAGTACAGTTCTAGACATGTGTTTATAAAATGCTGGAAAGTAAGAGTTTTCCAAAAATAGAAGTGTTCATAGTTTATTTTTGTCACTTAACAAAATTAAGCAAGTATATGAACAAAAGAGAAAAGTAAATCCCATCAATATTTGGTGTGACCTCTGTCCTCTGGAGGAGGAGTCCTAGTAGTAATGATATGGCCCCCACAGAGCCCTGATCTCATCATCATCCAGTCTGTCTGGGTTGACATGAAGACACAGACGGATTGGAGCAAGCCTACATCCACAGAAGATCTGTGCTTAGTTTTCCAAGATGATGGGAACAACCTCCCTGCCGAGTTCCATCAAAAACTGATGGAAAACAAAGGGCAAAGGTCACACCAAATATTGATGGGATTTTGTTAATTAACAAAAATAAACTAATACTTCTATTTTTGAGAGCATTCTTACTTTGTAGCACTTTCCCACACTAGCCTGAAACTTTTGTATAGTAGTGTAGGTCTATAGGTCAATACACTATTATGAAGACTTTGGCAGCAGAAATATCTGCAATGAGAATACATACAGTTTCTAATTCAGTTCCAATGTAGTCTGAAGAAGTTACCAGATAGCAGCACTATTGTCAGTGTTCTACCTTTTATGCTTCTTTATTGGATATATACTATATCATCTTGAAAAGAGTAGTAACAACAACTGGATTTTCATTTCAAGCCAATTGTACCTATTACAACCAAGCTAGCTGAACCTAAAAGGAATTATTTCTGGTTATCTGTATGTTTTACACTATGCAGTCCTTTGTGAATTTAATTCCCTTCCAAATTATTTTATAACTGTTTCCCTGTAGAGTGTGAGTTTGTGTCCATTCATGGGCTTTAATAGTCCACCAGTCCCATTTCCATCTTATATCGAGCCTCCGTGTTTTGGACAGAGAAAAAAATCCATTAAAAAATTTACCAAAAATATTGTTTCTTTTATTTTTGAGAACTGGAGTTCAAACTGCATCCTCTATAGTTACTCCAAATGTGCAACGGAGCATCTGGGCCCTAGGACAGAATCGGTGATAGGGTCCCCCACCTACCATGTGCCATTTTCAGTTCTTATGTGGCAGATGAGCCCTTAGGACTGGTACGTCTATACCCACTATAGCTACACGCATGAGTTATGGCCCTTTCTGAAGAACTATACAGAGAAATACACTCTCATCTGCAGTCATGGATTCCTTCATAATGAATAACAAATATCCATAAAAATTGTGATAACGTTGCTCTATTCTTTTCTTGTCAGTCAAATGAAAATTGTGATCATTTTATTTTGCTTCCTCGCTGTATCGCACATCCTGGGGATAATGAGAGCAGCTGTCACCAGTCTCAATACGAGAGGAGTTGGGGGGTGTCTGCACATCTACATGGATAGATGCGAGCAGAAAACTTTCCCAGATTTGATAGAATGGCAAATAAATATCTCTGCATACACAATTGTGGTGGAAGGAATTCTGTCAGGGAGATATCATTGTCTCCTAATATCCAACTTCCAAAGAGATTAGCAAATTTCGAAAAATCCTATTCAATATTGATGGCTCCAAAAATGGGAATCAAGTGCAAGTGCAAATTCTGAATCTGACACATTCAGATATTAACAAGGTATCAATAAATCCCTTGTATACTTGACTTCAGAACCTTGTACCAACCACCTCAACAAAAGGTTAAAAAAAATGCAGAATCACTGTTGGCAGGACTGGGATTAGGAGTCCATGGTGATCAGATAGACATGCCTTATGTTTGTAAAGCTGAAGATGGGGCGGAGAAGGGAAATTAGACTCTGTGGCCCACTGGCCCACAGTGGGACGCAGAGTCAGAGTCGGCCTAGGACACATTAATACTTGCTCACTTATAACAATTATATTGGGGCACTGCTGAACAAACATAGTGCAGGAAACAATGTCAGGCCATCTAAAGAACCTTGCTCTAAAAAATAAGGGTTCCCACAAGTGAAAAAATAAAGCTTAAAGGGTTATCCCGTTTCTAAGATTGATGGCCTATCCTGAGTGTCAGACCCCCACAGATCATTGGTATCAAGGCAGTGCTGCCCTATAGACTTTAATAGGGCTTCATTGCTGCCTTGATACTGGTGAGTTGTGGCGGTCTCAGCTGTCAATCTAGGCCATCAATCTTAGAAATTGGATGATCCCTTTAAGGCTAAGGCGCTACATAGGAGGTTGCAGCCAAAACGCATTGCGAGAAAAACCGTGGTGACAACGCATCACAGTTTTTCCCGCAGTGCTTTTCACAGAAAAATTTCCTCTGCGGACTTTCTGTTTCAATTATATCTATAGCGAAACCACTGGTGTTTCCGTAGGTATAATTGACATGCTGCAATTTCGGTTTTGGAAATCGCTGCGTGTACGCTGTACATATTTTTCCCATCCACTTTGCAGGGATTGTAAAATGCCACTTTTTTTCTGCGGCATTTATGCCATGTGGGGCCCACCGGCCTAATACAACTTTAACTAGTATTTCTTGATTTCCTTCAGGGACAAGGCCACACCATGCTGTGCTTGACTCTAGTTGATGGGGTTAAATTTCAATATAGGATGCTGTCTTATTAGTACATAATATTGGAAATAAGTAAAGTTATTCTAAAAATTATAATATCAGAATTGATCAGATTCATCACAAGTCATAATAAATAGAGAAATACCGGCCTTATTCCTGTGTTTATTTTGGCTTGTTCCGAGTCTGATAATGTCACGTGTCATACATAACAAGTGCAGCGGCGCAGTCATGAATAAGTCATTGGGCAGTGATTATCCGTTAGCGTTGTGGACCAGTGAATGGCATGTTAATTAGTGAATTAATAGCCCATTGACACTTGGTGAACCCTTCCTATGCCTTTCCTATGGTGGCAGCGCCAGGATTCCTGTACAGCGGGCAGATTCATAACAGATATTGCTTTTATTTTGCATTTGACATAAGAATTTCATAAAAGGATAATTAGTCGGTACAGCAGGGAGATGAATGATAGGATTGATCAGAGTCACCATCAGTCACCCTTATGACCAAGCAGAAGCACAGACAAAGGAGATATCTCACTGTTTGATAAATCACACCATGGACCACCATCTTTTGTGACCAAGTAGGCTATCAATCAGGGCTGACACGCCAGGACTGTGAACCTGATTCTCTGGCTCTGATCAGCTCCGCTCCTTCCTCCTGCTGGGATCTTCAGCCAATTACAGCATCTCCTTGGTGTTTCCTTTACCTCCAGATGTCCACCATGTGCTGTGATAACAACCACTCCTCAGGACACTGTCCAACATATGGAAAGAACCAGTTTCCTTCTGTAGCTTGAAAAACTCTCCAGATGCCAATATCCCTATTTCTGTTTTATCAGCAGTTTATTATTGGAGCCTTTTTGTCTCCTTGTAGCAGCTCCTTAGACGCTGTACATCCTCCACCCCTCACCACTGATGTCCCTGTTATGTCTCAAGAAACAGAACCAGACACCCAACACATTCACACAAATACAGAATTCTAAATTAGTAAAGAATATAAAAACTTAAAATTTCTCATGTAATGCTGTGTTTTGGTGGACAAAAAAAAAAATCTGAATTCTTTTTCTTGATATTCCAGACCTGGAGATCTGTCATTTACACATCTGGACTAGAGGTCTGATCCATGATGGGATTTTACGTAGATCATTCATAAAAATGTTTGTTTCTGATCATTGCCCCCTTTAAAGGGCCTTACAATCATCTGGGTAAATCCATGCAAATGTGGAGAGAATTTATAAACTCTATGTACACACGTGGACAAAATTGTTGGTACCTCTCTTTTAATGAAAGGAAAACCCACAATGGTGACAGAAATAACTTGAATCTGACAAAAGTAATAATATATAAAAATTCTATGAAAATGAACAAATGAAAGTCAGACATTGCTTTCCAACCATGCTTCAACAGAATTTAAAAAAAAATAAAACTCATGAAACAGGCCTGGACAGAAATGATGGTTCCCTTAACTTAATATTTTGTTGCACAACCTTTTGAGGCAATCCCTGCAATCATCTGATTCCTGTAACTGTCAATGAGACTTCTGCACCTCTCAACAGGTATTTTGGCCACTCCTCATGAGCAAATTGCTCCAGTTGTCTCGGGTTTGAAGGGTGCCTTTTCCAGACGGCATGTTTCAGCTCCTTCCAAAGATGCTCAATAGGATTTAGGTCAGGGCTCATAGAAGGCCACTTCAGAATAGTCCAATGTTTTCCTCTTAGCCATTCTTGGGTGTTTTTAGCTGTGTGTTTTGGGTCATTAACCTGTTCCAAGACCCATGACCTGCGACTGAGACCAAGCTTTCTGACACTGGGCAGCATATTTCTCTCTAGAATCCCTTGATGGTCTTGAGATTTCATTGTACCCTGCACAGATTCAAGACACCCTGTGCCAGATGCAAAGCAGCCCCAGAACATAACAGAGCCTCCTCCATGTTTCACAGTAGGGACAGTGTTCTTTTCAAGATATGCTTCATTTTGCCGTCTGTGAACATAGAGCTGTCTTGCCTTTTTGCCTTGCCAAAAATTTCGATTTTTGTCTCATCTGTCCATAGGACATTCTCCCAGAAGCTTTGTGGCTTGTCAACATGTAGTTTGGCATATTACTTTTGTGAGATTCCAGTTATTTCTGTGACCATTGTGGGTTTTTCATTCATTAAATGAGGAGTACCAACAATTTTGTCCACGCGTGTAGATGTTCTTGGTTGGATTTGTGTAGCGGAGAGATCCATAGATAGGGATGTAGAGTGTCGGACTATTGTTCCTTGGGCCCACCAGATAAAATGATTTTATAGGCCCACCCTCCAACAATAGACCATAGTTAAGATCAAGTTTGGGTCTTCTGCTGGACCATTTTTGTGTTAGCACTTGGACCCACTGGAGGATCCTCTGATACTCTGGTGAGCCAGACTGACACAGGGGAAATAGCTACTCTGGACTACTCTTCCTTGTCTAGAGTACCTATACACTTCCAATAGTTGTTCTTCCTACAGCTATTCCTTCTGACTGCCATAAACACATGTACTCTAAGTGTAGTCAAACATGCATGTGTTTTCAACAGGCAGTGGCTGTCAGATGGCGCTCATCTCCCAGGGGAGCAAAAGATCAGCTATGCCAAAATTCAACAATGCTCTCCATCCCTCTTTTGCCAGACATCATCTTTTGGTGGGAGTCAGATAGCCACCCAGTGCCACCAAAAATTTGCAGGTTCATCCATCTTTTCTCTTGTGTACCATATATAGGGGCCAGCAGCAAACTGAATATTTGTCCTGTAGAGCCATTGTCCATATACATTAAATAAGTATTGTCCAAAGTGACCAATTTCAGATGATCATTCATGATATCTGATCGCTGGTGATGATATTCAGTCAGTCACACTGGATTTTTCGGCTACTTGACTGAAATGGTATGTGCATGGGCAGCTTAAGAGTGCGCCAGCCCCTCCAGACAGTGTAAATGGCCTCCATCACCTTATCTTCAGCCTGGATTCTGGAAGAGGAAAACCATTATTTGTAGTTAGATAGTGTAGTGATGCTGATAAGATAAGCACAATGTGGTATTTTTAGGATCTGGGATCAAGTAGTCTGTTTATCCTTGGTCTGTAAAATTACAGATGTGGCTGACAGTGTAGGCCTTCCATGCTGTGCTGTAACTAACCCAGGCAATGCACACCCTGATTTTACGGCCTATAAATCGGGCCATGTATGGGGGAGGTGATGTGTGTTCTCCACTGCTGAACACTTGTTCTTGCACTCATTGTTAGAGCATCTTTTGATCACTTGAGATTTATGGTGCATTAGGGATAGATTCACACTAACCCTCAATGTCAGTGAAACATCCGTCTCCTCTATGTGGCCATCATCAGGTAGAGTACAGCAGAGCTGTACGACTTGTTGCATCTTTGGATTATGTAAAAGATTTCAATTATTACATTTCCCACAATTTCCCAGATTTAGTATCAGTCTGGTTCCTAATAGCATAGTAAATTATACCGTATATTGTTATATAAGCACATGTAGGTTTCTATACTCACAGATGTGTTGTGCATAAAGAACTACTGACATGTCCATCTTACGATAGGTTCACACTAGCGGTTGGGGTTTCCGTCGTTCAGGTACACATGGGTACCCTTAATACGGAGACCATATCCGCTTAAAAAGCGGTTATATGCGGAAACCCCTGGACCCCATAGACTATAATGTGGTCCATCGGGTTTCCGATCAGTTTTATACTGAAACCGGTGGAGAGAAAAGTCCTCCTTGCAGGACTTTTCTCTCCACCGATTTTAAGCAGATTCTGCAGCGGAGACTCCAACGCAAGTGTGAATCCAGCCTTAGTGAATACTTGTATTGCCCATAATACAACAATTCTGCAGCACTCTGTGTTGTGTTGTTCCTTTTGTTATTGCTTTTAGAAATGTATGAATAGATTGACAAGTAGGTGGGATCATGTTCTGATATTGTCCCATCAGGCTTTGGGAGTAGCCGGGTGAGTATTATACTATGCACCATCCCACAGGTACATGTGGCCAGACCGCAGTGTGCATCGGTTATAAAAGTCCCATAGACCTCCACTTTGGTTATCAATACGTCTTATAAAACCGGAGCTATGCCTGCCAGAAGAACACATCACATTGCATTGGCTTGTGAGTCTAGATCTCGTCAATCCTCTATTTTATTCTTGCAAAGTCCTCTCCCTGTGATATAATGAGACCACATAGAAAAAGTACTGGGTATACAGACTCTTTCAGGTCATGTCCCTGTAGCAGAAAGAATTCATATAGAGAACATGTGACATTGGATATTAATTACAGTTATATCAAGAAAAATAACTAAATATGTAAGCCTGTAGGGCATCTATGCACTTGACCCATGTGATATACAATGCCACCTACTTTTAGGGCATTTATTAAAAACAATGGTGTTGTACTGCCCTCAAGTGGAGAACTGTAATAATGCACTTGGATTTCCATCCGGGGAAAATCATGTACTGTATACATTGCATATTGTATATTATCTATTATTTGCTATATTCTTGGTCTTCAAGGAGAAGAACCAATGTGAAAAAAAATACTACGGGCAACTACATTATTTCAACCTGTGTGTCTATTTTTGGGGGGCAGCAGATTTATTAGGCAGGTTGATCAGATTCACTGTGATATATGTAGATCTACAAAGCTTTCTGCATTCAGAGCCATTATTTTATTTATTTCATAATTTATCATACTTATCATATTTACTGCACCCAGACAACAAGCAATTTCCAGACTGTTATATCTCAATGACGTCATCATGATACACAATTTAGTACAACGTCCTCATATCATACAAAGTCCAAAAAAATTCTATCTTATGCTAAGCCCCATGTAGCAAAAAAACCCTGCAGAAAAAAAGCGGCGGAAATGCGTTGCGTTTTTTTCCACAGCGTTTTTCATTGCATTTTCGCAGTTTTCCTTTGCGGACTTTCTGCCTTTATCAGCAAACTGCAATTACCTGACCTGATTGTCTGCACAGCAGAAGGTAAATGGGGAGAGAACTCAGCCCCGCCAGAGAGCAGGGAGTCATCCCCGACCTGTGTTATCAGATATAGGCCGGGCACCAAGGAAACAATGTGTAAATAATGTGAGGAATAATTTCACATAGCAGGCAAACAAAGGATCATTGCTAAAGCAATGGATTTAGGAAAACTCTTGAATTTACATAAGCTAGCAGTATAGATAGGATCCTTGAGATGGGGAATCTGTCACCAGAACTCATCATATTAACGCTGCAGATAGGTTAGGGTCACATGAATCAAATAGTGTTTTCCCCTTGTAAATCGGGGCTTCTGTTACTGAGATAGCGCCTTTTTGTCAATATGCAAATGAGCTCTTTGGAGCAACGAGGGTGTTGTTATTGCTCCAAAGAGGTAATTGACAAAGAGCTCATTTCCATATTGGCTAAATCAGCAATATCTCTGAGGCATCGATACACAAGGAAAACCTCTGTATATTCTGGTGACTCTGACCTGTCTGTCTGTTAGGCTCTGTTCACACATGTCTTAGTTCCTCTGCAAAATGTTTCAATTGCTTTTTCGAACATGACTGACATATAAAGTGTCCAAGTGACATATAAAATGACTGCCAGCCCTGCAGATTCAAGAGCATTCCACCACCTGGGAGATTTGCCTGCTCGAACTTGAGCCTCTAAGACATTATGGGAGTCTGAAAAAAGTCTGTACATGATGATTATTACATGGTTATTCACTAAAGGCACTCATGATATGTTGGTAGAATACTCCATCATGTCCAATTGGTTGAATCTGATCACTGTGGACGCCCCAATCCTTCCTGATCACTAGGACTATGTGACACTTCAGCTTCTTTCACTTGTCCAATTTTCTCAGTGGCCACTTAGATGTCCATTAATCATAACCTAAAGAGTAGTTTATTCATTGTAAAGCAAATGGTGCCACCTATAGCAAAGTATAGGTACTGCGCACAGATTATAAATAGAATATTTCTGTTGTTATAAAAACTTATAATAATAATGAATCTTACAGTATCATAAAACAGAATATTAGAAGCCAAATTACAGTTATATTTTTATCGATTTAGCCTTTGCAGAATATTAATAGGTGATGGGAAGGAGACCTTTTATGTCGTATTACAATCCATACATAGCCTAATGAAGGTGATCGGAACTTCCAACATATACTGAAAAAGTCTCAGCTGCTGGTAAGACATTACATTACCCATAAACGAGGTTTAGTAGCAGCTGTATAGATGATGATAATATAATAAGAAAAAAAAAATCCCAAAATATAAAACATTATCACTAAGGTCACTGCTGAAGAAAATCAATATGGTAAAAAAATGAATTTACATTGACGGTTCTCTGAAATCTGAATAAGTGATGTATTTGATCAAAGAAAATCTTTGGAGATCTAATCACAGTTTTTGACTTACTATACTGTAGGAAATATAATAGGAAACTTACATGTGCTCATGAATTTTCTTCTGTTGACAATACTTCACTTGTTAGGGTGGGTTCACACTTGCGCGAATCCGCCGCGAATCCGACCTAAACGTCGGAAACCAGGATAGGGACAGTATAGGGACTGGATAGGGAAAGGTTTGCGACGCTTTGCTTAAAAACCCATTCACTTGAATGGGTTTTTAAAGCAATGTGCGAGTGTGCGCTTACGTCCTCTGCACCGCGAAGCTATTTTTTTTTTGTCGGACACAAAGTTTATTCTCAGACACCGGCTGGTGATGGGCTCGTACAACTTCAGTTATATGACCTTATTTATTAGAGCATTGTACCAAATAAGCCCTCTTACTTCTTGTGTCCCCCCTATTTCCTCTTGCGAGTAGTTGTTTAATATGTTAATTATTTCGTTACATTGTAATGTCTGATATTGTCTGTTCATGTCCCCTATGGTTTGTAAAATGCTGCTATATAGTGCTATATAAATAAAATTATTATTCTGATTATTGTAGGATGGTTACACATTAGATAATAATAATAATAATACATTTTATTTATATAGCGCCAACATATTCCGCAGCACTGTACAACTTGTAGGGTTCAAGTACTGGCAAAAAAGGTATATTACAAAGAAATAGTTAATTCACACACTGGGACTGAGGGCCCTGCTCACAAGAGCTTACAATCTATGAGGTAGAGGGGGTGACACAGGAGGTAGCATTTAGAACAGCCATCACAAATGACCCCACCATCAATATTAACAAGTGCGCCCAATCAGGGGGAGGCTGACGTAGGATAAGTAAGTCAATGTGGACTTGTTTGCGTCCCACAGATGTTTCTTACAAGGGTTTATTTCACCCTCATCTATTTTGTGTTTTGCTTTCCGTCCAGAATCATTTCTGCCCTGGTGTCGGCCGCTTTCCTCTATAAGTATATCCGCACTCATATCTATGGCAAGGATAATTTATGTCACCTTGGTTACCGCATGTTCAGTTTACGTCATTAAAGCCAATTAGCAGAGGGGAAGCAGCGTGTCTATATCACTAGCTTATAGAGAAAAGACTCATAGCTTGTGGTTAACATAAGGATAAGAATCATATAAAGTAAGGATAAATTCAATCCACTCTATACTCTACTTCTTATAGGTTATTTGTCACAAGGACTGAAGTCTTTATTAGGGTATGTTCACATGGAGTTTTTTGTAGGCTGAAAAAATCTGCCTCAGGAATTAGGAAACTTTTTTTGCTTTTTTTTTACATGATGCGGTTTTTGTCATTTTTTTTGACGTGGTTTTTGTCACGGTTTTTGCTGCAGCACACTGTGTGGACCTAGAAACTTCCCTGTAAAAAAACACTTGCAGTTTTTAATGCGTTTTTTTCATTCCTCTGTGGACTTTCTGCTTCCCTTATACCTATAGGGAAACCGCCAGTGTTTCCATAGGTATAACTGACATGCTGTGATTTCCAAAACCGCAACAGTTTTGGAAATTGTGGTGTGTCTGCTGCGCGTATTTTTCTGCAATTTGTTGTTGGGATTCGCCGCATTTTTCTCCGTGGTGTTTACGCCACGTGGGGCCCCAGCCTTAAAGAGAAATTGGGGGGTTTCTATGGACAAAGAAAAAATATTTTTACCAACAAAAAATACTAATTAATATCAATATACCTTAGATTTATAATGGATGGGTACACAGTGTATGCCAAACGCTGCGAGTCACCCAATGCTGCGCAATGAAGGAACACACGGACACTTCTCCTCACTGAAACTCTCAGGCCAATCGATGACCTCCTGGCTGCCTATGCCTAGTAAATAGTACATTGCACCAGATCAGGAGATCCCAGGTTAAAAAAAAAAAAAAAAAAAAAAAGGTAAAAAAGAATGTGTAAAAAATAATAAAAAGGTAAAAAAAACCTAACTTATAAAATGCATAATGTAAACAAACATCTTAGGTGTCCCCATGTGCATATAAGTCCGCACTATTCAAAAATAGTATTATTTATCCCGTATGTTAATTATACCGCAATGCGCAAATTAATGTATTTTGGTCCCCTCGCCTCCCCCCAAAAATAGCTATAAAAAGTGAACAAAAAGCCCTACCAAAAATTGTTAACAATAAAAACTATAACTTGCCCCTCAAATAATGAGCCCTGATATAGCTCAGTCAACAATACAGTAAAAAAAAGTTATAAGTGTCAGAATATGTAGACCCCAGGAAAATTGTTCATTTAAAAAAAAATGACATATTATTTAGTAAAATCAGTAAAACATAATAAAAACCCACTGGACAAATCTGCATATTATTTTCAATGCAGATTAAACCCTGTAAAAATAAAATGCAAAAAGTAATGATAGAATTTAGGTTTTCTCACTCCACAAAAATATTAATAAAACCTAGTCAAGAAAATGATATGTATCCCAAAATGGTGCCAAATTAAAGTACAACTTATCACACAAAGAATAAGACCTCACTTAGCTATGTAGACAAAAAAAATTATGAATTTTAGAAGGTAGAGATGGAAAATAAGAAAAAAAAATAGCCGAGCATTAATGTCCAAAGTACCCTAATTCCTTAAAGGGGTTGTCCAGGCAAAAATGGACAACCCTTTTAAAGTTTAAATCAGCCGGGGGTATTGAAAAAAATTTAAAAAATGCATACTCACCTGTCCCCAATGCTCCGGCACGTCCCAGTCCTTCTGCTCCGGCGGCCTAAGGAAGAGGACCCGTTACCGCTGCGGCCAATCAGTGGCTTCAGTGGAACTCCCGAAGAGACCCATTCAGCAGAAGGACCAGAACGCGGCGGGAGGACACTGGAGCATCAGGGACAGGTGAGTATGAATTTTTTTATTTTTTTCAATGCTCCCGGCTGATTTAAAAGTTAAAAGGGTTGTTGATTTTTGCCTGGACAACCCCTTTAAAGAGAAGCTGTCAGTTTGATTTGGGACACTAAACCAGCCACAGGTCCTTATAGACGGGGGGTTTAGTATTCCAGACCGCCATGTTTTAAACCCATCCATGTCTGCATTTATAAAATCAAACCTTTATACTTACCTAGAAAGGAGTCCATTGAGTCTCATCAGACTCATGTCTCCTTCTCCCAGAACCTGCACAGTTCTTCAATGAAGCTGACGTACACCCCGGTTTCATTGCGCATGTGCCATGTGCCATGTCCGTTTTTTTCATGCACATGCTCAGAAAGGAGAAACAAACCAAAAAAAAAAAACGGACAGTGTTAAAAAACAGACACTAACTGATGCTAATGTGTCTGTTTTTTTAACTGAACCATTAATTGGATCAGTTAAAAAAACTGACACATTCATTAGTTAGTGTCTGTTATGATAGGTGTCCATTTTATTTTATTTTTTTTTAATGGACACCTTCATAACGGACTCCAACGGTAGTGTGAACCCTGCCTTAGTTATTGACAAACAAAAGTGGCAAAATTTAAAAACATAGTGTCACATCTTAAGAACAACCCTTTTCAATACATTTAACCCCCTTATTGACCAAGGAGAAGAAATTGTCTAAAACTATTAATGAATGTAGTGTAAGGCATGTTCACCAGTTTTTTGCCATAAATTTCAGAATTTTGGTGCAATTGTAAACCTGCCAGTCTGTGTTCAGGGATGGTGGCAATAATGGAGCCAAAGGGAGAATTTCCTGTGGTGCTCTGTGCAATGCTAATGTTTATCTTCCTCTGTTACAAGTGTTTCTGTAAATGTCTCCTCAATACTATCTAAAAGTCCTCTCTATTGAATGAGTGAATGAATGAGGACTTTCCTGGAGCAGCCCTGTGAAATATATAGCTAAAGTTTATTTTTCATATGTTTTGCTTCTTTTGCAGAAATGTGGCTTCCTCTATTTCATGTGAAGTTACATATTTGCACTGATATTTTTACTGTTACATATTTTTACTGAATTTCCCCTTTGTGGGACTATTAAAGGACTATTATTATTATTATTATTATTATTATTATTATTGATATCCATCAGTATCTATTACCTTACAGAGCATTCAGTACTTAAACTCAGCACTAGGTGGCAGACTTCTGTAAAAAATCTCAACTATTGTAGACTTTACAAGCTTCAATATTGCTTATTATTTATTCATTTATATCTCTTGCTTATACAAGGCCAATTCTGCAGCGCTTTACAGCTGTCATCACCGGTACTTTGCTTCACTGTTTGGTGGCGAACTAGTTTCCATCAAGTACTGGTCTAAAGTTAACGCATTGCATTCTATAGAGTGAGGGCTTTTTTACTCTTAGTCTAGTCCTTTGTATCAGCCATAGGACCACTTTTATCCACATAAGTATTATAAGCCATTTTAGTATGACCATTTTTGCAATCATTGAGTAAACACACATAGCATTGGTGACAGAAGGGAATATTGACCCATGATAGATTTGTTGCATAAATTTCTGCAACTGTTCGATTGTATGTGAATGTTCAGTTTGAAAGTAAGAAACTGAGACATTTCTGCAAGAAATCTGCCACATGTAAAACAAGGCTGCTCCTCACACGGTATATTTTCAGGTTTTAACACTTGTAAAAAAAAAAAAAGAAAAACATAAATTTCTAGTGCTTTTTTTTCTGCTTCTACTCTATCTCTGTATGATTCTGTTTTCATATGGAGTTTCTTTCTGTTGAATTACATACACATTTGATGGGAAAAATAGAAAGTGATTCACAAATGTACCGCACTATGGAATTAGTTGAGCTATATAAATAAATAATAAAAAGTGATATATATTCCCTATGTATTGAGATATTCTACCCATAATAATAATAATAATAATAATACATTTTATTTATATAGCGCCAACATATTCCGCAGCACTGTACAATTTGTAGGGTTCAAGTATAGACAAAAAAGATGCATTACAAAGAAATAGTCAATTCACACACTGGGACTGAGGGCCCTGCTCACAAGAGCTTACAATCTATGAGGTAGAGGGGGTGACACAAGAGGTAGCAGGGGCGGCAACAGACGTAGCATTGCTTATACAATGGTCAGACAGTTCTGTAATAGAGGTTACTGTCATTACACATATATACCTGTAAAGCTGTATGAGCCGTCACCAGTCGTGTCCCTCTTCTAGAGTTAAATATGTACAGAGTCCAATGGAGTATGAGGTGCACTGCGTGGTCTCCATGCACTGCCATACAGGTGCTGCTTATGAGGTGTAAGGGTGTATTCACATTTGCTGGTGAAAATTAAGTTTTTGAGCTGGAACACATACCAATACGATAACAAAGAAAAGAAAATGACATACAAAATATAGGCAAACCAGTCACAAAGTAAAGAAGCGAAAACAAGACAAAGACCTAAAAGAAGGGAAACACAAATTGCAAACCTCAGGTTTAGTGCTCACTGTGTAGCTTTGTGCACAGAGCCTCGATGACTCTTTAAAGGGAGTCTGTCATTCTGCCAGGAGCTTGCACAGGATTTCCAGAAGCAACTAGGGAATGGAAATAGAGTGAAAGTGTATAAATCACCTTTACAGAAGTGGACGATGCTGGCTGAATCTGGAGACCTTGTAGACTTGGTTGTGACCATGTGACACTTCAGCCTAATTACCATATTTAGAAAAACTGCTTTTTCAGTGAATTGCTGCAGAAATTTTGCAATATATGCTGGTGATGATAACAATGTCTATTAGAAATACACTGTGACTTATTTAACATGCACTTTCAAAGGTAACAAATTTCCTTTAACTTCACTCCTTGCCAAAAAACACTCAAAACACATATAGCAGAGATTTCAGAGTGAAAAACAGTTTAGTGATACAACCTGATAAGAGAAGAAAAGGAGCACATTTATCTGGTTACATATTCTACAGAGTTTCTTCTATTTCCCTGTACCATTGATTCATGTAAAATTTACAGAAACAACCATTTAAAGCGTAACAAAACTTTCAGACAACTTTTTATTTTCTTGCAGCTTTTGTGTCATTAATACATTTTGTAATATATTTAAGCAGAGAATTGCTCTCATTGGAGAAGCAAGGGAAAGAGTAAATATAATGCAGGATTTCACCGAAAGGAGCCAAAATTTTGTATATTACTAAATATGTTACAATATTTGTTAATGACACAAATGCTGTCAGAAAATCAAATGATGTCCGAAAGTTTAGTTAAATCTAAATTATATAAGACACTTTTTTTCATTTTCATTTTTCATGAATGGACCTTGTCTTCCTGATTACATTGATGGGATAGAATACTTTGTCATCCACAGGTTCTATCAGAACAGAATTGCATTTAGAAAAGAATGTGGTCTTACAAGTTCTGAGCATTGTGGCACTATGGACTGAAATCACTCAGATAAGTAGTAAAGACATAAGTAAGGGTCAGTTGACACTACCGTTATTTAATGTCCGTTGTATTCAGCCTATGAGAGCAATGGACATTAAAAGACAGATGCAGAAGGAGTCCGTCTGCATTCACCCATATGTAAAAAACATGATGGAAGCTTTTTTCGGCCATGTTTTTTTACTTTTCTGACTGAAGAAAAAGTCCTGAATACAGGACTGTTTTTTCCATTACAAAATTAAACAAACAACAGGAAGAAAGTGTCCACCATGTTTTAGAATGCGAGAGAACTGCATCTGTGTCCATTACTCTACTACTGTGAATGAATGCTATTATCCTATGATGGATGACAGCCAAGGCCGCTTTAACCATCCGGTCAACGGTGCACTTGCACTGGGCCCTATGGTAGCGGGGGCCCCTTTTGTATAGCGGGACAGTTCTGCATTTGCTGTCCAGGGCAGTGGGTTCTTGCTACACCAACTCATCGGCATCTGGAGGACACTGATGAGTTGAAGCTAGTTATGAAGTAGGGAGCTGTCCGCTCCCTGCTTCATCACCTGGCCGCTGTCTTTGCTCCAGATGTCCTGGGAGCAGGAGGCGTGATGTAGTGATGTCACTTACATCGCACCTGTTACTCTTTAAAGACTTCAGGACCAGAGAGGAGTGAACAGGGGAACGGGGAAAGGTGAGTATTAAGGTTTGTTTTTTTTCTTTGATATATACATTTGGTGACATGAAACTGTGGGGACAACTTGTGGGGTGGGGGGACATGATACTGTGGGGGCAACCTGAGGAGTGGGGGGACATGAATCTGGGGGGTAACCTGGAGGGGGACAGGAAAATGTGGGGTCAACCTGTGGGGGGAACATGACACTGAGGGAGCAACTTGATGTGAACGTGAAACTGTAGGGGAAACCTGGGGGGGGGCATGACACTGTGGGGGCAACCTCAGGGGGACATGACACTGTAGGGGCAATCTGAGGGGGACATGACAGTGTGGGGGGACATGATACTGTGAGGAAACCTGGGGGATGGGGGGACATGATACTGTGGGGGCAACCTGAGGGCTGGGGGGGGACATAAATCTGGGAGGGGTAACCTGGAGGGGGACATGATACTGTGGGGGCAACCTGGAAGGGGACATTATGAGGAGCATTATATTGTATGGGGCTACTAGGGAGGCATTATACTGTGTGAGAGCCGCTAAGGGGCATTATACTATGTGGGAGCCATTGAGGGAGCATTATAATTTGTGCAGGTCCGGTATTTCTAGGTGGTGGTGATGGGGGGGGGGGCCACTTATGAAAACTTTGCACAGGGCCCACCAATGTGTTAAAATGGCCCTGATGACAGCAACAAACTGTAATAACGGTAGTGTGAACATAGCCTGATATGTAAAGACACAAGCACTCTTCTTTAGTGAAGTGTATTACAAAGTTTATTCCTTTCACCTGTACTATTGATTTATGAATTGTACTTACACTTTAAGGTTGGGGTCCCACGTTTACAGTACCTGCAAAGTGGCTAATCCCATCCACACATTGCAGAGAAAAATCTGCTGCGGAAAAGCTGTGTTTTCAAAAACGCCCGTGTTTTTAAAAATCGCAGCATGTCAACTGTTCCTGCGGAAACGCTGGCGTTTTCCGTATAGGTAAAATAGGGGCAGAAAGTCCGCAGAGGGAATCTCAGAGAAAATGCAATGAAAAACACTGCGGAAAAAATATGTTTTTTTAGCTACTTTTGCTTCACCCTTCAACTATGAGAGACCTGGATCAGTTTGCAAAAGAAGAGTGGTCCACAATTCCATTTGAGAGGTATAAGAAGCTTGGTGATGGTTATAGGAAGCGATTGATTTCAGTTATTTTTTCCAAAGGGTGTGCAACGAAATATCAAGTTGTGGGTGCCGGTAATTTAGTTCGGCTCATTTGTGGAGCTTTGCGTGAAATTATATAATTTTTGGCTTTTTTTTTCTCTGTTTTTTTGTGTTGTTCCAATACATACAAAGGAAATAAACATGTGTATAACAAAACAAGTGTAATTGCAATAATTTTCTGGGAGAAATACTTCATTTCCTGGAAAAATTTCAGGAGTGCCAACACTTACGGCCATGACTGTATGTCAACACAAGCAGACCTAGAACCCACTTTAATCGTGAGGCAATTGGATGGTGCAGGGCTAAATTTGACAATCAGAAACATTGCAAGAGATTAAATAAAGCGTTCTCCATGGAGCAGACTGTTGCCCCATTGATGTTAGACATGTAGCAGTGATGAGGTCAGTGCCATTCCTCTGGTCATTACAGTCTCCAAAACAAATTTCCCAGAGATTGTAACAAGGCTCCTGTGTCATCCACCAATTCTACATATCTTATCATTGACTTCCTGCTTCAATGAGATAATACATCCTGCCAAGGAGATAAAAGATAAATGTACACCATGAAGCAAAAGTCTGAATAAATGTATTCTTATACTGCAAAACCATCTTCAAAACCAAACCAATCCATTTAACTTGGAGCGTCTCTGATGTATAGATCTAAATTCCTTCGAATTTTATAGATAAGTGCAAGATGGAACTGACTTACCAGAGGAAGACCAGGGTTCCCAAACCAGTAATGAAGCCCAATTCATAGGGTCCACCATATCATTCCATCAGAGGCTCATAAATGAAAGAGTATAATATGCTTATGGTTCCAGTATGGTTCTTATTTCTCTTTACAAAGAAACCTAAATAGCCTTTTATATTGACTGTGTGTGCTATGATAACAACACATTCTATGGTTTGACTTTAATCCCAGATCATGTCACTAGGTTTCTAGAAAACCAGGCTTTAATCTACAGGCAACTATCTTACAAAAGGTAGTGCTAGATCAAGTTTTCTTTTTTCTGCCAAGGAGAAATTATTTGGATAATATTTTAAAAATTCTCAGCAGAGCATATATGGTTTGTAAGACTCTGAATACTGAAAGGTGGTCTGCAAAAGCCCCTTCTGACCCACATCTATGACTTCTCACCCAGCCAACCAATACCCTGCTTCACACTGATGAGGAGCAATAACATCCTTTGTAGGAGACATTCTGGCTTGCATTCATTCCAAAATTGTATCACTAAATTTCTAGAAAATCAGGTATTGATCTGTAGGGAGCTACTTTCCAAAAGGTGGCACTACAGCAAATTTTTCCTTTTCCACCAAGGAGAACTTTGCATTTATCAATAAAGGAGTTTCTTCTGTGACCACCTTTCCCCTATGCAAACATTCCCCCATAATCTTTGCTTCATCTTCTCAAGCTCTCTAAGCTTTTTACCCCACCATTTTTCGTCAGGTCTACAGCTACTGGGCCTTCGAGCAGCTACTATAAGTGCTGGATTAAAGTAAACTTCTAGTCAGGAGATTAAAAACTATGTGAAAGTCAGTGCCTACAGGGAATGGTTATGTGATGTTTATTTTCGTCAATGTTTGCTCATTAAATGCTCTTTAGCTCCTTTAGTGCAGAACTGTGATTAATGACCGGCATCAGACTAACCCCCTGGAGGACCGCAGAATCCTCCAGTGGACCCAGGCAGGGCCGGGGGCCTGGCAACATTACTAATGGAAAGGGACATCATGTGATGTATGTACATGTACCTCCTCCCCTTTCCCCTACTATATGAGGATGAGCATGGGACAATTTTCATAAATGACTTTTCCTACAAAGTCTTGTTCCGAATAATTGGCCTGATAATAGGGAAAACTTTAGACCATAAAATGTTTGGCACTAATAAAGCCTTATATAAGGTCTCCACTAGCATGTAGGACATTACCTATTATAGTCAAGCATTGGATTATTTTAGTTTTTAGACAAATAACTGACTCTGACTTCTTATCATTAGTCAGGGTCCAGTGAGAAGACACTGATTGTATAGGTACGCTTCTATACTCTTCTGCTCTCATCCTATAACTTGATACTATTAGTGACAATGAATTGAATTGTGAGCTATTTCCTTCTAATAATTTCTGATCTCACAAAGAAAATAATCACATGTCATTATTTCACTTAAGCTTGAGGATTAAGCCATTCATTATCATGTCACAGCGATGTAATTGAGCATCTGAACACTTGCTTAAGATGTCTTCTTGAATCTGAGAAGGTTATGTTTTCTTGTTGATGCGCAGCTTAAGAATTAACAGCAGGGTTTTGTTCTGCTTTGTCTCGGTTGATAAATTTTGATTTCAAACAGCAGGAGGGAGGTGAAAAAACGGAGTACTCCATATACCTTATGCTGGATGTCGCCTGCAGATTTCTAATGATCTGAACAAAAAAGTGCCAAGTCTCTGCTTGCAGAATCTTCCTTCTTCCATGATGTCATTACTCACTATAGTGCTGAATATGCAGTTCAGTTATGAAATTACAAGTCCCAATATGTTATGACAGTCCCAATATGTTATGACAGTCCCAATATGTTATGACAGTCTGCTGCTTTCATGTCCTTAGGCACCAAGGGTGCTTAACATAGGGCAACCAAAGGAGAAGTGATTGGGAACAGGTGTCCCTAGGAATAGTTATTCCCAATTATTGCCCGCTCGTGCCCTGTATTTACATGCTGTAGTCATCCTTGCTGTTTGAGAAAGCCTGAATCATTCATCTCCATGCAGTTTACATTTCACAACAACACCTTGATCACACCCAAAAGGGGACATATCATGTCCCCCAAAGGGGTATGGCTCCATCAATAGGGGAGTGGTCTTACCTACCTGAAAATGTTGGGAAGTATGATGTAGACCAGTGGTTCTTAAGGCACAGTACATGTACCCTTGGGGTAACGTCCAGCTATCCCCAGGGTTACACATTGTGGTGAGAGCCTCAGCAGTCCCTGATGTCATCTCTGTAGGCCGAATGAGCACAGAAAGCAGTGCTGCGGTCCTGGGTAGTCGAGTAACTTGGTTTGTTATGTTTATCCACCTCCCCTGGGTCTCCTATAGTTATACTCTGAGCGTCACCGAGTATAATAGTAGTTTGTGGGTGACAAACCGCAGTAAAAGCAGGTTCAGCAAATCCTAAAATTTGTTATAAAATTCCTATGTATGTGGTAGTTTTTTAATTTCATTAATGCAGGGGCCACTCAGGGACATTATACTATATGGAGGAGTCAATTGGGGACATTATACTGTATGGAGGGGCACTAAGGGGGCCATTATATTAATTGTTAATGAGGTTCCAAATGATGTCTTATTTTCCTAACATTTATAAGTGATCATTACTTTGGGGGTACTCAGTTGGGATGTTTTCTCACTCGGGGGTATTTTGCTTGAAAAGATTGAGAACCACTGATGTAGACCACATGCAGCGCTTACACTTTCACTATTTCAGTCAGCCCCATAGGTTTAGAATGTAACAGATGTATATAAATGTGACTGTTGTGCCATTCAAATAGGGGACATAGGACTCCCATTCTAGAAGTCCAAGAAGTCAGACCCCATCAATATACGCATCAATGTGGATTGGGTATTAATTGTATTTGTGGACAAATTCCTTTGATGGCATGCTCACACACAATGGATTTTGCAGCGTCAAAAAATCTGGTGGACACTCCCTAAATTTTATAATAGGGGCTAAATTTATCCCACCATCTAGCATAAATGCTGCTCCCAGTAAGACCGCAGTCTAGTGTAAATGTTGACCATTGTGTAGGGATAAGGCCTCATTCAAACAGCTAGAATGTGACCCATATATTACAGTCACAAATCGTGGCCCAGTTGTGAGCTTCATCAGCAGTGACATTACTTGGCAAAGAGAGAAGGAAGACATGAAGTGGGAATGATAAAGGTGGGGGGAAACCAAGGCACAGATGTGTCTGGTGGCAGAAAGAGCAGAAAAGTGCTTTTGTGGGTGGAGAGGGTAAATAGTGGGTGGAAGGGACAGGGAGAAGAATGGGTGGGGTGGGAATGCCCGGCCAGACCACTGCTGATTTATTTATCTATTTTTAATAGACCTTTATCTGCTGAATTGCTCCAGTAGGTAACAGCAGTATTTACTTGCCAATGCCCACTCCTGCCCACGGCTATCTCCTCCTCCACTTTTGCTTTAGCCTTTAGAAAGTCCCATGCCCGCACTGAACAGCACCAGCAACCTGGAAGCTGAAGGGAAAGCAGAGATGAACGTGGGCAGGAGCAGGGATCAGTAAGTAAGGTTACCTACTGGACTAATCCAACCGATAATGGCTTAAAGTCAATCCCCTCACACAGTATAATTCCACTCCTTAGAACCATCACACACACAATATAATGCATCACTTAATGCTCCTGCACAGTATAAATGCCGCCATATAGTATAATGACCCACTTAGTGCCCAACACAGTATAATGCCCCCTTACAACTCCATATAGTATAATGACCCACTTAGTGCCCAACACAGTATAATGCCCCCTTACAACCCCATATAGTATAATGACCCACTTAGTGCCCACACACAGTATAATGCTCACTTTGTTTTCTCAACACAGTATAATGCCCATTTTGTGCCCCTACGCAGCATAATGCACCCCTTAGTGCCCTCACACATTCAACTTTGGTCTCTCGGCAGCATGGTGCAGCCTCATTGTGCCTGCTTACATCCAAGCCAGTGACAGCAGTGACACTGACTCTTTTCTACACTATTAAGATTGCCGATAGAGTTAAAGTCAAGACATGACACCCACCACCCAGGACATACCCCAAAATCTGGGTTTGTCTCATTGAAGTCAAGACAGTTGGCAGGTATTGTGGTAATACCCATGTAATCAGCTTGACAAGCCTGCTAATAATGATGCCTTGTGATACTTGTATCAAGCCCCCAATGAGTTAAAGGAACATGTTAGGCAAAATTATACAATGCTTAGTTCAGAGAATAAGGGGTGACACAGATATTATCACTTTGATGTTTTTGGAAATAAAGTTTCATGCTTTACCTCCTCAGACTCTGCAATAGGTATAGCATATCATGTAGGTTTTTTGGACTGTTCCTTTTTATCGTTATATAGTAGCTATGATAAAAAGTAGACACTGCAGTTGGATATCTCAGCTGGAATTTGATACCGATACCCTGTTGAGATCCTCATTTATATTTTTGTCTGGATCTCTCCATGACTGCCCATTCTCTACTAATAGGATGACAATTATCATAAATTAAGGCTAAGTCATTCCGATGCAATTCAGACTCTGCATTACTTAATATATCTCATTCAATCAACATTTATCTGCAACCAATTTTGCAAATGAAGCTCTTTAACCAGACAGCAGGAGGAGATGGGGAGCAGGAAAATGCCAGCGCAGTAAATGTGATCGATCCAAGTAGATGCAGGAAAATTCACAGAAGCACTTCATTTAATTGAATGCTGCTCTAGAGCACGCCAAGGCGGACTCACGCTGAATCTCCTGCAGGGCCAAGTACAACCCATTGCAGTAGACAGGGACTTGGCAGCATTCTCTCCCACATTAAACATTATGGATTTCATTGTGTAATCCAAGTTTTCTTTTTCAGAGAAACATCTTCCCGTACTCACTGTGCTTCTCGCAGCCGCTGTTATAAAGTATGATTAGTAGAGTGATACAAAATAGCAAAGCATCAAGAATCAATATTCCCAGCTCATCTCTGTAAGGACTGAGGTTACCTTAGACAAATACGTCTCTGAAAATACCAGAGTAAAATCTGTAATATCCTATGGATAGAGGATAAATCATTTTCATTGCATAGGCCCTTTAATTACCTGTTATTGATATAGGGCAATCACATGCCATAGCGCTATATACAGGATTGCTCCAATCTATATAAAGATAACTTGCTTCAATGGATCTATATACAGTATAAGAAGTCAATAGGCATTAGTATGTGATGTAGCAGAGCTTAAAGGGAATCTGTCACCAGGAAAATGCAGTGCAATCTGCAGACGGCATGTTATAAAGCAGAAGTAGCAGCCATTTTTCGATTTCCGTTTTTGACTTCTGAAAGCCATAACTTTTTTTTTTATATTCACAGAGTCATATGAGTGCTTAGTTTTTGCAGGACAAATTGTAGTTTATAATGGTACCATTTAATAGTCCGTATGATGTACTGTGAAAAAAATTTTGGTTTACAAAAGACATAAAATACAAAAACAACAAGAAGCCACAATAGCAGCCTCAATTCACAGACTTTAGACGAAGGGAATCCCCTAGCAAGGGTTGGAGGACTAGAGGAGGAAGAGGAAGGGGAGGATATGTGAAATAACAATACCGCCAATTGTAGAGAAAGAAGGAGGAGGTAGGACCGAAGAATGAGAAAAGGAGAGAAGAAGAGAAGAAAGAGAAAAGAAAAGAAGAAAAAAAATAAATAAATAAAATAAATAAAATAAATAAATAAATGAATATAACTTAATAATTTCTCTCCCCTCCATCCCCCCTCTCCCCCCCCCCTCCCAATTTAGGGGGGGAGGGAGGAAGTTATACAACAGCTGCACCCGGGTCCAAAAGGAACCCCAGGGAGGCAAGCGGGTGAAATTGTTCAGCAGAAGAATGACAGATCTCACCTCGAGGCAATGCCAGGAAATGAGGAGTAGGTCCAAGCCGGCAGTCCGTCAATTAGCTATGTAGGCCGGAGCAAGTCGATAAAGTCTACGGGGGGGCCACAGGTCCGAGAAGCGCCCGATATTCATTGGTACCCTGAAATTCCATCCAATAGAACCAGGTCTTATTAAAAATTTCAACAGTGTCATGCAGGAAAGAGGTAAGGCTCTCCACACGCATTATCTCGTTGACCCTCAGGACCCAAAGGGAGAGAGGGGGGGGGCTCCGTTCGCTTCCAGAACTGAGGGATGCATGCTCGAGCCGCTATGATGAGAAATCGAAGCAAGGAGCGCTTGTAAATACGCACCGAGGACTCGCAATGATGAAGGAGGAACAGAGCAGGGCCCAGGTGGTGAGGTGTCTCCGTAACCCGGGAGATAATCTGCTTAACTCCATCCCAGAAGGGAGACAAGACATTACAAGACCAGAAAATGTGCAACATGGTCCCTTCATCCACCCCACATCTCCAGAATGTCGATGGGACCTGCGGAAGAATGGCATGTATTCTCGATGGTACTCGATACCACCGGGTCAAAAGCTTAAAACTGGCCTCCTGATGGCGTGAGCTGATTGATGTCTCATGAGCAAGGCGGAATATCCTCTCTCTTTGAGCTTGAGTGAGAGTCAAGTCAAGGTCAGACTCCCACTTCAGTATAAAGTGGGGAACAGCGTCAGGAGGCGGCTCTATCAGAAGCTTGTAAATGATAGCTAAGGAATGACGCAGGGGTTCGGTGCCCAGACATAACTGTTCCAAAGTTGTATACTCAATTCTAAATTCCGCAGGGGGAGGGAGAGACTGTACGAAGTGGCGGATCTGTAGACCACGCCATGCATCCAAGGGGGGAAGATCGTCGGATAGGGTAATCCCTGGGCCCACCTGCCAGCCAGACTCATTCCAAAGATGGGCCACTCTGAAGTAACCATGGCGCCACCAGTTACGGAACACTCTATCGGAAACACCAGAAGGGAATCTAGGATTTCCCAAAAGGGGATAACAGATGGGCTTCAATTTTACGGCATTCACTGGGCAGCCAAAATGACATGTCACCCACATTCTATGGGTCAGTACAATTCTGGGGATACCAAATTAAAATTTTTTTTTTTTTTTTTTTTTACATTAAAAAAAAAATCCAAAACTTTGCCAAAGTTTTTTTTGGGAATTGCCATATTCTGTCACCTGTAACTGTATTATTTACAGTACATTATGAGGCTGCATAAGGCGTGTTTTGTTTTTTTTGCAGGGTCAGATGTACTTTTCATTTATACAATTTGGGGGAATGTCTATTGTTTTTATCACTTTTTATCCAAATTTTTTATGGGAGGTGAAACAGTGAAAAGACAGGGTTTGGCTCCTTTCATGTTTTCCCGCTCACCGTATGGGAAAATTATTTTAAAACGTTTGTAGACTGGGCGTTTTTGGACACAGGGATACCTAATGTGTATGTGTTTTACTTTATATTTTCCTTTTATATGTGTTCTAGTTAATTTATTTGTTTTTAAAATGAATATGATATTTCATTGTGGTATAAGAGGGTGGAGGCACCACCTATGTAATTTATTGTGTTGCATATGTTTTGATGACATATTTGTTTGTTTTGGGGGAAATCAAGACCGACTTAGAGTTAACCTATAGGTGAAATAGGTGAAGGAGTGGTCTCTCATGTGGGCATAATCATTGTGTGAGGGGCAGCCTCATATTTTGTGGGCAGAGTTGATACTGGCCTTTTCCAGTCAGAGTTAAAGAATCATCATATGGTGGAAGGAATCCCTAAGTTAGCGGTACAGCTGGAGACTGAGCTGGAACAATAAGAGTACTGAAGTTGGCCTCCTATGGGGCAAACACCACTAGTGTTGGACAGAGGGCTAGTTGTAAACTTGTTCCAAGCTGCTCTTGCCTCCCCAGGCCAGGAGCGTCATCTTCTATTGTCGGCTTTCCCCTGGGACAATTTCATTATATCATTAGCATTATGTTTGGATTGTCTATAGTGCAGTTTGCATATGAGCTGGCGTAGATTTTTGCCAATGTGAATGCCAGTTGAATCTGTCCCATTGCGTTTTTAGTCTTTTTAGCTGCAGGTTTTGCTGCAGTTTCTTGGAGTCTTTGATTCACGAGACAGTGGAGCCTGGCCCTGGAAGCTTATGCCCCTGCTACTGAGTAAGGGGCATTTTGGGGCTAAGGAGTTATCACATAATATAGACAATATAGTGGCTCAGTGGTTAAATGCATTGTAGTCAATATCCAAAAAGAAATATGAAAATTTTTCATTTTATTTTATTTTCTGTATTTGGTGCCTGATTACCTAGGTTTTCCCTACGTATGTTATATACCACTAACTGATACTTCACCAACTGTTGCAAAACTACAACTCCCAGCAGTTGTCAGTGAATGCTTGGAGTTGTACTTTTGCAACAGCTAGAGAAACACAGCAATATCTTACTCTATGCAATAAGTAAAATGGTTCTGGACCAGGCCTATTTTGGCCTTAATCATCATATTTTTTTATCTGAATGAGTTGTTGTTTTTGTTGGTTCCATCCAGGGGTATATATGATTATTTGATTTCTTTTTTTATTACCGTTTTTAGGAGGTGGGATGAGAAGAGAAAAAAAAATTGGCATTTAAAAAAAAAAAAAAAAAAATTATTTTTACAGTGTCTACTGTGCAGGTTAAATAGTGTAGTAATTAAATAGCTCGAGTTGTTACAGATATGGCAATACCAAATATGTGTGTTTTTTATTTCATTTTTTTTGGGACACAATGGATGCTACAGAGGATGGGTATACAATTCCATTGATACTATGGTCACCATTCTCCGGGACATCTAAGGGGTTAAATAGCCACAATTGGTGTTATCACCTCCAGCTGCTATAGTGGGAACCTACCTCTCAGTTAGTGTCAGGCTCCCGCTATGATCATGCTGGCACAGAAGATACTGATGAATGACTCCACTTTACTATTGGATGTAACAAATCCATGTGTGTGAAGATTCCGAAATTCTGCTATGACTGTTTATAGCACTGAATTCCAGAGATTTCTCAGGTTGTAAATATTTATATCCAGGACGACGATAAATTCTGTTCCAAAAGATTGAAATGAGCAATTACGTAAATGTTCTCATTTCTGTTCATTCTCAGTAGATGAGTAAATTTGTCTTGGGTTTCGAGATATTTTAGGAATCTGCTCCAAGATAACCAGAGATTAACAGGCACAAGACTCTGGCCCAAAGATCTAGGAATAACTTGTGCTAGGGAAGGACACAAGGCAGATTAGAAGATTTTTCTATTTATTTAACCACAGCTACTTTACTTGTGGTTTCCTCACCTCAATGGGAAACAGCATATCTCCCACAGGAAACCACTGGAAATCTCACAGACAGGAGGGACGTCCAGGGGATATGTCAATCCACTTGCTTCCAATTTATATCTGGCTCCTAGCCCATGTGTGATATCCAGCCGACAGCTGTAGAAACATATTACAGTAGCCGGGCTTTCCTGGGGAGCTGTGAGCAAACAATTATACCTGGCCAGCAGGGGGCACACATGACTAAGGTAATGTATAAATTACACATGACAGCTGTATAATGATTTACAGCCCCCGATAGGTATAGCACATCTGAAAGGTATTTGTAACTATAGTTTGTTTCTTATTAAATTCCTAGTACATTGCCCCCAGTCTGACCCGGAGATTGCTGTGCTACTCCATTCACTTCTGAATTTATAGATGGGATAAGAATTTGATATTTTCATTGATTTCTAGAAATCTTGTCTTATTTTATGATATACTAATATCTAGCTAAACGCATGAGCAGAGGCGTAACATGGAGCTCCTAGGCCCCAAAGCAAAAACTGTAACAGCCCCCCAAACTATAATGTAACATTTAAAGTACTGGTCTCCTCAAATTGGGAAGAGATACCTTATGGATCCCCTAAAGTTCCTGGGCCTGGGTGCAATGCCATCCTCTGCACCCCCTCAAATTATGCTCATGCACATGGGAATCCACTTCTGAAACCCAAAGTTTTTGCTGCAGGCGGATCTGCTATAGACATCCCAGTGCAGACTCACAGCATGAGGGTTTAGCCTAAAAACTACGCTAGACTAGCACGTTGGTATGGTCTTCGTCCACAGCACCACAGTATATCAGCCACCTGGATTTTCATCCATGAGACCAGAGGTGCCATCATCAATAAAGAACTAACTGGATAAAGAAATAAGGGTAACATTAAAAATGATTTTTTTAAAAGGCAACTCCATCTGTGTAGAGTTGCCAAACCCATTGGTGCTGCTTATAACCATCCAAATCTTCAATATAGTGCACAAAATAGTGCATTAAAATCAAGTGGCAGTGCTCTTATAGGGGTTGCCAACCATTTTTTTTAAGACTCCTAGTGACACTAAAAACCCAAAGGAAGTCTTACTCACCTCCAATGATACTTTGCCAGTCCAGTTTTGCTGCTCCCTGGGTACAGCTGGCTGAGTAGCATTTCCTGTGAATCAAGATGGAGCCGGAATCAGGGCCCTCTGGAACCCAGTGTGTGTTAGAAAAGGAGTAGTTGGGAATCGGTGGAGGTATGTATGACTGTTTTTGCTTTTTTGCCACTAAAAGCCTTTGTTATTTAATTGATCAGCTGGACATTCCCTTTAAACTAGGTGTCTGGTTCAGATTCCCTGCCAAATCAGGGTCCGGCTGTGGTGGTAGAATCGTAAGCAAGAACCTATGTATTAACAATGCAGCCATTATGGCTGCTATGCTGTCCTTGGAGGGGGGCCCAGTCCTGGTTGGTCCCAACCCAATTGCTATTGAGTGTCAAAAACCTGTGCAAGACTTCCCTATGCAGAAGAACTGCATGGTTAGAAAACAAGGTGGTTGGAAATTAGTCCAAGGCTCCTTGAGGGCAAAACAAATACCCAACCATGGTGTCCTGGATGGCAAAACCCAGCACTATAATAGACAAGGCAGATATACAATGGTAACCAAAATGGAACATACAGTCATATGAAAAAGTTTGGGCACCCCTATTAATCTTAATCATTTTTAGTTCTAAATATTTGGGTGTTTGCAACAGCCATTTCAATTTGATATATCTAATAACTGATGGACACAGTAATATTTCAGGATTGAAATGAGGTTTATTGTACTAACAAAAAATGTGCAATATGCGTTAAACCAAAATTTGACCGGTGCAAAAGTATGGGCACCTCAACAGAAAAGTGACATTAATATTTAGTAATAATAATAATAATATAATAATAGTCCTTTAATAGTCCCACAGTGGGGAAATTCAGTGTGTTACAGCAGCAAAGATAAGATAAGCAGATACAAATACAAATACAACATGTACAGGAATGTTCCAAGGTGAGAGGCTACATTGATAGCAGCGCAAATAGGACGGCGGGGGGGGGGGGATATAACAGGCAGAGAGATATTTCAGTTCTCTGTATGTAATGATCTCCGCTAGGTCGGTGTTGGTTGTACAGCCTAACCGCGGTGGGGAGAAAAGACTTCCGATAGCGCTCCTTCTCACACCTAGGGTGAAGCAGTCGGTCACTGACAGTACTACCCAGCGCTATCACAGTCTCATGCATGGGATGGGACTTCTTCTTCTGCATGGAGCTCACCACGGACAGTATCCTTCTGTTACCCACCACCTGCACTGGGTCCAGTGGGCTCTCCAGGACAGAGCTGGCCCTTCTAATCAGCTTGTCAAGTTTATTTCTGTCCCTGGTTGATATACTGCTCCCCCAGCAGGCCACTCCAAAGAAGATGGCTGATGCCACTACTGAGTTGAAGAAAGTCCTAAGAAGTGCCCCCCGGATTCCAAAGGCTCTCAGCTTCCTAAGCAGGTAGAGCCTGCTGTGGCCCTTCCTGTACAGGGCCTCCATATAATCTGCCCAGTCCAGCTTATTATTAAGGAGCAAACCCAGGTACTTATAGGTGTTCACAATCTCGATGCCCGTCCCCAGGATGTCCACTGGTTTTGGAGGGCATCTGCCTTTACGGAAGTCCACCACCATCTCCTTGGTCTTCCCCGCGTTAATCTTCAGGTGGTTCTGGTGGCACCAGTCCACAAAAACCGGTTCAGTTCTCTGTACTCCTTGTCATCATCGTGTGTGATGAGGCCTACTATTGCAGAGTCGTCAGAATACTTCTGTAGGTAGCAGCTGGATGAGTTGCACCTAAAATCAGCAGTGTACAGTGTGAAGAGGAAAGGGGCGAGAACCGTACCCTGAGGTGCCCCCGTATACAGATCACGGTACCTGACACACAGTCTTGGGCTCTCACGTATTGAGGTCGATTTGTGAGGTAGTCTAGGATCCAGTTGGAGAGGTGGTGGTCCACTCCAGCAAGGCCCAGCTTGTCTCTCAGTAACCTGGGCTGTATGGTGTTAAAAGCACTGGAGAAATCAAAGAACATTATTCTCACCGTGTTCCCTGGTTTTTCCAGGTGAGACAGAGCCCTGTGCAGAAGGTGGATGATGGCATCATCTACCCCAATGCCTGGTCGATAAGCAAACTGGAGAGGGTCCATAGCGGGGCTCACTAGAGGGCGAAGATGTGTGAGAACCAATCTCTCTAAGATCTTCATCAAGTGGGATGTCAGTGCTACAGGTCTGTAGTCGTTGAGGTCCATAGGGTGAGGTTTCTTTGGAACTGGTACCACACAAGAAGATTTCCATAATTCAGGGACTATTTCCTGCCTCAGGCTCATATTATACATATATGTAATTATACCACACAGCTGGTCCCCACAAGTCTTAATTAGCCTTGCACTGATGTCATCTGGCCCTGCGGCTTTCCTCGCCTTGATCCTTTTCATCTCCTTCCTCACCTGGGCCCGTGTGAAGGTCAGACTGTGGTCAGATAAAGACAGATTTCTGGATTTACTGGTCTGTTGGGAAGTAGCCACATGGGGTGAATGGGGTGAAGTCATTGTGGGAGGAGCTGGTGTGTGATCAAATCTGTTGAAGAATAGGTTTAGTTCATTAAGCCAGTTAACATCTGCCTCAATCTGGCAGACCGACTGTTTATGACCCGAAATTGACTTAAGCCCCTCCCAGACCCCCCTTATGTCTTTTCTTTCCATTTGCTTTTCCATTTTTTCCTTATAACTGGATTTTCCTTGCCTGATTAGATGCCTCAGCTCCTTTTGTACTTCCCTCAACCCCTCCTTATCTCTTGTCCTGAATGCCATCTTTTTCTCCTTAAGTAGTGTTTTTATATCAGAGTTAATCCATGGTTTGTTGTTGGAGAAGCACCTCACCACTTTTGTGGGTACTGTGTTGTCCACACAAAAATTTATGTAGTCCGTTATGCAGTGTGTGAGTCTTTCTATATCTTCTCCATACGAATCCTGCAAAACTTCCCATGCGGTTGTGTCAAAACAATCCCTCAGAGCCTCATCACTCTCCTCGGACCATATCCTCACTGTGCGGGTGACAGCTGGTTCTCTACGTACAAGTGGCTTGTACACAGGTCGGAGATGTACTAGGTTGTGATCCGATCTTCCCAGGGGCGGTAGGGCTGATGAGTTATATGCCTCCCTCACGTTGGCAAAGAACAAGTCCAGTGTTTTGTTGTCTCTTGTGTGGCAGGTTACATACTGTGTGAAACTGGGAAGTGTGGATGATGGAGAGGCATGGTTGAAATCGCCAGACACAAGAAGGAGGGCCTGGGGGTGTTGTGACTGTAAATGGCTCAGCGTGGCTTGTAGGACCTCGCAGGCAGTGTCAGCTTTCGCAGAGGGGGGGACATATGCAGCTATCACGATGACATGCGATAGTTCCCTTGGTAGATAGAAAGGTCTCATGCTCACAGCTAGTAGTAGATCCTCCTTTTGCAAAAATAACAGCTTCTAGTCGCTTCCTGTAGCTTTTAATCAGTTCCTGGATCCTGGATGAAGGTATTTTTGACCATTCCTCTTTACAAAACAATTCTAGTTCAGTTAAGTTTGATGGTCGCCGAGCATGGACAGCCCGCTTCAAATTATCCCACAGATGTTCAATGATATTCAGGTCTGGGGACTGGGATGGCCATTCCAGAACATTGTAATTGTTCCTCTGCATGAATGCCTGAGTAGATTTGGAGCTGTGTTTTGGATCATTGTCTTGCTGAAATATCCATCCCCGGCGTAACTTCAAATTCGTCACTGATTCTTGTACATTATTCTCAAGAATCTGCTGATACTGAGTTGAATCCATGCGACCCTCAACTTTAACAAGATTCCCGGTGCCGGCATTGGCCACACAGCCCCAAAGCATGATGGAACCTCCACCAAATTTTACAGTGGGTAGCAAGTGTTTTTCTTGGAATGCTGTGTTTTTTTGACGCCATGCATAACGCCTTTTTGTATGACCAAACAACTCAATCTTTGTTTCATCAGTCCACAGGACCTTCTTCCAAAATGAAGCTGGCTTGTCCAAATGTGCTTTTGCATACCTCAGGCAACTCTGTTTGTGGCGTGCTTTCAGAAACGGCTTCTTTCGCATCACTCTCCCATACAGCTTCTCCTTGTGCAAAGTGTGCTGTATTGTTGACCGATGCACAGTGACACCATCTGCAGCAAGATGATGCTGCAGCTCTTTGGAGGTGGTCTGTGGATTGTCCTTGACTGTTCTCACCATTCTTCTTCTCTGCCTTTCTGATATTTTTCTTGGCCTGCCACTTCTGGGCTTAACAAGAACTGTCCCTGTGGTCTTCCATTTCCTTACTATGTTCCTCACAGTGGAAACTGACAGGTTAAATCTCTGAGACAACTTTTTGTATCCTTCCCCTGAACAACTATGTTGAACAATCTTTGTTTTCAGATCATTTGAGAGTTGTTTTGAGGAGCCCATGATGCCACTCTTCAGAGGAGATTCAAATAGGAGAACAACTTGCAATTGGCCACCTTAAATACCTTTTCTCATGATTGGATACACCTGGCTATGAAGTTCAAAGCTCAGTGAGGTTACAAAACCAATTTTGTGCTTCAGTAAGTCAGTAAAAAGTAGTTAGGAGTATTCAAATCAATAAAATGATAAGGGTACCCAAATTTTTGCACCGGTCAAATTTTGGTTTAATGCATATTGCACATTTTCTGTTAGTACAATAAACCTCATTTCAATCCTGAAATATTACTGTGTCCATCAGTTATTAGATATATCAAATTGAAATGGCTGTTGCAAACACCCAAATATTTAGAACTAAAAATCATTAAGATTAATAGGGGTGCCCAAACTTTTTCATATGACTGTATATTGATTTTAGTCCCCCTACCAAAAAATCACTGAAAAACAATTGTAAAAATGTGAATATTATGGAAGTCATTTGGAATAGGCAGGTCAATCTTCATATTGGTTTAAAACAAGTTTGACATATTGGGATTTTCCTGTTGTCAAAGCCAACCTGTAGTGTAACATGCTTGTGTTGCTATAACATCAATGTAAATCCATTCAGCAGTCCATTATAATATCTACTGCTGGCTGCGCACAGTCTGTAGGATCTGAGAGATTGGATAATGGATTGAGTTAAGCTATGTGATTTATATTTGCCGTGTTCCCTCTTCCATTACATAGCAGCACTACTGTGATCCAAATTGAAATGAAGCATCTGTCTTGTGGTGATATTTTCTAATTCCTTGAAGTGTGTTTCACATCAATATAAGACCCAGAGACCATGCGGCATCATGAAACATATCCATCAACTTTATGACTAAAATGTTTTATTCTTGGAGCCCTGGCTCAATACACAGAAATGACTGTGCACATTGAAGTATTTGCATATATAACCCCAGAACAGCATAGAAAATATTTTAAATTGTGGCCCTGCGTTTATATGACATGTATCTGTGATCTGACAACTGCATCTGGATCTTTCTATAGTCTAGATGACCACATTGAAGCTCCAACACCACCAACTGGACAACCTACAGTAGAGTCCCAGGCAAAGCAATTGTTTCATAATTTTCTGTTTCAATAGTTTTATTAGTGTACATTCACACAAAGGAAATATAAGAGGAATTTAAGGGGGGCTCAAATTCCTGTCCACTTTCCACCCCTCCAGCTACAGATGAATGGGCTTACTCAGCAGAGTCTTCATCATTGATCATCCACAAAATCTCAACAAGATCAAGCAGGACACTTATTTTTCGGCGTCCTTCTTTGATCTCTGCCTCCCATTAAATGTAATGGGAGCAGATTTAGGGTAGAATTTGTTGCTGATTTTGAGAAATAATCTACCTCAAAATCAGTGGCAAATTTCACCATGTGCTTGTTTGCACGGCGCCCCCCCTCCCAACAACCAGCACTCAGGACACATGCCTCAGTTGCCCCCCCCAGCTATGCCTCTGCTTATAGTATTTCATTGAAAACACAGTAGACAACTGTATTGCAACCAACACATACGATAAACATTAGCGTTGTAACAATGGATGTACATAATATCTCAGCCTTATTCTAGATATAACATACAATTATCCAAATAATAACAACAGTAAAGGTAAAGGTAGCAAACTACCCAACAACTCAAATATAAACTAAAACCAAAGTTGGATCATCAGGAAATATCAGAAAGATATGGAGGGAATAAAAAACCTCGGGTTTGGGACTTTTTAAACACCATTTGCCACGATAATTGTCACAAATGGCATTTTTGTGCCTACCAAGCCACTTTCGCGAGAGTTGTAATATGATTTAAATCAGTTTACTGGCGCAAATGATCACTGAAATCCATACCAAGCACAAGTTGGCGTAGGTTACAGTACAGGCACACAGCCAAGTGGAGGAGCTATCACGTTTATGAAGAGGCGTACTCTTACTCATAAATGAGATGGCTTTTCCACCGGCGTATGAAGACTGGCATTCGAGTTGCATAAATATCTCCTATGGAGTATAATCAAATTAAGGGAAAGGGGAAGTGAATCCAGACAGTTTCCGATGGTGTCAACCTTCAAAATTTATGGTGGTTTGTTGACTACATGCATATATACACTATATTTATAATGAAAGTTTTTATTGATTTTTATGTTAGCTAGTACCATTGGAATGAGTGGAGTTCCAATTTTTTGCCAAGAAAGAAGTTGCTGATAAAAGTAGTGCTCTAAATGGTTTGGGACTGTATCTAGTCCCAAGATTAGTAGACCTAACCCTGGATTAACAAATATATTCTGCATTGTTAGTATGTCTAACACATGTTCAATAGAATGCCCTATGGGATGTGTCAATGGACATTCCCAAAAGGTGTATAATATACAGTAGTGCCAATTTGCTCACATGGGAAGGTCATTGAATATATTTTAGAAATTACAGTATATATGGGCTGAGATACCATCTATTCAGAAGTTTATAGTAGAGTTCATGATGGCACAAGAGGTTCATTTGAACATCACTTTAAATGCCTTTAGCCACTTTTCTTTCTCAAACTCAAACCCATATCTCAAATCCCGGTGCCATTTTGAGATATGGGTTGGAGATTCAAAGTTTGTGGGGGAAGAGAGAGCCCAATAAAGTGCTGATACCCTTTTGGGTTTTTATTTGATCATGTAAATAAGAAGATACAGTATTTGCAATGGTCAATATTGGATATGGAATGGTCCTCAAGAAGGAGTGGACTTGATGGAATTTATAGAACTCCTGTTATTTATGGAATATTTATATGATAGGTCCGCAAAACAACATAAGGAGTTGAATATTGATATGAAGTATACGTATTTTCTCCCATTGAGAAATTTTCAATTCTGGCAAAGCTCTTTCACCTGAATATGCTGGTAACTTTTAGGTTTTTGTGGGAAAATTGTAGTTTTCTTTTTTTATGAGTTTACTCTAGAAAATTCATTTATAATTTTCAAAAGGAAAACAGGATAAGCAAAGATTTAATAAGATTTCTGTAACATGAACAAAAGAGAACAATGCTCCAGGTGGCAACAGCGCATCATAAATCTATTATAACTGTGGGTGATCAGACTACTAACATAATTCTGACCTGTAAGACAATGGGCAACACAGTCAGGGAAGAAAATGAAAAAGAAAGAAGGAAACACAAAAACTATAAAGATTATAAGGAGCACAGTTAGAAAAAAAAAGGATGAAAAAAGATAGGTAAGAGAAAGAAAAGAAAAAAGGGGAGCGAAAAAGGGAAGGGGAAGGCCAACAACCTTCGGAAGTGCATCAAGAGATTTAAAGTCTTCCCTAAAGCTCTCTATAGGCCTGTGTGCCCTGGAAGAGGATCCAAGTGGGGACTGCATCTCCAAAAGGCTGGCATTTATAAGGCAAAGTTTCCGATTAATATTTTATAGCTAGAGGAAATCCTAAAGCTGTACATTACACAGTCAAGTTCTATTTCTAGCTGAATTGCTTGGTGTGTATATATTATAGGAAAAAGTTAATGGTCCTTTACCTTACTAACATCAGTTCCGGAAGCAATCCATTTACAATATAATAAGATTTATGGCCAGTAATGTCTTACTTAAACAGCTCAGTTGGGTTATTTTGGCCTACTGCCAGAACTAGAGTAATCATATAATTTAGAGAGGTTTGAAAAAAGTATTTCGGTTCCAAGCAGCATATACACTTCCTAAATTTTAGGTAAAATATATGGACATTTACCATTACATATACTCATTTACCTATTAGGGACATTAAAGGGCCCATGACACACTATAGATAAGTTGACCAAACCCACTGATTTTGGGGGTAAAGTATGGAGTAGAGAGAGACACTTCCAAATTGGGACAATCTTACCCGGATACTTGGAAATAAGCTGGATGAAGGACGAATCTTCCCAAATGAGAACTTTCTATTGACGTCATGGGAGGGGTGAGGAACTAACTCACCCTACACTCGCTCTCAAAACCCACATAACTCCCGCATTAACAAGGGCAGTCCCCAAGAAAACCCTATTAAACTAAAAATGCCTCACAACTTCCAACATGTTTCGTCCTTAATAGTATAGGACTCCTCAGGGAATAAATGAGATGGTCGATGAGAGAGTTTTGAGGGTGAGTGTAGGGTGAGTTAGTTCATCCATAACGTCGGAAGAAGGTTCTCATTAGGTTCTCATATGCATACTCAGCTGAACCAAGTGCATATGTATGTGGGAGAGTTGGAAGGATTAGCTGTAGGCTGAACAAGTATAACCTGCTGCTATATTCCTATTGCTGTGGAATATAGCAGCAAGTAGGCTAGTGCCAGTTTAGGGACGTGGTTTGACCCTCTGTGTGTAGCAGATTGGCCACTGGAATGAGGGCATCATACTGTAGGTTGGCTTCAGAGCAATCAACGGCGAAATTCTTATAACCCAAGAACCCCTAAGGACACAAGATTGCTGGCGAAACATGTTGGGGGTTGTATTAGCACTATTTTTAGTTCAGTGGTGACTCCTAATAATACCATTACTAAACCAAGCTATGTATACTATATGGAAAGAATGGTATACAGTGGATCTTGCTGCCTATGCTGCATTGGACAGTATTACTTTGACATTTGTACTTTCTGTACACCGATATTATCTCATTTTAATTTTAATATCATTAGTTGGGTCCTCTGTTAGGCCTGACAGGGGATAGGAATATACTGTTGAAGATATCCACTTTTAGAATGAGATAGATTCTAGACCATTGTGTCACCATTCCTAATATGATATGAATCAGACCTAATAATAATGGTCCAGTCATATTGTTCGAAGCAAGTAATATTGGGATCGCATCATTGTTGATGGTCAAAAACCAGTAATATATGATACTTTAAGAAGAAATAATAAAAGATATATTTAGGAATATGGAAAATGAACCATGTCGGGCTGGCAAATTATAGCATTGAAGTGAATATTTTCCTGGTTCCACACCATAACTATTGGCTGTTTTTGTAGTAAAGGACAACTGTACAATGCCCCATCTTGTCCTCAGGCATGGCCTAGTTGGCGCTGCAACACCTTGTGTGATGCTGCATCTCCAGTTGCAGGACACGTGGCTAGGAGTTAGTCACAGATAACTCCTTTAATATGCGGGACATGTTTTTTTGCTGGGGGAATTTGCTGTCTGTCATATGGTCATTTTACTTGCAGTGACCACTATAGGGTAAATGAAGTATTGCATGCAGTCATTCAGATGAGAACCACTTTGTATTAACAATTCTCCTCCATTATTCATAGAATGGGAAGCTTTAGATGAAGACCCCCCCTAAGATGTCCATATTCCCCATTAGGGAATATAGACAGTGGTTTCCCTGACTGGACAACCCCTTGCAAAGAGGTTATAGAGGATTAGAAAATATCGAAGGAAATCCACTTCCTCTTCTCAGGCATTGACATCCCATCCATTGGTTACATGTAGAGATGAGCGAATTTCTCAAAAATTTGATTCTGCAGCTTCGCCGAATTTCCCCAAAAATTTGCTTCTATCAGAATAACTTTGCGGTGAACCATGTTAAAAACAGCTATTTTCCTGGCTGCAGAGAGCCTGGGGATATGCATTTTACACTAAGGACACTTCAGAATAGCCTTTAGAAAGACTATTCTACTCCTACCTTTGCTGTTGCTTCACGCCCCCTGCGATGTCCTGGTCCACCGGGCATGCGCAGAGCCGCTCGGAATAGAGTCAAGATGGCCGTAGGACATGTACAGAAATGGTTTTGTATGGGATATAATCAAGATGGCCGCCAGACATGCACAGAGTCGCTCGGATAGAATCAAGATGGCCGCCAGACATGCGCAGAGCCGCTCGGAATAGAATCAAGATGGCTGCTGGACATGCACAGAGCCGCTCTGAATAGAGTCAAGATGGCTGCCGGACACGCACAGAAATGGTCTTGTATGGGATATAATCAAGATGGCTGCCGGACATGCGCAGAGCTGCTTGGAATAGAATCAAGATGGCCGCTGGACATGCGCAGAGCAGCTCGTGTAGGAATAGGATAAAGATGGCCGCCACAAGCGGCTCTGCGCATGTCCGATGGCCATCTTGATTCTATTCCGAGCGGCTCTGCGCATGTCCAGCGGCCATCTTGATTCTATTCCGAGCGGCTCTGCGCATGTCCAGCGACCATCTTGATTTTATTCCGTGCGGCTCTGCGCATGTCAGGCGGCCATTTTGATTATTTTACTACATGAGCGTGGAGGACCAGGACATCGCAGAGAGTGTGATGCAACAGTAAAGTTAGGAGTAGAATAGACTTTCTAAAGGCTATTCCGACTTGTCCTTAGTTTAAAATGCAATTCGATACCACAAAGCATGAGGAAATCCATATTCGTTGCGAATCGAAGATTTCCTGAAATTCGGATCAAATTCCACTTCGTCAGCTTCGATTCGCTCATCTCTAGTTATATGACCAAGCAAATGTAACCAGTGGACATGATGTCACTGCCAGAGAAGAGGAAGTGCAACTCTTTCTAAAAGAAAGCAGCCATTCTAAACCTGGACAACCCCTATATATCCATTTTTATCCATCATATTTAAAGAGGTTTTCCGGCCCATACTGATAACCTATCTATACCTGTATCCTATACAGATCGCAGCCATTCCAGCAGTCTAAGGGTTCTAGAAGATATTGCAGTAGGCGGAGAGCAGAAGCCGTCTGTTCTTTTTCTACTAGTAGGAGCAGAGCTGCAGCCCGTCTACTGTATATTATGGTGCCGGGGAACTGCAGCACCATTTCTATTACCTGAACTCCTTCTGCTCCCCATCCACTGCAGTAACTTCAGGAACAGCTGATCTGTTCATGGTTCCAGTGTTAGACTCCTACATATCAGATACTGATGACTGACACTAATACCTATCAATATGAAATATTGACAATATGAAACAAATGAGGTAGAGAAAGGGGTATATCCATTGTGTGAACTTGGCAAAGCATTTAGTCAATAGTGGGTGCAAATAGTTTACTAAAAGGTGCACAGGATAGGGTGAGCTCAAAGCTGGGACAAAGCTGCAATACCAAGCTCTGCCACTATGAGAAGTATGCCACTGTGCAATATGAAGATTCTCCTACAATTACACTCATTTTGCAAATGATTTCTCCACCAGAAAGTGATTAATCTTATATATTAATATAAATATGTAGTGAAAGAATGAAAATATATCCGCTTTATAAATAAATGGACTGATCATGTCTATAAAGTAATATAAATTACATAATTACAATCTTCATTTTAGCTAATAAGACACAGTAATTAAACATATGTGCTACGACGATACTGAACCTCATATGAATCGACTCCTATATATGTCTATATAGCTCTCTCTATCTATTTAGCTATAGACATTTTGGCTGTAATTCCCAGCACATAGAGTAGAGTTAGACCTGGAATGTGAGCTCCATTTACAGATCACAGCTGAGCTGCAGACAAAACAATTCTTTTATCTTTCTAGGATAAAACAACTGTAAAGGAAATGCTTTCATAGACAAGTAACGTGTGTAACAGCATGCTAGGATCAGTCTGACAGCAAAGCTTGTTCTGCATATGGAAACCCAATGGGAGGTATATGACTAGGAACATCAATCTTTGGACTTCAAACAGGTCTGTTTCAATCCTTTAGACTTCATCAGGGTTCTGGTTTGGTATGTCAGATGACGTTAACCAAAATCCTACACTTGAGGAGGTCCAATGACAGACTGAATGTAGAGCCATAACAGGATCTTTTATAGTAGAGATAAGCAGTATGACCTTAGGGTACATTTTCCTGGCCAGTAGGGTCAAAAATTGGCGTAATATTTCAGGACAGGACTTAAAGAGAACCTGTCATCAGAACCCAGTATATCAACCCAGCCCTGCAGATAGATAGGTGAGGGCAACCTGAATCCCCTTGTGAATTGGTGCATCTGATGCTGAGATATCACTGTTTATGTCCTTACATTAGTTCTTTGGTGTAATGAGGGTGTTACTCTTTGCAGCAATGGCAGCACCCTCATTTCTCCAAAGACCTAATTTGCATATTGACAAAAACCGCAATATCTCGGCAACAGAGGCAGCAATTCACAAGGGCAAAACATCATTTGATTCTGAACACCCTAACCTGTCTTATGTGAATCGCTGTCTCCATTTACCAAGATATTGCTGCTTTTGTCTATGTGCAAATGAGCTCTTTGGAGCAATGAGGGCGCTGCCATTACTCCAAAGGGGTAAATGGTTTGATTCGGTTGTCCCTAACAGTGCTTAACCCTTGTGAATCGGTGCCTCTGTTGCCAATATATCGCCATTTTTGTCAATTTAGCTATTTTTTCAAATTAGCTATTTGGAGCAATCAGGGTGTTGCCATTGCTCTAACAAGGTAAGCGGCAACACTCTCATTGAAATTTAATTTACATATTGACAAAAATGGTGATATCTTGACAACAGAGGCAGCGATTCACAAGGGTTTGATTCAGGTGACCCTAACCTATCTATCTGCAGGATTGGGTTGATATGTTGGGTTCTGGTGACCTTTAATGATGTGCTAAATTTGTCAAATATCATGTAAGGTTTGATAAATTGGCACACATTATGGCAATCCAAACAGCACAACTGACTTGTGCTACTCTCATGATAAATCTGTCTTGGTGAATACTCTTTTAGCATAGACATATGACACGTCCTATTCATCACCATGTGACTAATCTGTCCTAAGCCAACTAAATTCTTCCTTTTTTTCAGTCATCCAAAATATTTGTCCTCCATCTCATCTACTCCCCTGACAATGGCCATGTCCATTCTGTGTCACTCATTGGCGTTATTTTCATCCATCATTGCTGCCTATAAGGAGCTTTTTATGGTTGGTGGTTTCCTACAGGAACCAGTGCATATCCTCCACAAGAGAGTCCTTTGATGATGCGATATAAGCTGGTAGTGAGCAGACATGACAGGTAATGTAGTCAGGTGTGAAGGAATTAGCTCTACCTTCCAGGTCTCACATCAAAGCATGGATCAGTCCATAGTATATAATCTCAGCTTTCAATCACAGCAATCTCTCACACTCCACAAAGCACCAAAGAAATAAGATACTCTTCAGGTTTCTTATCATGCTTGGATCTTCTCTCTCATCTCTTCCTGGGAGACCTGCATGGTTCTGATTTTGGAAGAGTTGAGGAACAATGGCGAGGACAGCCTCTATGTCAATAGTGATCTGACAATAAGTTTTTAGTTGCATAATTTTTCTTTTTTCTTGACCTAGTCATTATGGTGCTGTGAGTTTCATTCACCTATCTGGGTATGGACGGAAGGCTATTTTCAAATCTTGTGTCTTGCTTACATGTTTTCTTATATTGTTGAGAGGCCTTTGGGTTCCCTGAGGCTCCAGGGCTCGGTAGTGACTGCTGTCTCTGCAACCCCTATAGGCACGATCCTTGTGCTATGCTATAGTGAGGTGCAAAGTCGAAGGGGTCCTTCCATTTTTCATCAAAGAATCCTAAAGGGAAGCTTTGAAAGGTCAGATCCACAGATCACAGTTAACATATCACTGGTGCAACCTATGTACCTGCACAGGGGCCTAGTAGGGAAGGGGCTCCTCAGTCACCTGAGTTATTGAATTTTGTGATTAACGATTACTAATACATTGTTAGAGAGACATAAAGGGGGTCTTCTATGACATTAAATGGAATAACAAGGCACCCATATACTGTTCCCGCACAGGAGCCCTCTGTCTGCGTCAAAAGGTAGAACTACAGCAAGTTCTCCTTTTCCACCATGAAGAACTTATTTGAATATTCCTTTCCCAGAATTATAAGCAGGGTATACATGATCTAATAAGTCCCTGTATGCTGCCTCACTGAGACAACGTCTCTTTGATGGGACATAGCACCCCTTGTGAACCATTCCTGAATGAGCAATGAGGCACAGCGAAGTAGTCAGGAGGCAGTTTTGGAATGGAACTAGGAGTTCAGCGAGGAACAACATATTAAGGGGTCAAAATGGAGCCTGCGGTAAAAGTCCAGGACAAAGGTCAAACCAGAGGGATACAATAGAAGGCGACAAAACCAAGAGGCAAGATAGCAACTGATACGTAGGCAAAGGTCACCTGGTTTAAATAGACCACTGGCCATGGCCACGCCCGGTATAATGGCTTCATCGGCATGTGCCAGCTGCTATAGGAACGCCGAACACCTACAAGTGGAGTGCAGAGGAGCAGTTCTGGAGTGAAGAGGGGTATGTAACAACATCTTGCCCTGCAACAATTGATTCCTGCAAATGTGCCACAGCAAAAAAAAAACAAAAAGAACACCCAATGTGGGGAAATTTTTGCCAAAGAGACTTTCAAGGTATCATGCTGCTGAACTTCCCCGACAAAAAATTCTTGCAGCATATCTATCTCATGTGTCCTTTCCCTTAGGCTGTGTGTCATTGAGATAGTACCAGCATAGAGTAATCCTCAATGAAAGAAGAGAATATACCAGATACAATACATTCTGCATATATAACCAGTGACTTTCCCTGTATTTTATAGGAATATGGAATTGAGAAAGTCCTGTACCTTATTATCACAGGTACTTTCAGGATTACAACTGGCCAGTAGGTGGCGATACAATAACAGAATTTATATATGTGGCTTCGATCATCTGTTCAATCATTATATAACAGTTTATAAAGCCACGTTAGACAGACAATTACAAAACCAGTAGGCCGCTACCAATAACTTACTTAATACCGCCGCTCCACTGCTGTGCTGTATGTGATAACTACTCTTTCATGTTAAGAAGAAAGTACAGGTGGGTTCTCACCAGATGCCTGGGCCTTGCAGTTTTTCTTGTCTGCTGCAATAGATGAGACACAGCATTGGCTACAAAGTGCTGATGAGCAGATGAAATAATCCTGCTGACATAAAAGCTTCCAGGAGACTTGTCAGTAAATACTGCACAAACATGTGGGACCAAGAGGATATAACTGGGCACCTGCATCTGCATCTTCATGACCAGACCATTACCATGTATTTTAGATGCATTGATTCAGGCAGGAATAAATGTAATTCCTTTTACCAATTAAAGTTAAAAGGGTTTTCGAGAACTGAAAAAAAATTAAACTGATAGCAGGAAATGTGATAAAATAAAATATATTTGAAGAAATACTGCAGCGCTTCATGACCACTGCACCAATCACAAGCGTCATCAGTCTCCTGCCGTACACACAGTCTTTACTACAGTCACGTGTGCATGTATGGCATGGCAGTAAGACCAGCAGGGACAATTGGAGAGGTGGTGCTGGAGCAGCGAGGGATTTTATCACATATACAACTTCAGACCACTGAGGACTGCGATTGGCTGCAACAGTCACATGCGTATTGACGGTACATCATGGCTGCTGAACAAGTCAACAAGACTGATATGGACCGCACAGAGAAGTTTATTAAGAAAGTCCTTTTTTTTTTAATTTTATTATATTTTTGGCCATTAGCTTATTTTTTTTTTCAATTCCTGGAATATCCCTTTAAATAATCATAGACAGTAGTGTATGCACAGTAAAGCAAGGTGTACTGTCTTGCCAGAGATGAGTCCAATGAATCCACAAGCTCATCTCTTGGTATGTGTTAGTGAACATTTTTAAAGAACCCCAGACTGGACAGGCTTGGCCTACATATGTTTGGGACACTAAATACTTATACCTGATAAATACGGACATGCTTGTGGCTTAGTGTACCAAAACCTGCTGACAGGTATCCTTTAAAGGGGTTATCTGCTATTCACAATCCCTACTTTTCAGTGTGGTCCCTTAACAACCTGCTTATCACAGATGGTCCACCTGCTGGGTTACCCCATAACTGGCTATTATCGGTGAGGAAAACTGTCCGTAAGTGTTCAGTTTTCTTCACTCTGGCCAAGAGATGAAGATCCTGAGCAGAGATCCCTCTATTAATACAGAATTCACTAAAATGGATTCTCTAAACTGGACAACCCTTTAAATTTGCAGACATGTAAGAACAAACCTCACAGAGATCTGGAACTAGAACTGCAACCAAATTATCATCTGACCTGGATGGAGATTGTCTTTCTTGACAGATTTTGGCTACCTTCACCCCTTGTAAAATCTCTGACATCCATCTCATAAGAATGGCATTGTCAGTAGTCTGTCTTCATTCCTCCTGTCAGATGGAAAATGAGCAGGGTGATCTATTAAAGGCTTTTGATAAGGAATGTGATTTGTAGGTAGCCGAGGAGTATATGTGATGACAGCAGCATGCATAGAAGCTGCCTTCATGTGCACCCAACCATCCAGGGTGAAATTGCAAACCATGCTTTCAATTGCGGATATAAGAACAATAAAGGGGTTTACCAGGATTTTTTTTTATGGCCTATCTTTGACTTCAATAGGAGCTTATCTTCCAGCTCTGTGCTGTGTATAGTGTGGGCACCAGAAACAATCCCGAGCAGCTGATCAGTAGAGAGGCTGGCTGATGGGGCTGGCTAAATCATTAATGCTATGACCAGTATTCAGATTCCTCCCTTGGTCATCGGAGTTTGCGGCACCAGCAATTTACTATTAATAGTGCTCCTTTTAGTGCCCCGCATAGTAATAGTGGCTCCTTTGTGCTGCTACACAGTAATAATGCCCCTTTGTGCCTCTACAAAGTAATAATGCCCCATTTTGCCCCCTAAAAAGTAATAATGCCCCCTTTGTGCTTCCCAGAAAGTAATAATGACCCATTTTTGTTCTAGGCAGTAATAATGCCATATTGAAAGTAATAATACCTCTTATATTCCTCCTTAAAGGAACGAGTGCTCCCTAGTGGCCTCTGCACACAGTATTATGCTCCCTAGTGGCCCCTGCACTTGTGTTATGCTCCATTGTGGCCCCTGCACACGGTATTATTTCAGACCCCAGAGTAAAATGATCGGAGACCCAGGGGAGGTGACAAACATAAAAACCAATGTTACTTACCTATCCTGGACATCGGTGCACTCCTTGCAGCTTTCGGCCCTGTTTAATTGCGCGCACACGTCAAGTGATCGGGCCAGCGACGCGACCTGATGACGTCACCAGAGGCCCCAAGCCTGCTCGGAGTAACAACGATCGCAGGCGAGGTAAGTACATTGGTTTTTATGTTCCCTCACCACCCCATGGCCTCCGATTATTATACTCCGGGGCAGTGGCGTAACTAGGAATGGCTGGACCCCAAGGCGAACATTTGACATGGGGCCCCCCCTGAACCGGTTACAGGTACCCAAACAGTAAAATATGCTCAACAGTGGCCCCAAATAATATTATATGCTCAACAGTGGCCCCCACACAGCATTATATGCTCCTCAGTGGCCCCCATACAGCATTATATGCTCTACATTGCTCCCCCCCACACACAGTATAATATGCTACCCACATTGGTACCCACCCAGTATTATATGCCCCCCATAGTGGGCCCCACCCAGTATTATATGCTCCCTACAATGGTCCCCACCTAGTATTATATGCTCTACAGTGGTCCCCACCCAGTATTATATGCTCTACAGTGGCCCCCACCCAGTATTATATGCCCCCCACAGTGGCCCCCACCCAGTATTATATGCTCTACAGTGGCCCCCACCCAGTATTATATGCTCTACAGTGGCCCCCACACAGTATTATATGCTCTACAGTGGCCCCCACACAGTATTATATGCTCTACAGTGGCCCCCACACAGTATTATAAGCTCCCAACAGCCCCCTCCGCATCGGTGCTATTATTATACTTTGGGGTCTCCTCAGACCCCAGAGTATAATAATCGGAGGCCCAGGGAAGGTGATTAAAAATAACAAACATTCATACTCACCTTGCCTTACCTTTCCTTGGCATCCTCTCTCCATCCTGCTGTCTTCAGCGTCTTCAGGCCCTCTTCCGACGTCGCTGCCGAGGCCTGTGATTGGGCCTCAGCGGTCACGTGGGGCGCACTGACGTCATTACGCGGCCGCGCCCCATGTGACCGCTGGGGCCTAATCACAGGTCTCAGTAATGACAGAGAAGCGCCGGAGAGAACACTGTGCCCAGGAGAGGTGAGAATATCCGTTTATTATTTTCAGTCACCTCCCCTGGGCTGCCATCTATTGGAAAGGGGCCTGCAATATGCCAGAACTCCTTTCTAATAACATTATGTATAGCGGTCGGGGAACCAGGCTTTCCCCCGACCGCTATCATAATGGTCCGGGGCCCGGCCATCTCCAGCTGGCCGCGGGCTCCGTACCCTGCCGGGTCCGGTCGCGGTCGCACCCCCTGCGACCGCGATCGTTACTGGTTAATGGGGTTCGCGGTAGCGGCTGCCACAGGGCTCCAGGGCCCCTAATGTCCCGGGCCCTGTGGCAGCTGCTACCGCTGCTACCCCGATAGTTACGCCCCTGCTCCGGAGTCTGAGAAGACCCCAGAGTGTAATAACAGTAGTATTTGAGGCCCGTGGCCTCACTTACCGATGCCCACGGCTGCTCACAGCAGCGTCCACTTCCCTTTCTGCGTCACATAGCAGAAGGGGAAGCGGAGGCGGCCACGAGCAGATGCGGGGTAGGTAAATAAATAGGCCATTACCTGCCGGGGATACTCCAGCAGGTAACGGCCTATTTATATAAATAAAAAAACTTATCCTCACCTACCTGCGATGCCTTGATGCAGCCGCCGCCTCCTCTTGTCCGAGACGTCTGTGTCTCAGTGTAGGAGGCGCGATGATGTCATTATATCGCTGCCTGCGCTGTGATGCGGACGTCTCGTAAGCCAGCCCAGGACAGGCCCCGCTCAGCGTTGTTTTTTTTTTTTTAAAGTGGCCTGTCCTGGGCTGGTTTACATTAGATAGTAAAAAATGCCGCCCCCCCTGGTGCCATTCGTATCAAACTCGGGCCGCACTAACAATAAACTTTGATATTGAGGTGGGGGCCGCAAACTATTGTCCTGAGAGCCGCAGTTGGCCCACGGGCCACGAGTTTGAGACCCCTGCTTTAAGGAATATGTCCTCAGACCTGCTGAGGGCATCACAACCATGGACCATATGTCAATCAGAGGACAATAAAACTTCTTATGTAGAACTGCTCCAATATTTACTGCTTTGGCTGTGTTTCCCTCCTTCCTTATATCGATAGTTATGTTTTACATCACTTTTCTCATTTGCCACTATGTTCCTATGTCCTGTTGTGTATAAATTTGTGACTCTTCAGATATTGTTATATTAGTAGCCTCGAAAGCTTGCTGTTAGTCATCAACTTTTCAGCCATCAAAAGGTATCAACTACCGAAGACTCAATTTTTATCTATATAGTCTACTGGCTAATACGGATGGTATAAAAATATATATTTTTCCTCATACAGGATATTGGCACTCATCTTGTGGAATTAGATGAAAATACAATCCAAGTACTAATGGCAGAAACTGGTTTTTGCTGTGATCGATGTGCTTGAGGATGACTGTTGTCTTTCAGCCAGTGTCTTGCTGCAGTGGTCACATGTCTCTGTGTTGGGATATCATCGCTGCAGAGGTAAAAAAACAGCGGGAGATGGGAAATTATCAAAAAAGTTTTTGTACACCATGTTGAGTTATTTAAAGCATTTCATATTCCATAGACAGCCCCTTTAAAACTTAAAAAGACGCTATGTAAACACAAAATATATAAGCAGGTCAGATTTGTAGAAGGAACACGCAAACATGTCCATACCAATGGCTCAACATATTTGTGTTATGTGATCACCATCCTGTTTAACAGGATTAATATGTGTCAAAACCCACCCAAAAGCCCTCAACATAGGAAGCAGGAGAGTCAACGCTGCAAGGAAAACTTTAAAAAGAGTCATGAATAGGTTCCTTGTTCCCATAGGTTCTGAACTCTGCTAAGGAGCCGGTCTTTCTGTTGTTCGAGTGAAATAGTTCTGACTTGTCTATTTGCTTTGTAATGGAAAAAGAGCAATCAAGGCAGAACAAAAAAAATTTCCAATTCATCTTTTGAACCCAAATCTGGTTGAGAGCGCAAGCAAGAGGCAGCACTCGAGATGCCATGCAGCATTTGGAGAGCCTGTCAAAGCCTGCTCTTAGTGTGTGTGCTGAGGACTGAAATACCTTGTCATGTACTTGGAAAGATACAGAATGACCTGGATTTAACCCCTTCTATGCAAATACCCTTCCAAGTATTGGCTTCCATGTCTGCTTTATTTTTCTACTTTTCAGCATCTTCATATGATTGATAAAAAGCCATAAATACAGTAATTAGAACAATGACTATAATATTGAGTAATTAGATTAATACTCATTCTTGCATGGAATACTTTCCCGACTACAGTCAGATAAATATGTGAAGTTAAAGGCACAGTCATGATACTGAATATAATAAGGATATATACACATAAAATACACATAAAATAGTAGTATATCACACAAATATGAAGTTTGGGGCTGTTGTTGACTACCATACTTAACATCAGGCTGGAAAGAACATTTAGGGCATAACCTCCAATTATAAAACAACTTTTTATAACTAATTAGTACAAGTGAATATAAGAAAATTTGTAATTCATCTGATTAAAGAAATATATTACTTTTTACATATTAGCCTATGAAAAGGGGAGGGGAGGAGGAGGTTGCTGGAAATGACAAAAATAACTGCAACTGCTACACTTTGTTCCTCTGTGTGAGAGGCAGCTCTTCTAGCAAGGCTGTCTTGTCAAGATAAGACTTTACCACTGCACATAATGAGGCTATAATCAATTAAGTATCCTCTTTTTCTCCTCTCCTCTCCATAGAGTTCTGTGTGTGAGCTGGAAACAGATATGGACTCTATGTAAACAAACAGACTAAGTGAAGATAAGGAAGAGGAGAGTTGCCTCATAAGTGGAGAAGGAAACAAATTTCTTTAATAAAATTCATTGCAAGGTTTCTTATATATTATATTACATGTACTATTCATTTACAGAAAGTGGTTTTATAATTGGAGATATGCTTTAAAAGGAACATTTGGGGGACTTTGGCATTCAGTTGCCCTGAGCCACTCAGAGTTTTTGTAGATATTTGCAGGCATGTACATTCGTTGAAAGTAACTATGAGACTGTATTCTTTCTGCACTCATCTCAAATGTTGGATGCCAAACACCATATACAGACCCCAAAAATCTAATCCCAGTAGTTCTATACTCATTAGATCAGACAATTATGGACATCTTATTTTAAGTGCCTCTAGCTCTAACAATGGGCTTTAAAAATAAATCACATGACTGTAGGGCCGTATAAAGTTTGATTAAATCTCCTGGGTAAAGAATTTGGCAATGTCCTCTTACTAAACATGGGCTTCTTCACAGAACCCTATGGGTGTAATAGACCCAAAACCTTAAAAGAAAGAGCCACATATATGTATGGCTACCTCTGGGTAGGAGAGCTGAATAGCTATCATTGAGGGAGCACATGCCCCATATGCCCTCCTTATATCCTAGCCCTTCATATATGTAAATATTGTAAAGAATTTTTCATTGCCATAAATGTAACGTTGTTAACTGAAGTATCAGAACTGAAGAACCAGGTATTATATTATACCAGTGGAATAGACTTCCACCATTTCTATGCCATCACAGTAACAATAACTCTCATTTTGACAGATTGGTATGTTGCCTCCATAGGAGCCTCCACTATGTGAAACACCCTGACAATATATGATGTCAGCCTGAAGACATGCTTGTTTCTGGGGATCCTAATCTGAAAGGATGTATGGAATCTCTTGCACATTATGCAAAAATTCCAGGTTTTCCAAATTCCAGGTTATTTAACTTCTGTGGGAAAACTCCCCAAGTCCCCCTCATATTGGCCTCCCTCTCACCTTTGTATGAATTGAAACGTCACTTTAACTCTAAAAGGAGGCCCTTTAAATCCTTTTTTAATCCTTTCTTTACAAAATCCAACCTCCTCTATGCATGCATGAGAAAGAAAGCTTTGGATTCACCAGACCAAATGTAGAATAACATTTTATATTCTGTGAACTGGCTAGCTTAGCACCTTGACACAAAAGAACAGTGCTCTAATGCTGACGCTGTACACCTGCCCACATCTTCTGCGTTGCCATTCTTTATGATAATCTTTCAGATTTTTTAGAGGTTGTCTGATTTCAAAACCCATATTCAAATACCATATTAGCTTGTAGATCAGTGAGGATCCGACTGCTCAGACCCCCAGCAGTCAGGAGGACAGGGAGTTTTTGTCCCTTATTGTGGATGGAGCGGTCGTTGTGCTGTGGTTGGGCTATCTCTGGTGCTCCCCTTGAAATTAGTGAAGTAGTGTGAACCACTGTGCAACCACCACTCCATTCAGAGCAGGGGTGTGATCTGATCGGTGGAGATCGAAAGGGTTGGAACACCACTGCAAATTATAATTTCTCCAATTGGGAAAACCCATTTAGGAGTTGCTACAACCTATTCAGGACCCTCTTCTATTAGTGAGGGTGGAGAATGGTTGCAATGGCCATTTCCAGCTGCGAATGTGCATTACCCTGACTGTACATGGACACTTGGTGCTCCAATGCTGTTCATTGGGAAACAAAAGGCATTATTCAGCGTGAATATGGAGAAAACTTTAAAAAATATGTATCACTTCTAAATGCAATTTGAAGGGAGCCTTTAAATGTACCCCCTATATACAAAGAACTAGGATTTACTCTGAAACCTTGCATTTCAGAGAAAACAAAGTTTAAAAAAAGTTTGATTGTTTTTTGAGCGGTTGTAAATAACTTCTCTACTTAGATTGCATTTTGTTTTGGTTTTTTTTAAGGACTCTAAAATCCTTTGAAGACCATGTGTATAAAAATCTGTGAATTTTCAGTTCTTGTATAACACCATGTCTGATGAAGGAAGCTAGGCTTCTGAAAGCTTACTTATAAATATACTCAGTTAGCCTCTAAAAGGTATCGCCTGATTTCTTCACTCTTCCACTAAAAAAGAGTCAGGCATGGGGAGAGGCGACCACTGGGTGGTTCCCTTCTAAGGAGGTATGTCAGTCAAGACAAGCTGGGTGGATGGATGCTGGAGATGAGTTACCTAGTGAATAGGCTTGGCTCTTTTCAAAAATTTGATAGACTATAATGGGGTCCGCGTGGTTTCCGTTCGGTTTCCACCTGAAAAGGGCAAAAAATGCGGAGAGGGGAATGGAAATCCCCGTATGGAGTACAAGCGCAGATGTGAACCGAGCCTTACTACCCATTGTTAGGGAAATTTTGTCAGCATAGATGCAACATGGATTCACAGTGAATGGAGGGGGATGTTCTTTTCTCTCTTCACACAGAATATTCTGCATATCTCACAGTTTACAATGTAAGAAAAGTCTTCTATGTACTTGTATCTACTTCTGTCTGCTTGTGTGGTTACAGATGGGATATTATTCACAGACAACAAGCAGCTTTACTGTGCTCATAGTGTGCTCTTTTCCATGCCTGTATGTATTTGCCCTCTATTTACAGCTCAGTGTGTTCCTCAATCTCTTATATTATGGTGGCTGGAGATTTCCTTACCTATTTGTTTGCTCTTGTACAGTTACTCATGGCAGAATTTCATGTAAACAAACCAAACTAGTTATAATGGATAGAGGAGGGGGCAGACTGTTCCTTGCTATACACGCCCCCTGCCTCTGAGACAAATGCAAAATGTGCTGTAGCTATAATGTGATTATTAGTAGCAGAAAAACTGATAGGACACTATGTATGAAGGGGCTTATACGGTCATAGAACAGATTGCCCAGCAAGACCTTGCACATATTTCAAGGAAGGTCAGGTACCCTTTAACTATCTTCTATATATTTTGGTAAGATGCCCTTTTATGCAAAAAAAATAAAATAATAAAGTGTGTTTAAAAATGTGCTCATGGCTATACACGTGATTTCATGAAATGCCTTGAATGTTTTGTCTGTAGATGGCCTCCTCATATACTACCAATGTTTTTGTTTTCTGGAGGGAAGGATGGGCTGGGTCTCGCTTCTTTACTGATAAAACAGAAATAGGGTGTTTGCAAGTTTCTTAAATAGACAACATACAACAACATCCATTTGCTCCACTCAGAGACAGAAGGAGATTCAAGAGTCCTGTAGCATTTAGTAAACTAGAAGCAAAGTCAGTCAGACACATGAGAATGCATGTCATCCATGCTGCTAAATATTTTGGGAACAGTTTATCTCCCGCAGAAACAAAGGATTGGGCATGTTGAAATGCAGGATAGACCCACATAACTAGTATTGTTGGCTAATCCCTTCAATATAGATGAACTTTTCACTCATATACAGTGACTTGTGAAAGTATTCGGCCCCCTTGAACTTTTCAACCTTTTGCCACATTTCAGGCTTCAAACATAAGATTATAAAATTTTAATTTTTTTGGTGAAGAATCAACAACAAGTGGGACACAATCGTGAAGTGGAACGAAATTTATGATGGTGATGAGCTGTGTTGCTTTTACGCCAAACATATCGTTTTGCATTGTGGCCAAAAAGTTCGATTTTAGTTTCATCTGACCAGAGCACCTTCTTCCACATGTTTGATGTGTCTCCCAGGTGGCTTGTGGCAAACTTTAAATGAGACTTTTTATGAATATCTTTGAGAAATGGCTTTCTTCTTGCCACTCTTCCATAAAGGCCAGATTTGTGCAGTGTACGACTGATTGTTGTGCTATGGACAGACTCTCCCACCTCAGCTGTAGCTCTCTGCAGTTCATCCAGAGTGATCATGGGCCTCTTGGCTGCATCTCTGATCAGTCTTCTCCTTGTTTGAGATGAAAGTTTAGAGGGACGGCCGGGTCTTGGTAGATTTGCAGTGGTCTGATACTCCTTCCATTTCAATATGATCGCTTGCACAGTGCTCCTTGGGATGTTTAAAGTTTGCGAAATCTTTTTGTATCCAAATCTGGCTTTAAACTTCTCCACAACAGTATCACGGACCTGCCTGGTGTGTTCCTTGGTCTTCATGATGCTCTCTGCACTTTAAACAGAACCCTGAGACTATCACAGAGCAGGTGCATTTATACAGAGACTTGATTACACACAGGTGGATTATATTTATCATCATCAGTCATTTAGGACAACATTGGATCATTCAGATATCCTCACTGAACTTCTGGAGTGAGTTTGCTGCACTGAAAGTAAAGGGGCCGAATAATATTGCACGCCCCACTTTTCAGTTTTTTATTTTTTACAAAAGTTTAAAATAACCAATAAATTTTGTTCCATTTCACAATTGTGTCCCACTTGTTGTTGATTCTTCACCAAAAAATTAAAATTTTATATCCTTATGTTTGAAGCCTGAAATGTGGCAAAAGGTTGAAAAGTTCAAGGGGGCCGAATACTTTCGCAAGGCACTGTATTTCCATCTATGTTCCCAAAAATACAAACGTAAATGAGTAGGGATAACTTTTTGTTCATCCTGCTCAAGAAGCCACACTTTTACAGACAACCCTAGGATGCAGTCACCCATATCCTTTACCAGGAGCTGATCAGGTCCAATGTATTGCAGTCTTTTTATGCTGACACTACAGGTCATCTGGATTAGGCATATTAAAATACAACATGACCAACCCTTATTATTCCAAAACCATTGGGAATATTTGAGACACCACCATGCATATTAGATGGCCTGTCCCACCAAAATCATCAGGTTCAGCCAGCATTCATCTTATATGTATGGCTGCCCTAAGACTGTGCAAGCTAATAGAATTTACATGGTTGGTAACTCTAGTATCTATTACATGACAATGTAGAAAAAGTCATTGTTTTATTTGTTGTATTGAGGGGCATTGGGAATTTTTGGGAACATTTCGGTCAGTGCTTTCCAACGAAGAAAATTCTTTTCCCAGACAGCTGCATCTTGGATATGATGCTGTCTTATAGCCAAGAATAGAATGAGGAAAATGGTTGTACAATGGGCAGTGTGTAAAGTATTTAATTTTTTCTTTAACAGCTGTGATGCTCTACAATTTCCTGTCTGCCTGACTATCTTTTTTTAGATTATCTCCCAGCAGAGAACCCGGTATGTAGGGATGTACTAGGAGATAATGTGATGTGCTTTATTTTTCATGAGTTCTGTTTGCCTTTTTTAGCGTCTCCACAACCTGATACGCAACTTTTTATTCCACTTCAGAAGCATGATCGTATGAGTACAGGGAAACAAAGAGTATTTCATTTCTTAAATTTTACTTTATTATCATTTTAGTTGTATTTAGGCCTTTTTAGGATTTTAGGGATATATTCAATGAAATCTCTGTTCAAAAATATCCGCTGCTTACAGTTTTAGCTGTCGCAGGAATCTCACATGTACAGCATAACTTATTACACTATAGTATTGGCCATGTTGTACAGGGTATCTTAGGCATCCCAGAGGGTCCAACTACAATCTGTACAGAATATATGCACATACACTTCATCATATTGTAAACTTTATCATTGTACAACATATAGGATATTTGTGAATCGTTCCAAAATATACCCTAGTAGACCAAATAGGGCTGTTCAGTGCTGGATCTTTAGAGCATATTATTCTGTCAATGGATGGCTCTCTGGTGGATAATCTGGTGGCCAATCCCACCCTGACCATATACAGTGCTGGCCAAAAGTATTGGCACCCCTGCAATTCTGTCAGATAATACTCAATTTCTTCCAGAAAATGATTGCAATCACAAATGCTTTGGTAATAATATCTTCATTTAATTTGTCTTCAATGGAAAACCACAAAAAGAATTGTCAAAAAGCCAAATTGGATATAATTCCACACCAAACATAAAAAAGGGGGTGGACAAAAGTATTGGCACCCTTTGAAAAATCATGTGATGCTTCTCTAATTTGTGTAATTAACAGCACCTGTTACTTACCTGTGGCACATAACAGGTGGTGGCAATAACTAAATCACACTTGCAGCCAGTTGAAATGGATTAAAGTTGACTCAACCTCTGTCCTGTGTCCTTGTGTGTACCACATTGAGCATGGAGAAAAGAAAGAAGACCAAAGAACTGTCTGAGGACTTGAGAAGCAAAATTGTGAGGAAGCATGAGCAATCTCAAGGCTACAAGTCCATCTCCAAAGACCTGAATGTTCCTGTGTCTACCGTGCGCAGTGTCATCAAGAAGTTTAAAGCCCATGGCACTGTGGCTAACCTCCCTAGATGTGGACGGAAAAGAAAAATTGACGAGAGATTTCAACGAAAGATTGTGCGGATGGTGGCTAAAGAACCTCGACTAACATCCAAACAAGTTCTAGCTGCCCTGCAGTCCGAGGGTACAACAGTGTCAACCCCTACTATCCGTCGGCGTCTGAATGAAAAGGGACTCTATGGTAGGATACCCAGGAAGACCCCACTTCTGACCCAGAGACATAAAAAAGCCAAGCTGGAGTTTACCAAAACTTACCTGAGAAAGCCAAAAACTTTTTGGAAGAATGTTCTCTGGTCAGATGAGACAAAAGTAGAGCTTTTTGGGAAAAGACATCAACATAGAGTTTACAGGAAAAAAAAAGAGGCCTTCAAAGAAAAGAACACGGTCCTTACAGTCAAACATGGCAGAGGTTCCCTGATGTTTTGGGGTTGCTTTGCTGCCTCTGGCACTGGACTGCTTGACCGTGTGCATGGCATTATGAAGTCTGAAGACTACCAACAAATTTTGCAGCATAATGTAGGGCCCAGTGTGAGAAAGCTGGGTCTCCCTCAGAGGTCATGGGTCTTCCAGCACGACAATGACCCAAAACACACTTCAAAAAGCACTAGAAAATGGTTTGAGAGAAAGCACTGGAGACTTCTAAAGTGGCCAGCAATGAGTCCAGACCTGAATCCCATAGAACACCTGTGGAGAGATCTCAAAATGGCAGTTTGGAGAAGGCACCCTTCAAATCTCAGGGACCTGGAGAAATTGACCAAAGAAGAATGGTCTAAAATTCCAGCAGAGCATTGTAAGAAACTCATTGATGGTTACCAGAAGCGGTTGTTCGCAGTTATTTTGTCTAAAGGTTGTGCTACCAAGTATTAGGCTGAGGGTGCGAATACTTTTGCCCATTTTTGGAGTTTTGTGTAAAATGATCAATGATTTGACTTTTTTTTTCATTCTCTTTTGTGTTTTTTCATTGCAAGCAAAATAAATGAAGATATTATTACCAAAGCATTTGTGATTGCAATCATTTTCTGGAAGAAATTGAGTATTATCTGACAGAATTGCAGGGGTGCCAATACTTTTGGCCAGCACTGTATAATCCTTTATGGCTCCTTTATTCATGATACAATTCAGTGCCAGCAGTTCTGTCATTAATCTGCAAATGTTTCCCACATACTGATCTCAAAGTCAACAAAACATACACATAGGGATTATATAAAGCTCTAACAAATCATGAAATAATCACAAAAATATAATACAAAATATAGACTACAAAATGTAGACATTATTGACTTAGATATCATATGTATAGAAACTATATATAGACATACAGTAAATAGAAGTATAATAGAAATGAGAACACAGTCATAAAAGACAAGAAAAGTAAAAACTAAACTAAAACTAAGATAGAAACATATCTATCTATTATGTATATATCTTATGTCTGTAATATATTTACCCATCCATTCCCCAGTGCCATCTCTTCTCCTCTCCAACCACTGCAGTCCCATGTGTTTTTATACCCTAGTATGACTTATATTTCCTTGAACTTGAGACCTGAACCTATTTTACTGATTTGACAAGTCAATGTATCCATTTGTAACATTCGTCAAAACAGATTTGCATCCAATTGACAGCCAATGGATTATTGGGCTGGGTAAAAAAATAAAAAAAAAGTCCAATTAAATTCATCTGTTATTTTTGGAAGGATGGATGAAAAATATGTGACACATGGAGGAAAATGGCTGTTAAAAACAGACCTTTTAATTAATGTTACGTGGCTAGGTTTTACAACGTTCACGTGTGTGTAGCATAAGCCCTTATTCACATAACTGTGCCATTTTTCATAGACCTTACATGGACCTCGATAAATGGCCGTGTCAGTTTGTTAAAGCCCATTGAAAGGCTTATTCACATGACAGCAGGGCTGGCCTACAGTTTAATCCTATGACAGAGCAGGGAGCTGAAAAGTCCCTGCTCTGCCATAGAATACCTATGGTAATGCATGGGACATCACGACATTACTGTATCGCGCCACCTGTGCCACCACTACAGGGAGAATCTTCGGCTGCTTCACTTTTCATGGGAGAGCGGTAAGGTGGGTTAAAGATTTATTGTTTTCTGGTAAGGGAAAGGTATCTGATAAGGGGACAAACTATTTATGGGGGGCTAATATTTATAGAGGGGAACTATTAAATATAAGGGGACTATGGTAAGGTTGAAGTATTATTTATAAGGGAAAACTGTTATATATAAGGGGGTACAATATATAAGGGGAAACTGTTATATATAAGGGGGTTACTAGATATAAGGGGAAACTGTTATATATAAGGGGCTTATTATAAGAGATGACATAGTATATATAAGGGGGGGCTTTTGTATATAATTGTTCCCCCTTTGTATTAGTCCCCTTATATATTATTATAGTTCCTCCTTTATAACAGCAGCATTATAAATAATAGTTCCCCCTTATAATAGCCCCCATTATAAATAATAGTATAATTGTACCCCCCCTTATAATAGCCCCCAGTAAAAGGGGAGAACTATTACAAATAAGTGAGGCTATTATAAGGTTGAAACTATTATAAATAAGGGGAAATATTATTTATAAGGTGGCTATTATAATGGTGAGATTGTTATATATAAGGGGGTTATTATAAGAGATCACATATTATATATGAGGGGGGACTATTTTGTATAAGGGGAGGCTATTGTAAGGGGAAACTGTTTTATATAAGGGGGCTATTATAGGATAGGAACTATTATATATAAGGGGGCTATTATAAGGGGGAACAATTATATATAAGGGGGGTGTTATAAGGGGCAGACTTATATATAAGGGGCTATTATATATAAGGCGAAGAACTAATATATATACGGAGGATATTATAGGAGAGGAACTATTATATATAAGGTGGATTGTTATAAGGGGGAAACAATTAAATATAAGGGGGCTATTATAAGAGGAAATTATTATATATAAGGGGGGCTATTATAAGATGGAAACATATAAGGCGAGCTATTATTTATAAGGGAAGAACTATTTATAATAGGCCTATAATAAGGGGGGACATTTTATATATATATATATATATATATATATATATATATATATATATATATTGGGGAAAAAGTATTTAGTCAGCCACCAATTGTGCAAGTTCTCCCACTTAAAAAGATGAGAGAGGCCTGTAATTGTCATCATAGGTAGACCTCAACTATGAGAGACAAAATGAGAAAACAAATCCAGAAAATCGCATTGTCTGATTTTTAAAGAATTTATTTGCAAATTATGGTGGAAAATAAGTATTTGGTCACCTACAAACAAGCAAGATTTCTGGCTCTCACAGACCTGTAACTTCTTCTTTAAGAGGCTCCTCTGTCCTCCACTCATTACCTGTAGTAATGGCTCCTGTTTGACATTGTTATCAGTATAAAAGACACCTGTCCACAACCTCAAACAGTCACACTCCAAACTCCACTATGGTGAAGACCAAAGAGCTGTGGAAGGACACCAGAAACAAAATTGTAGACCCGCACCAGGCTGGGAAGACTGAATCTGCAATAGGCAAGCAGCTTGGTGTGAAGAAATCAACTGTGGGAGCAATAATTAGAAAATGGAAGACATACAAGACCACTGATAATCTCCCTCGATCAGGGGCTCCACGCAAGATCTCACCCCGTGGGGTCAAAATGATCACAAGAACGGTGAGCAAAAATCCCAGAACCACACGGGGGGACCTAGTGTATGGCCTGCAGAAAGCTGGGACTAACGTAACAAAGGCTACCGTCAGTAACACACTACGCCGCCAGGGACTCATATCCTGTAGTGCCAGACATGTCCCCCTGCTTAAGCCAGTACATATCCGGGCCTATCTGAAGTTTGCTAGAGAGCATTTGGATGTTCCAGAAGAGTATTGGGAGAATGTCATATGGTCAGATGAAACCAAAGTAGAACTGTCTGGTAGAAACAACTCGTCGTCTTTGGAGGAGAGTGAATGCTGAGTTGCATCCAAAGAACACCATACCTACTGTGAAGCATGGGGGTGGCAACATCATGCTTTGGGGCTGTTTCTCTGCAAAGGGACCAGGATGACTGATCCGTGTACATGAAAGAATGAATGGGGCCATGTATCGTGAGATTTTGAGTGCAAACCTCCTTCCATCAGCAAGGGCATTGAAGATGAAACGTGGCTGGGACTTTCAGCATGACAATGATCCCAAGCACACCGCCAGGACAACAAAGGATTTCAAGGTCCTGGAGTGGCCTAGCCAGTCTCCAGATCTCAATCCCATAGAAAACCTTTGGAGGGAGTTGAAAGTCCGTGTTGCCCAGCGACAGTCCCAAAACATCACTGCTGTAGAGGAGATCTGCATGGAGGAATGGGCCAACATACCAACAACAGTGTGTGCCAACCTTGTGAAGACTTACAGAAAACGTTTGACCTCTGTCATTGCCAACAAAGGATATATAACAAAGTATTGAGATGAACTTTTGTTATTGACCAAATACTTATTTTCCACCATAATTTGCAAATAAATTCTTTAAAACTCAGACAATGTGATTTTCTGGATTTGTTTTCTCATTTTGTCTCTCATAGTTGAGGTCTACCTATGATGTCAATTACAGGCCGACCTCATCTTTTTAAGTGGGAGAACTTGCACAATTGGTGGCTGACTAAATACTTTTTTTTCCCCACTGTATATATATATATATATATATATATATATATATATATATATGGAGACGGCTATTATAATATAGTCACTTATATTTGTAAGAGGGTATTGTTAAAGAGTTTATAGTTTATAAGGGGGGAACTATTATTTATAAGAGGGCTATTATTTATAAGGGGGTATTATTGTTAAGAGGGCTATTATTTATCAGAGGGCTAATATTGATAATGGGGACTATTATTTATAAGGTGAACTATTATTTATGAGGGGGGCTATTACTGATATGGGGCACTGTTTATAAGCAGGAACTATTATTTAAAGGAGCTGCTATAATAGCTGTTGAGGGGGGTGCAAAAATCTATTAGGGGGTACAAAGGTGGTTATTTGAATTGGGTGTGGGCATAAGGGGGTGGTTGTTACTGTTTTGGGGGCAGAAAGGGGGCGTTATTAAAGGGGCTGCCACTGGAAATATGATGATATTGTTGGTATATCAGCATTTGGGGCCCCGCTTTTAATTTTGCCCAGGGCCACAGTTTGTCTAAAACTGGCCCTGCATGACAGTAAATAATGGCCGTGAGATTGTCATTTTACTAACAACAGTCACACAGATGTTTTAAAATCCATGAAGGACTATGGGTCTAATCACATGGCTATATCTATATCTGTCAAAATGGAGCATGTCAGTTTTTTGACAGCTATAAAAACAGTCCATCAAAAAAACAACAAGTGAATAGACCCATAGGTCATTTTTCACTATCGTGTGAATTAGGCCTAAGGCTATAGTCACATATGAACCTGGGTCTCTGTTGGAAGATCAGCGGAGAGAAAAGTCCAGCACGGAGTATTATTATGGATTATTTTCTGGATTATTTTTAGTTTTGTAGTTTTTGGAGCTAAAGGTTCATCTAGTAATTTCATTGTCAAAAATTTAAGAAAAGATGCCTCCATTTCTGTTATTAAACACTGCATGTTGTTGTGTTATATTTTAATTTTTATATCTCTCTTTTCTGTATATATTCCTTGTATTTTACTAAAATGTGTTTTTCTGTACTATAAAGCCTGTTATGTTTTGCTAATGGGCTGTACATGCTTAGAAAAAGATGACAGTTTACTCTCTGGCTGGTAAATCTGACCAACAAGAGGTCTGCGTTTCACCTGTGTGATTGCGGGGTTATCCCCTTCAAGTGAGGTTAGATGCAATATCAGAAAGCATGGACAGGTGTAGAGAAAACCACGGAAAAAAACACGGCATTTTAAAGTCACTGTGTAGGGGATGGGATTCACACAGCGGTAAAATACGCGCAGCAGACATGGAAATGCAGCAGAAATCGCAGCATGTCAATTATACCTACAGAAACGTTGGCGGTTTCCCTATGGGTATAATTGAAGCAGAAAGTCCACAGTGGAAACCTCTCTAGACTTTCTGTGAAAAGCGCTGCGGAAAAACTGCTATGTGTTGCCGCCGTGGGGCTTTAGGGTTTGTTCAAATGGTGGAAAGTGAACAGGAATTTAAAGCTGGGGCCCCACGAGGCATAAAGTCCACGGCAAAAACCGCAGCGTTTTATAGTCCCATCCACACATTGCAGAAAAATACATGCAGGTGAAATGCTGCGATTTCCAAAACTATCACGGTTTTGGAAATCGCAGCATGTCAATTATACATACGTAAACACTGGCGGTTTCCCAGTAGGTATAATGGAAGCAGAATGTGAAAAGCAATGCGGGAAAAAACGCGATGCTTTGCCGCTGTGGTTTTTCCTGCAGTGCTTTTTCGCTGTGGCCCGCTACATGGGGCCTTAGCCTAAGGCGGACTTCTGACTCAATCACCTCTCCACTTTCCGTCCCTGCACCTTTCCACCTGACCTTTCACTCGTGGTCAGGCTCTGACTAGGTCAGCGGAGTAACTTGTGCCGTAGGTTCTTTGCTTCAATCTTTGCATCCCATTGAATACAATAGGTGGCAGATTCCGCCTCAAAATCAGCACCAAGTTACACTGTAGAAACATAAGTACAATGTCAAACTAATAAATTATCCTAAACTCTATAGTCTTCTAAAATCTCTCCAGCTGTTCCAAAACTACAATTTCTAGCATACTGGTAGTTCTAGCTTTACAACAGCTGGAGATTTGCTGGTCGGAGGCCCCTGCTATAAAGCTATCTTGTAGTCTACTGCAACATATTAGGTTTTTATGGTAGAACAATATTTTCCATGGACATAAGGAGTTATACCACTACATTTAGCTGTGTCATCATCCGTTATGCTGTATACACATCAGAAATCTCATATAATAGAGACAAGAAGTGACAGGAGTGAAAGTGCTTGAGTACTTAAGGAATTACAAACAATATGGTAAATGTACTTTGTGTATGAAGCTTCACCTTGACCCTTTGGCCCCTTAGATTAAGGCCATAAATCTATACAGGATGAACTGCAGCCCTACACTGACAGGGGGCGGCTAAAACGGTATGCCATAAATTCTACATAGATCTTAAAATAAGTGAAACCTTTACTAGTAAGCCCAAGGAGTCATCCATCATTGTTGGAACTGTATACATTCCCAACTCATACCCTCCACATTCATCATAAATATTTTATTAAAGCAGCAGATCCAGTAATTGAACAAACAGCGGCGCAGAATTTACCGATCCTGGAAAAAAATATTAAAAATCATTAGTAATATCCTGTACATAACCGCAAGATGTTCTTCTGCTTCTCAATAGAGAACAAACAATCTCCAGTGTTTTAATTAGTGTCCTCCTTTCCTGATGAAAACCATTCATTGTCTCAGTATCAGTGTCATTCCAAATGTTGTCCGTCCTTGCTTTTAAATAGGGTGTGATGGATATAATGACAAGAATTTGTCTCATTATAAAATATTCATGATCCAGGATCAGCTCTAGGTCGAGACAACCCTACAGTGTAAATTTACAAGGCTATACTTTCTTGTACAATGGTAAAATTCTTAAGAATATTCAGGGGAAATGTAACTTTTTGAAGAGAGAAAAAAATAATTGCGGTGTAGGAAGCAGAATGTTTGTCTTCATGCAGAATGAGAAGACTGTTAATGGGGTTTTCGGGACTGTAATATTGATGATTTATCCTTAGGATGGATCATCAGTATCAGGTTGCTAGGAGTATTCCTCGATCATCCATATAAAGAGGCATTGGCGCTTCGGCGAGCATTGCTTTCTGCCCCCAATGACATCACATCCACATAGGTCACATGGCCAGACTTCAGCTCAGTCCTTTTCAAATAAAGGGGACTGAGCTGCAATACCAAGTACAGCCACTATATAATGTACGGCACTGTGCATGCAGTGAAGAGATTGCATATCTCGATTGTTTGATTTCCATGGCCTTCTTAAAGAGGATCTTTAACTAATCCTTCAATAGGTGCCACTTCAATGATTGTGGCGCAGTTGAAATTTTGTCTCTAGCCCCCACTATTCCCAAACAATCATTTCTGTTATTTTCAGCACAATTATACCCTTACTGTCAAGTGGGCGGTCCTGGGCTTGAGCAGGCAGACCTAAGAGACAGCAGAGAACATAACTTTGCTAAAACTATCAGAAATGATTGCTTGGGAATGGTGAGGGCTAGAGAAAAATTCTAATTGCGCTAGAATCAGGAGAGAAGTGCCTATTGAATGATGCAATGAGTTGGAGTTGGTAGAGGCAGTAAAATGTCCTCTTTAAACAGCTTATTGGCAGGGGCTAATCTGGCTATACCACTAATCCAAAAAACTGAAATAAGTCACTACATAGTATACACTGCAAAGTGTATGCACATAGGTAAAGTTGTATATCTTCAAGGGCCCCATGGCAGCCTAATGGTCTTCCTATATGGTAGGCTTGCTCTTGATCTTAACCGGAGAAGTGATCTTTAACCTGCGGATCTCCAGTGGTTGCAAAACTGCAACGTTCCAATTTTAGTTTCACCCTTACTAGAGAGTCACAGGATGCAGAACATTTAAGTAAAGTGTCAACATACGTGCTCAAACATATCTATCTTGCATTACATTGTGCAGGTGGTGCGCAACATGTAACATAACATATTATGCATATGTAAGGGAATTGCTAGTTGAGCAATTCGCCAGTGCTGCGGCAGAAACCTGGGAGGAAGGGAAAGACAGAGACAGTGAGCCCTAAATTAGACCCAGCCCCTGTCCCTGCCTACTTGCCTGACTGTCCTAGGTGACAGCCAACAACTTGGAAGCGATCCCTTCTCTGAATAAGTGTAGCACAGAACAAGACAAGACAAAACAACACAACACAGAAGCAAAGTCATCAAGCCAAGGGTTATAGCCAGAGAGTCAAAGCTGTAGCAAATCGTAATCCAAAGGAGTAGTCACAAGGGAAGCCAAAGGTCAGAGGTCAGAAATAATACAGTAAGAGCAAGAAGGAAGCTAGGGAGGAGAAAATCACAGGACAGAGTACAACAGCCAGCGACCATGTGTGGGCTGGTGACCTGTATATGGGAAGTCCAGGACCTGCCCCAGACTTGATTGGTAGACAGGCTGTCAATCACACAGGCAAGGCTAAGATTAACTGTTAGAGGAGCAGAGAGAAACAAGGTGCGGGGAGACGGGTGTGGCTGAAATTCGATTACATAGAAGAAGTACTAAGACAGTGTTCAGATTGAGCAACAAGAACCTTAAGCACGGAATCAAACTGAACACGCCTCCTGCGCCGCAGCGTGCGAGCGGAGGGTGGCGCAGAGACCCGAACAGGCAGAGACGTTACAGAGTAGCATAACAATAAAATGTGGCAAACGTGGTATGAACCAGGTGCCAAACAAAGGATACATTTATTGGTGGGTCCTTTGTTAGGTACTGTTCCTTATTTTGGTAAGAGGATGGCAGATCCCATTTTTGGTCCTCTATAGTTGGCCATACACATAAGGTAGAAGTCAACCGCATTGATGCTGATCAATTGATAGTGGATCATTCATATGAATGATCCCACCATCAACATAACCAACTAAACTGCCCGATCAGATTAGAAAATTTAAAACTAAATGCTCGGAGTCTGTGCAAAATGGAAGATGATCATGTTATACGATTATATTTTTGGCTGACACATGTGCGAATGTTTCCAACATTGGGAAACAGGTTTTTTCCAGATAGATGTTTGCCGTTGGACATCAGAAATGGTCATTCACAGTAATTTTTTGATATATCTAAGGCTTCGTTCACATCCTGCCGAAAATCAGCAGAGAGAAAAGTCCTAGAAAAACCTACCCTTAGATTATGGCCAGCCTTTACAGCTCATATCATTGCCTAACAGCTTCAGGTTCTAAGATTTCTAGCTCCAAGATGTGAATGTAACCATTTTTGCTTTGTATTTGCTATTCAACCAAACCATTCACCACCACTACAGAAAGTACATTGAAACATGTCCCTTTTTCTAGAGGGCCCAGAAAAACACAATAAGACTGTCAGATTCTTACACTTATACTTATCCTACAAACACTTCTAATTGTTAATACTTTTACCTTTCAACCTCAATCATCACCTCCTCCTCTCACTTCAAGAACTGTTCATACTATGGAATTTCTTTACTCCCTTTACTCCCTCATCCTTCACTAAAGTATTTAGTGTTAGAAGCAGCATATGCAAAAAATATATATAGAGTGAGAGAGTAGGAAAAGAAAAGAAAAACATTTTGTGATCCAATTTACAGACAGAAAAAGAAGTCAAAGCTCTGAAAGAGGCCAAGTCCGTTACGGACTGTTTTGACTCCATGCATTATATGGATCTCTGTGAGTTCCTGCAGGGCCACAAATCTATTGTTAAGTACTGAAATTATGCTTTAGTACGGGACAGACGGACTGGAATTCACAGCATCAGAGATGACTATAATGCACTGAGTTCAAGTCAGGAGGTCCATGAAATGCAGCCGCATTTCTCAAGCTAAAAACAGCTACCTGAATTTGCCCTTGACCCATTCCCACAACATTTTTCATTTTTTGCATTTTGTCGTTTTTTACTTAACGTTTTCCAGATGCTATTAAATTTTTTCCATTCACAGAGCCATAAGGGGGAATTATTTTTGTGGAACAAACTTCCTAATGGAACCGATTGGTTCCCTTGATTTTGTGAAGACAGCACGGAAAGTGAAAGTGACCACTATGTCATGGCATTTGAGGGGTAAATGGCCCATGACTGGAGTTGTCTTTGATCATAGTCACTGCTGCCATGTCTCTGCTATATAAAATATCTTTTAAAGTCCAGACACTTGCTTTACATGTACAGTGGGTGTCAGGAACAGGTAAATGCTACTATAACAATCCAACTAACTAATATGTAAGGAGGGTGAAGGTTAACCTTCTTAATTTGGCAACTAAGTGAATGTCATGGGGAAGGAATGATGAGGATGAAGCCTGCAGGGGAATATTTCAGGGGAGCAGGCAGTGAGATGCTGTCTCTTCACAAAGCCACAGGTGGCGGCAGGGCTGGCGTTAGGAGGGGGCAAACTGGACAATTGCTTAGGGCCCCCATCCCCGAAGGGATCCCGGAGTCAGGCCTGGCCATTTCAATAACAGAAATGAACCCAGTGTCATGTGCCGCAGGGCCCCTTTCCAAGGTCAGTAAAAATAACAAACATTTTTACTCACCTGTCCTAGGCGTCCGGTGTCATTTTCTGGCCTTTAGGAGACGTCACACGATCTGGACGTCACCACTGAGGCCAGGCTTCAGCAGTTACATATAACCACTGAAGCCTAATCACAGGCCTCAGAGGTGAAGTCCAGGACACGTGACGTCAGGGGGAACTATTATATATAAGGGGGCTATTATAAAGGGAAATTATATATACAGGGGGCTATTATTAGGATGAACTATTGTTTATAAGATGGGTTATTATTTCTAAGAGGGGAACTATTTATAAGAGGACTATTAAAAGGGGGAAACTATTATATATAAGGCATCTATTATAATTGGGGAGCTGTTATTTCTAAGAGGGGAACTATTTATAAGGGGGGTATAATTGTTAAGTGGGCTATTATTTATAAAGGGGGCTATTAGTGATAATGGGCACTATTATTTATAAGGGTAACTATTAATTATAAGAGGGCTATTATTAATAAGGGGGCGCTATTTATAAGGGTGACTGTTACTGATAAGGAGGAACTATTACAGATAAGGGGGAATATTACTGATACAGAGCACTATTTATCATTTATAAGGGCGCTATTACTGATAAGGGTGTAATATTATTTATAAACAGGGGCTATTTTTTATAATTAGGCGCTATAATAACTGATGACTGGGTGCAAAAATATATTATGTGGTACAAAGGTGCTCATTTGAATTGTGTATGGGCATAAGGGGGGTGGTTATTACTGTTTTGGGGGCAGAAAGGAAGCATTATTAAAGTTGTTGCCACTGGATGATGATGTTTGTATGTCAGCATTTGGGGCCCCGCTATTAATTTTGCCCAAGGCCACACTTTGTCTAAAACCAGCCCTGCGCAATGACCCCCCACATATAATAAAATGGTTAGTGACGTTTAAGGAGCGAGTGGTAAGCTGTATTCATCACTTACCACTGGGGTAGATTAAGGGTACCATGGGACTGTTTAGAAATTTCAGCCTCTCTTCCATTCATGCCAGTGATCCCTGTGACAAAATAATGTCCCATAGCACCCCTCCACATAGTATAATGTCCCATAGTGGGCCCTCCACACTGTATAATGTCCCATAGCGGCAATGTCACACAGTATAATTTACCATAGTAGCCCCTCTACACAGTATAATTTCCCATAGTGGCCACTTCACACAGTATAATGTCCCAAAGTGGGCCCTCCACACAGTGTAATGTCATAAAGCGGCCCCTCCACACTGTGTAATGTCTTATAGTCGCCGCTGCACACAGTATAATGTCCCAGAGTGGCCCCTCCACATAGTATAATGTCATATAGTGGCCCCTCCATAAAGTATAATGTCCTATTGTGGTCCCTCCACACAGTGTAATGTCTCATAGTGGCCCCTCCACATAGTATAATGTCCCATAGTGGCCCCTACATTAATAAAAATAAAAATAATCAAAGATACATAGAGACTTTCTAACAATTTCAGGTTCGGCGAACCCACATTTTCTGGGGTATTGCCAAAAACGACATTTTGTCCATGTACAGATGGAGCAGGTGGTCTATGAACCGCCATATAGTCGTCCATGTACAAATGGAGCAGGTGGTCTATAAACCACCACATAGCTGTCTATGTACAGATGGAGCAGGCGGTCTATGAACCACCACATAGTCATCCATATACAGATGGAGCAGGTGATCTATGAACCTCCACATAGTCGTCCATGTACAGATGGAGCAGGCGGTCTATAAACCACCACATAGCTGTCTATGTACAGATGGAGCAGGCAGTCTAAGAACCACCACATAGTCATCCATAACAGTGGAGCAGGTGGTCTGAACCCCCCCATAGTCATCCATCACAAGGGGCGGGGGGCCCCCCCCACACCCCCCCCCAGGGCGGCCCCACCCCCCTCTCCCCTCTCAGGCCCCCCCCCCCCCCCCCCCCCCCCCCCCCCCCCCCCCCCCCTACAGATGGAGCAGGTGGTCTATGAACCTCCACATAGTCGTCCATGTACAGATGGAGCAGGCGGTCTATGAACCTCCATATAATCGTTCATGTACAGATGGTGGTCTTTGAGCAGGAGCAGGCGGTTTATGAACTATTGTGGCACACTGAGAATGATCAGACTAACGTAACAAAGGCTACCGTCAGTAACACACTACGCCGCCAGGGACTCAGATCCTGCAGTGCCAGACGTGTCCCCCTGCTTAAGCCAGTACATATCCGGGCCCGTCTGAAGTTTGCTAGAGAGCATTTGGATGTTCCAGAAGAGTATTGGGAGAATGTCATATGGTCAGATGAAACCAAAGTAGAAATGTTTGGTAGAAACATAACTCGTCATGTTTGGAGGAGAGTGAATGCTGAGTTGCATCCAAAAAACACCATACCTACTGTGAAGCATGGGGGTGGCAACATCATGCTTTGGAGCTGTTTCTCTGCAAAGGGGCCAGGACGACTGATCTTTGTACATGAAAGAATGAATGGGGCCATGTATCGTGAGATTTTGAGTGCAAACCTCCTTCTATCAGCAAGGGCATTGAAGATGAAACGTGGCTGGGTCTTTCAGCATGACAATGATCCCAAGCACACTTCCAGGGCAACGAAGGAGTGGCTTCGTAAGAAGCATTTCAAGGTCCTGGAGTGGCCTAGCCAGTCTCCAGATCTCAACCCCATAGAAAACCTTTGGAGGGAGTTGAAAGTCCGTGTTGCCCAGTGACAGCCTCAAAACATCCACTGCTCTAGAGGAGATCTGCATGGAGGAATGGGCCAACATACCAGCAACAGTGTGTGCCAACCCTGTGAAGACTTACAGAAAACATTTGACCTTTGTCACTGCCAACAAAGGATATATAACAAAGTATGGAGATGAACTTTTGTTATTGACCAAATACTTATTTTCCACTGTAATTTGCAAATACATTCTTTAAAAATCAGACAATGTGATTTTCTGGATTTGTTTTCTCATTTTGTCTCTCATAGTTGAGGTCTACCTATGATGTCAATTACAGGCCGGCCTCATCTTTTTAAGTGGGAGAACTTGCACAATTGGTGGCTGACTAAATACTTTTTTTCCCCACTGTATATTATTACTTTCGTCAGATTCAAGTTATTTCTGTGACCATTGTGGGTTTTTCTTTCATTAAACGAGGGGTACCAACAATTTTGTCCACGTGTGTATAATACCTTATATATAATGTGCAGTAGAGGATATATAACTGCTCACAATACGCACAATATGCAGACAAACCTTCTTGTCAATTACTGACAAAATACCATTTTCAAAACAAAGATATGCAATAGCGCCCCCTGTGCATTACAAACACCATAATTATGCAGAACAATGCACCCCTACTTTTACTGACCCCTACAGCACTTGGTGGTGTCAGGTAAAAAAAAAAAAGCCTGTACTGGAATATACATCAATATATATTTCATATTAGTGCCAAAATCCCACCCCCCAGACAGTCCTACAACACCGCTAACTACATATGTGCAAATTCTGACCAATCACTGTCAAGTAGTCTCACCCTACTGCCATATTGGAGGTTCTCCACCCATGAATCATTATTATTCTCTGAGGTCTCCTCACACCCCAGAGTATAATAAGCTGGGGCCCAGGGGAGGTGCGGACAAATTAAAAAACACCTTTCCTCACATCTCCCTGTTGTCTAGTCTTCACTGCAGGCTCTTCCAGCCTCTTCTCTGATGTCACGTGCCCCGGGATCACCAGTGAGGCCCAATCACATTGAGCCCACCAACATCATGATGCTGGAACCTTGTCCAAATGGAAACTTGGTTTTTATGTTCGCTCACCTCCCCTGGGCCTCCGATCATTACACAGAGCATAATAATAGTAGTATTTGTTGAGGTTCGTCCAACAAATACTCATTATACTGGGGAAAACCCCCTGGGGAGTATATTATATTGTGTGGAGGCCATTGTGGAGCATGTTATACTGTGTGGGGCCACTGTGGAGCATTATACTAGAGGACCCTCTGGAGAGCATATTATACTATGTGAGGCCACTGTGGAGTATTATACTAGGGGGCCCATCTGGAGAGCATGTTATATTCGGTGGTGCCACTGTGAAGCATTATACTGGGGGGGCCTCTGGAGAGCATATTATACTGTGTGGGGACACTGTAGAGCATTATACTAGGGGGTGCTCTCTGGAGAGTATATTATACTGTGTGGAGGCCACTGTGGAGCATTATACTGGGGGGCACTGTGGGGTGCATATTATACTGTCTGGGGCCACTAATGGGTAGTATACTGTGTGGGCCATTGTAGAGTATTATACTTTGTTAGGGCTCTGGTGAGTATATTATACTGTGTGGATCCTTATATACCATGTGGGGAAACTGTGGAGGGCTCAGGGGAGCATTTTATACTGTGGAGCATTATATGCCATGTGGAGCATTATACTGTGGGGGAGGGGGCTCAAAATTCCTGCTGGCAGCCCTGTGTGCTATGTCTGCATAACAACTGTCTCACTATAATCTTGCACATATGTGTAGTGCTCTATGGCCGTGTCATTACCCATACAGTCCTGTGTATGAACTGGTCATGGAGCTATTGGGGCCTGCACAGTACAATAGGGGCTGACTATACTGGCAACATACTCAGCAACACCAGATAGTCAGCACATATGTAAGACATCAGTGAAGGAGCCGTGGTGTAAGCTATTAGCAGGAAGTTGTTGGCTGGGGCCCCAGAACATGTTCCTCTGGTGGGCCTAAGGCCCTTCAGTCCTATACTGTATAAGAGAGAACTATTATGTATAAGGGGGCTCTTACTAAGGTTACTATATATAAGGGGGAAACTGTTAAATATGAGAGGGCTAGTATAAGGGGGAACTATTATATATAAGGGGGCTATTATAAAGGGAAATTATATATACAGGGGGCTATTATTAGGGTGAACTATTATTTATAAGATGGGCTATTATAAGAGGGGAACTATTCATAAGAGGTCTAGAAAAAGGGGAAAACTATTATATATAAGGTATCTATTATAAGGGGGGAGCTATTATTTATAAGAGGGGAACTATTTATAATGGGGTATAATTGTTATTAAGTGGGCTTATTTATAAAGGGGGCAATTAGTGATAATGGGGACTATTATTTATAAGGGTAGCTATTATTTATAAGAGGGCTATTATTAATAAGGGGGCACTATTTATAAGGGAGCAGTATTATTTTTACGGGGTCACTGTTACAGATAAGGGGGAACTATTACAGATAAGGGGTAATATTACTGATACAGGGCACTATTTATCATTTATAAGAACGCTACTACTGATAAGGCTATTATTTATAAGGAGGTGCAATAATAACTGATGACTGGGTGAAAAATCTATTAGGCGGTACAAAGTTTGTTATTTGAATTGTGTGTGGGAAAATGGGGGTTGTTATTACAGTTTTGGGGGCAGAAAGGAGGCATTATTAAAGGCGTTGCCACTGGAAGATGATGGTGTTGTTTGTATATCAGCATTTGGGGCCTCGCTTTTAATTTTGCCCAGGACCACACTTTGTCTAAAACCGGCCATGGGTGGCGGAAGCCCTCCACTACATTGCTAAAGTATTGCTGTATCCCCATGGTCTTCAACTCTACCTTACTTATACATATTAGGGGAAGCTCCACTTCCACCCTCTGTCAGGGTACCAATACCATGGCACGTGGCGCCCATAGTGTGCTTCTGCCTAGGCAACATTGATGCCTCACTATTTGCATTAGCCCTGGCCACTGTGCTCTCTCTTCAGCAGCACAAACAATAGCCAGATACCTGGCACAGATGGAAGACCGGTAGTATTGGGAGTGCACAGAACAAACTATTAGACAAATGGAGACAGCATAGGACCATAGGTACATGGGGAAAATACATACAAGGAGGGAGCAGACATGGACAATAAGCTCAATTGAAATAGTCACCCCCTTTATCACCTTAGTCAGTATCACCTTCCTTTAACTGTGAAGTTTCTCAATATTATAAATCTAATAAATACCATAAAGTAACAAAACCTAATTATAATATAATCCACCATTGCCTGTAGTAGGAGCCCTCAGAGTGGGTCAAATCTTCCAAAGGAATCTTAAACAGGACCTTTCATGTAATCTGACATCGATGATATTATATACTGCTAGAAAGCTTTTCCGGTATGCGCCCGGTGCCAGAGATGTTGTTGGCGTTAGTTTCAGCGCCGATATACCTGCACTGTCAGAGGGGTGGACCTCACACCTCAGCCTCATCGCTGGGCTGTGAGGAAAGCCCCCTCCCCAACAGTACAAGGCTATAGAAGAGTACTGTCCGGGGTGGCATTCCTCACAGCCCAGCGATGACGCTGAGCTGTAAGGCCCGGCCCTTCTGACAGTGGAGGGCTATCAGTGCCAAAACTAACGGTAACCTGGACACATACTAGCAAAGTGTTCAGTTCTCTGAATTCAGCACACATCAGCTTTCTAGCGGTATATAATACCACCAATGTCAGAGGACATAAAAGGTCCTCTTTAATTCCAAATCACCTCTCCCTGCAGAATCTAGTGTTTCTAAAAACCCATCAGGATATATATATCCCAAATGTCTGAAAATATAATGATTCTAAGAACACAAACTTCCCAATGAAAGGCACAGATGATTCTTATTTATTTTTTTCATAGGGTTGTCCCCTAGAATGCTACACACCTGCCTATATAACACATAGGTACAGCTATTCATAGGGTGTTCATAGCCCAACCCCCATAACCATAGGGGAGGGGCAAGAATCACTATATAACTTACTACACTTAGTCAGGAACAGTCAATTCTAAGAGTGAAGGCATATACAATATGTATTACATGATCAATTTCATATTTTGTTAACCATCTTTGCCCACAATGTTCCATTAGAATCCAAGCAAAACATTCAAAATACACTTGACCCAAGTTGAATCTCAATGTTACAGTACTTTAACCTGGAAAAAAATCTGTATGTAATTCTTCTTTGTCTGTTTTGAGCAGATACCAACCCCTCCTGGAATCATTTCAGTGCCAGGGGAAGTCTGTCCCATACACTTGTACCCAGTGTAGTATGTAGAGATGTATCTCTGGTTTCATAAAACCTAAAAAAAATTTTTTGTATCACATAAAAGTTGATATTCTCAGTTTTCATATGCATGAATTGCGGCTAATAAAGCTCAAATTGCTCACTGCGGGCTTAATGGGGTTGTCCAGGCAAAAATGGACAACCCTTTTAACGTTTAAATCAGCTGGGGACAGTGAAAAAAAAAAAAAAAAAGCATACTTACCTGTCTCCATTGCTCCGGTGTCCTCCCGCGCCTCCCAATTCTTCTGCTCCGGTGGGTCTCTTCCGGAGTTGTGCTGAAGTCGCTGATTGTCCTCAACAGTCACGTGACCGCTGAGGCCAATCAGCGAACGGCCTGAATGTCACTACCTGTCCCCATTGTTTTAAAGGGGTTTTCCAGGGGAGATGCAAAAAAATAAAAGAAAGTATAGTCAACCACCCCCAGTCCTCCATTCTGCTAGTGGGTCCCCAATTCCTTCCATTGCCTGGACTGGCCAGGCCCGAGGTGCAGAGGCTCACATGACTGCTGCAGCCAACCACTGGCCTGATTGGTCCCATGTTGGGTGGTGAGGCGAGGCTAAAGGAGTAAGGGAAAGTCAGCATGCCTTCTTTTTTTATTTTATACCATCCCTTTAATGAGGAGAATAGATGTGCTTGGTGCACTAATCTCCACATGAAATCTGAGGGAACGGCTGATAAAGTCTCTGAAAGGAGCCCTTGACAGTAGTGTGAATGTGGCCTTACTAAGAAATAGTTTGTAAACAAACCATAAATTATATTGAAGGAAATCATCATCTCACTTAAATGAGCTCAGCAGGGTCCTGCCAACCTCAGTCTGCAAGTAGAAAGCCTGAGGCAAAAGAGCTGTTCTTCACCTTGCATCTCCCTCAGGCTGATCCAACTAGTGTGAATGTCTGCCTATATTGATATGCAAAGCAGGATAGCATTACTTTATGCACTGCCTGTGAATAACACAACTTGTGAATTATTACTCCATTTTTTAAGGGACAATGCTATCCACAATACATATAACATGAAAAAATAACTGCACCTTTAAATTTAAAGGGGTTGTCCAGAATGATAAAAATTTGGTGCTATGTCTAAAAACAGTGCATCATCTGTCCGCAACTTGTGTGTAGTTTAGCAGTCATCACAGTGCACTAGAGCTGCAATAACCTGTTGGATGCTTGTTTCTCCAGACTACAGATATTGGAGAGCCTCTATAATCATTAGATTGGCAGATCTTCCCAAAATCAGCAGACTGTAACAAAATTACAATGGGGGAATTTATTGACTGGCCTTTCATGCATCAGCATACATGCGGGAGATGCCACTGTATTATTAAGAGGCACCTCTTAATAATTTTGGTAGATCTCAGGTGACCCTGTGTGCAAGAAAAAAAAAATCTAAACCAGCCAGGGTCTGGCAGAGATTTCAGCTATAGCTCATGCTAGTTTTCTGCTGCGAGTTGTAGTAAATCCGATGGGCCAAGGTGCCCCACCCTGGTGTGCCTTGATCCCTGCTCTGTCCACTGTCTTAGGCTAAGCCCCCACGCAGCGAATCGCTGCCAAAAAACGCTGCAGAAAAGACTGCGGCGGAAACGCATCACAGTATATTCTGCCGCGTTTTTTACAGAAAGTCCACAGTTTTCCTCTGCAGACTTTTTGTCCCTATTATACCTATATGGAAAACGACAGCATTTCCATAGGTATAATTGACATGCTATGATTTCCAAAACTGCTTGCTTTTTTCAAATTGCAGCGTTTCCGTTGCAGATTTTTTTCTGCAATGTGTGGATGGGATTAGCCAGAATCTCATCGACTCTGCAGGTACTGTAAAATGCAGCGTTTTTTGCTTTCTGCTGCGCCCAAAATGCTGTGTTTTCTCTACGTGGGGCCCGGCCTTAAAGAGAATCTTTCACTCCAGGTCTTAGCATCTGTTAATAGGCACAACTCCACTGATTCCAGCACGGTTGGAAATTTTTCTCTAGCTCCCACCATTCCTGAGCAAATCAGTGCAGTTAGTTTTGGTGCCTTATGTCTGACACTATCCACCTGACAGTAGAAAATCTACATAGAATATCAGTGAACCAATACCTATGAAATATTTAAAGAGGTGGTCAAAGGTCCTCTTTAAAAAAAGGTATGATACAATGTATTCTGCCTGATATGTATTGGTGTAGCTATACTGTAAGTAGGACAAAAATAGAAGTTGCATTTGGACCCTAGTCCCCGATATAAGAAGCCATTTATATTAGATGACACATGTAGGTGGATGGCTTCCTGCTGAATTTCATAGGTCTACTTGAGGCTGTGAAAAGCCAAGATGAAATAATTATTTAAAACAACATCAATCTCAATAACTGCTGCAATGTTCGGTTATTGTCATGTCATATAATTACCTAAATCTGAAAGACAAGCGCCCTTAATCTTAGTTACCCAGTCAAAACAATCTGTCACAATTCCTTGACATGATCTCCCTAAATTGAATGGATGCTGGAGGTAACAAAGATGAATATACCAAGGTGGAAGAGCAGGTGCAGATCATCCAGAAATGAAGGGTCTTTGGCACTGTCACACACAAGACAATTTAGGAAATTGCAACGTTTTCAGTTCTGCTATAAAATAATTTGGCATGTCCAACAATTTACTACCATGGTCTTCCTGGAGTACATGCATTGTCCCAGCCTGGTACCTCATTTAGATAAAGTGTCAGTGTGATGTTTCAGTCATCAAATGTTTCAAATATGGCCGTGTTCACACTTCTTATGAACATAAAAATTAAAATCCCGACAGAGATATTTACATCAATTGATGGCACAAACAGATACCCATGGACTATAATGGGTATCTATTACAGTGTCCATGGTATATTGCCTGACAAAATAGTCCCCTGTGAAGGACTTTTTCGACCACAATTTATGACGGAATCTCCCAATGGAGATATCAATGCACCCTAAGTAATTTTTGGAAAAACTTATATTTATTTTAACTACTATATGGATGTTGTGACTGTCCAAAACATACCCCAAGGGCACTAAGACAAGAATTTATATACAAAATAATCCACCAACAGATCAGACAGGACAGACTGTCCCAACCAACCCTGCTAACCTGGTACTTACCCCATTGGGTATTAGATCATGAATTACAGACCAACTATGAATGCAAAACCATTGCAAAGATGACCTTCTAAAATTTTTGATGTGTGACCAGCTTTTTAAGAGAATTATTTGGTCAAAAGATAAAATAAAGGTGAAGAAAGGGTAAGGATATGATCCTGTCTGATGCTAAATGGTAATGCATACAGAATATTGTGAGCAAGAAACAGATGGTTAAGGATGTGTTCACATAGTGCAGTTGTGGTTGGAAAAATGCGTGCAATTTTAATGTTTTTAGTGCAATTTCTTAATTTTACAAGTAAAACATATTTATTTATTTAACATGTTTTCTGTGTAAAATCAAAAACTGCACCAAAACGACATGCAGTTCTCAGTTGGCCTCCATACACACACGTTTTTCAATTTATACCTTTGTATGGCATAATGTGATTTGCATCACAGTTTGCACATAACAGTTCATAACAATTTGAGTGGTGCATTTTTATCACATCAGTTTTAGACCTTATGCACAGTTTATATTCCTAAGACTGAGGCCCCACGTTGCGGAAACACAGAGTTTTTTTTGTTGCAGATTTTGATGCATTTTTTTGAGCCAAAGCCAGGAGTGGATTGAGAAGAAGGTAGTCTAAGTACTTCCTATATATTTCCCATTCCTTTTGTAGACATTTTTGGCTTTAACTCAAAAACCTGCAGCAAAATCTGCAACCAAAAAAGCTGCGTTTCGGCAATGTGGAGCCTCAGCCTAAGATGGTCTTTTTTTGTAACAGTTGTTTTTAGAACACATTAATTTCAATGGGGCCATTCACATATTGATTTTTTTTTGAGGGTCCATTTTAACAGACCGTTAAAAAAAACAACAAGAAATAGGACAACATGACCTATTTTTGTCTGTATACACTGACCTATCGATAGACTCAAGTCTATGAGGGATTCGTGAAAGCGTCTGCTCCAGTGATACAAAAAGGGATCACTTGAGCCATTTTTCACTGCCCCTTCTTACAACGTTCATGTCCATGTAGCCTTACCGTGAATTGCTGTAATACTGTAATGTGTCTTTTGATATGGCATGTGAATGACAACTGCGGCCACTTACGGTACAGTTTGTGAATTTTGGTGTTCAGTTCTTGACTGCTCGGAAAAAAACTGCTTTGTGTACAGTCACCCTTATTGCCTAATACAAAGCGATATATTATGGGTTAAGTGCTGAATCAATGTGTTGATTTGCTCATATCCAATTTTACTTTCTTCAGAATGACTCAGTGTACTCTCTGTCCGACAGCTTAGATAGAATATAAGGCTATAATAACTTTAACTTAAAAGCTTAAATCGAATGTTTCACAGCCAGGGGCGTCTGACACTCCAGCCCTGCATTAATATTGTATCAGGTCATACATTTATTAGCCGTATCACAGTCGAGTGGAAAATATTTGTGCAGATAACGCCAGGATCTGTAAAATGGTTGACATTCCACAGTGTATAAGCAACATTTATAATGATTTAAGTGAGTTCTAGGAATGTAAGTGGACTAAGAAATGTTTGGGTTGAATCTTGACTTTCTTGGTAGAGAAACTACAGCATCTACAAGTTTAAGCTGAGGCCCCACGTTGCGGAAATGCTGTGTTTTTTTGTTGCAGATTTTGCTACAGTTTTTTGAGCCAAAGTCAGGAGTGGATATAACCGAAGGGAAATGTCTAAGAGCTTCCTTTATATTTTACATTTATTTTCAAGCCAATCCTGATTTTGGCTCAAAAAAACGCAGCAAAATCTGCGACCAAAAACTCTGCGTTTTTGCAACGTGGAGCCATAGCCTTAAGGTGGTTCACACATTGCGATTAAATCACCATGTGCACCACAATTTGGCCGTGAGGTGTGAAAACATCCTTAAAGGGAGTCTATTATTGGGGAAACGTGTTTTTAACTGAAGCAATGTTGGAATAGCCTTTATAAAGGCTATTCTACTCCTACCTTTACTTTTCTTCTCCTCGCCACGGTTTGTCCAAAAAAACATTTTATTCTATGTAAATTATGCACAGGGAGCACCAGGGGAGTTCCTGCCTCCAGCGCTGCTTTGTCACGCCCTCTGCATCTTCTTCTGTTCATCTTGCATCTGCTTTTTTCTGAAGTACACTGGTGTAAGAAACTAAAAAAAAATAGCCGACAGAGCATGCTCTGCCTGAACTCAAAGTGGCTCTGGCAGCCATATTTGTTTAGTTTCTTACACCAGCATACTCCAGAAAAATGGCCGACGGAGCAAGAAGCAGATGCAAGATGAACAAAAGAAGATGCAGGTGGCGTGAAAAAGCAGCGCTGGAGGTGGGTTGCGGCGATGAAATGGAGTGCTCGGAGCACAGGGGGAACGCCCCCGCTGCTCCCTGAGCATAATTTACATATGAGAATAAAATGTTTTTTTCGCCAAAAGGTGGTGAAGAGAAGAAAAGTAAAGGTAGGAGTAGAATAGCCTTTATAAAGGCTATTCCAACACTGATTCATTTAAAAACATGTTTCCCCAATGATAGAATCCCTTTAAAGTTGACGATTTCGTCTTTTAAAAAATATATTGGTGGGGCTTACGCACATTGGTGGATATGAATCATTTTACATAGTTTGAACTGTATAACAGTGAAAGAAATCTGACATCCAGTCAAGAAAAACTAAATCTTATAGTTCATGGAGTACAAAGACGTCAATACTCATGATAGTTGGTGATGGAATTTTTAAATATGGCACCGGTGGCATGCAGTATGTGCCAGTGGCAAGTCATGCCGCAGCTATATGGTCAAGTGTTAGAATTCTCTTTTTGTTGTAGTCTAATATATAGTGTTGCAGAAACTGTGTAAGGCTGGGTTCACGTTGGATTGTCTATCACTGAATGATTGTGGGAAGTGCCACTGACCCTTCCCTGAAGTAGTGTCCTTACCAGTGTGGCAGTGCCTTGTACTGGGAGCCATACTCTTACCCAATAACTGGAAGGGAACCTGTCAGGCTGTTTCAGCATTCTGTTAAGCAGCTGGGATTTATCTCAGACCTCTGCATCTTACTGTTGCTCGCCATCAGTATCCTTAGGAATCAAGGAGTCTACTTAGGTATTCTGGCACCTGTGATATCCCTCGCTTCACTGCGTATGTGCCTGAAGTGCAGAGCACTGGAGCCCTTCAGTGGACTCATCTCAGCGGACAACCGGACACCAGGCAATTTCAACCTTTGATTCCTAAGGATACCAGCAACGAGCGGCAATATGATACAGAGGTTTGGGACTATAAACACCAGCTGCATAACAGCATGCTAGTGGTTTCGTGGTCCCTAACAGCCTGATAGGTTCCCTTTGATAAGGATGAGAAATAGTACCAAGCACAAGCACATTGTCCCAGGTACTACAGTTACAGAACCAAGGCAAAAGTGCCACCGTCCTGATTTGTGGGGGTTCTGGGGAAGAAAGTAGAGACTATTATTGTAATATTATATAATATTCTTAATATTCTAGAAAAATCCTTTAAAGAATCTTATTTGCCAGGAAATACATTGTTTGATTGAGGTGATGATAACCTATCTATGTGCAGGTCTAGGCTGATATGCTGGGTTTAGATGACAGACTCCCTTTAGCTGGTACACTATTCCCGACTACTTCTGTTTATAGAAATTGAAAAATTGAAGGGACCAGTCCCCGATTCCGGCGAATGGACATTAGTTATCTTGACTTGAGCACGATCACCACTCTGTTAATGCTACTGTATAATGAAATCATGCTCCAGTAAAGCACTTGAACCTTGCAAAAACTGAGAGCATGTTTGATTGGCGTATTCGGAACATAACCATGCATCTTCGGGCCTGGTAAAGCAAAACAAACACAGAACACACCCAAGTCTTATTCACACATCTGTTTATGGTCAGTATAATGGAAAGACTTGTACCTGTCTTTTCAACCAGATGCTGGTTTCGGCACTGACCAAAACCCTGATGTGTTACTTTGTCCTTGCAGGAGACTTGAACCTTGTATCGGAAAAATGCAGCGCCAAAAGCTAGATCATGAAATTAATCCGAAAAGAGTTTAGGTCCTATTTGGATTGGGGAGAACAATAATAGTGAAAAGTGAAGATTTTCTTTTACGCAGCAGATACTATTTTAGGTATTTACATTAAGAAAGTTTGTAGATGAAAATTTAAATATTTTAAGGAAATAAGATGAATGATCTATGAACTACAAGATTCCAGAACTGGTGCAGCCTAAATTTCTTCTAATTTATTTACCTCTCAAAGTAAGTAATTTGGATGTAAGACAGATTGTCCTAGATTTATGAGAATGTCCCATGAATAATTTATACTTTATTTGGTGTAGTATAATTATGGCTAATCTCCAGTGGAGCGATCTAGGGATGACAACCCAGCGTAATTGCTTATGAATGCGGAGCAACGCAAGACCTGATCGCTTAACTTGCTTAGTGTGCAAGTCTGCTTTCCTCCTACTTGTCCTTGTTACAGTTAACAATTGCCAGTGTATGCGTGTCCCTGAGATGGATAGATATAATGTATAATATAAGCAATAAATGAGAACAAAATTTAGTTTTGTGGTGAATTTTTTTTCTCAACCATTTTCCAACAAATATGTGCAATTTCATAGTGGACTTTGTCTGATACAATTGTATTGTCATTATGCCATGATTTATGGTACCATGGTAATATCTTATGGATAATCTGTAGCATTAGCAATATCAGAATTAAAGGGATTGTAACATAGGGATATGGCATATAATTGAAATCAGGTTTATGTTATAAACATTTTTTGTGATTTTTTTTATTTATTTTTTGCTATGTACATAAAAGGATCTTGAAATATTCCAGCTTTCATATTGGCCACAAGAGCAGGGACAACAGTTAAAGGCGTATTCACATCTTATACGTTTAGGGCATATCGGGTGTGTGATAGATGCATGTTCTGCCTCTGAAGAATGAAGCTCAAAAGAAAAAAACACACGCCGAGCGACACATCGTGTAAATCCGTAAGTGGAAATATAGGTTTTTGTAAATAAATCGACCGGTTGGTCTCTCACCTTGTTGTAGAGTCACAACAACACAGAGAGCCTGGTATTAAATCCAAGGTGAGAGTGGCAGCTGGGTTTGTCCTACGTCAACGAATGGATTGGAATGTCAGAGTATACTAGAAAAGCTGGGTACGACAGCCCAGAGAGATGATGGACAGCCCCCGCTCTTTCACAGGAATTACCCGGTCGTTTGTACACGCTTTCTTTATTGTATACAGGGCACTACGCTTTTCAGAGCTAGATACTCCTTTATCAAGTGCAATAATTACCAATCTGGTAGCTTGTCACACATACAGCGCGGGCTGTCCATCATCTCTCTGGGCTGTGGTACCCAGTTTTTCTAGTATACTCTGGAGACTGTAGATCCACTGACCCCTGTCTTGTGGTCCCTGAGCATGGGGAGGTGGCAGTACATTCCCGATTCTCTCCATTTCTCTCTATGGGAGTATACCTGAGAAGGCAGAGTTTACCTATATTAAAGGGGTGGTCTGGTTTCAGAGAAAATGGTAGACAATGTGTTAAAAAAAGCAAACAAACAAAGAAACCAAGAGTTATGTACTTCATGAGCACCCGCTTCTCCAGTGCTCAGTCTGCACTGTTCCCTCTTAGGTTTTGTGAATGCATTGTTGTTGTATTGGTGACATTCCACCGACATCACGTGACTACTGCATCCAATTACTGCTCAAAGCCCTGTAGCCAACTGCTGCCCCCTGCCTGTGGCCTCTTTTTCTCTAAAACAAGACAACCCTGTAGTCATCTCTTATCAATGCTGCTGGGTCCCTGCAGTGGGAAACAGCACAGAACCCGCGGCTAGTGTATCCACCCTGCTACAGAGCGGACAGTCGGGAGACAGTTTTAACTCAATAATGAGGATGAAATTGTGAATTTGCATCATCCAAAGTGACAAGGTTTGGTGGTTAGTCTATGTTTACAATAATGTCAATTGCCATTGCTACAATGGGGAGCTACTCACTAAATCATGAATCCCAAGTCTCACTATGCACTGTATTCCAGAGACAGTATTTATAAGGAAGTCTATTTCATTTTCTACAATGGTGTTTAATAAAGATGAGTTAACATTTGCTTCGGAGAATCCATTTCCATACATTGGCGGAGACTAAGACTTGTTTTAACATTATTAATCCTTGACAACATAAGTATTTGAGACCTGAATTGATCCTCTGAGTAAGCATTTTCTTCTTTTTTGTAATTAATCCTGTCCTCCTGGTGATAAATTCAGACAGCGGTAATTGGATGTGATTTCTGCTCAGATGCTCTTGTTGATAGAGTTGGGACTGCACCAAGAAGATCCAGCTGAAATGTATAACCTGAAAGTGAGAGTATTGCCAGTCATGGTTTGGATTGTCCCTGTACTTTATGGAGCACTTTAATTAGGGAATAGGTGTTAGAACATCAAAGCTTTCCAATCATATCCCGTTCATCTTATGAAGCAGCTCAAAGTTCCCCTTGCTTTTTGAGATGAAATATCTGGTAGGCCTTTCATCTTTCCCTACCCTCAGTAAAATATTCTACATTACCCAGAAAGTCCACATTTCCTGCACTTAACCTACAAAAAGAATTATACATGCATTACTGTGAAACGATCATTTCTAATTTCTTTACTTTTCATCAATATATTGCTGCTTGTGAAATTTTAAAGACGTTTTATGTATTTTTCTGCCTGACGGGGGTTCTATGTTAAGAGTCAAAATGATGTTAAAGTGGGGCCCCAGGCATGCAAAGAAGTTCTTTAGTTCTGGTCTTCAGCCCCAGTTCACCAGGTTATTGTTCATTAAATATTCCTAGCCACATATCAGGTCTATTGTTGTCACTTACACCATAGAAAGGAATAACCATGCAATAAATGCCTGGGGGGTTCCAGAGGTGACCCTACTTGTGCATTACCCTATGGGAGTTACTTTTCTTTCTGATAGACTTCAATGGCGACGGTTGCAACCAAGCATGGCCAACTCTCCAATAAAGTGTATGGAGTGGAGAAGACACAACTGCAAAAATCTCAATTTGTTCCTTTACCTTTAGCAGCCCCTTGGTCATAGGCAGTAATAGACTGGAGCCAATACATTGAGGTCTATGGGAGAACTTTCTAGACATGGTCTGTGCAAGGAGGGAGAGTAGTTAAGCTGTGACATCATCTATTGCAATGAAGAGTCTGTGCTTCTACCTATACAGGTGTCGTCTATTGTAATCCTATCTGTCTTGTTTGCTATGTAAGACTAAGGCCGCATGCTGTGGAAACGCAGCTTTTTTTTTTTTTTTTTTTGCAGATTTTGCTGCGTTTTTTTTTTATCCAAAACTAGTAGTGGCTTCAGAAGAAATGGGAATTATCCAGGAAGCACTTATACTTCTCCCTTCTACTCAATCCACTTCTGGCTTTGGCTAAAAAAAAAAATGCAACAAAATCTGCAACAAAAAAGCAGCTTTTCTGCTATGTGGGGCCTTAGCCTAAATGAGGTGGCTGTTACAAAGACAACCCATATAGAAGTAACAAGTCTCAGGCTATTATTAGGCTTAGCGGCCAGAATGGAAATTTTAGGATTCGGTACTTTAAAAAATATATAGATATAGATATTAAAAATTATGTTTAAAATAAAAACGTGGCGTAAAAAAAATAGGTAATCTTCTGGCGATACATTCCCTTTAAAACCCATTTCTGTTCCCCAAAATTCAGAGAGAAATAGGATTTTGGATTATATGCCTAAGAAAACTCTCATTGCAGTCATAGGGGCTCCCTGTCTGGTTAATACATCTTTTATTGCTCATATGGTCACTGCAGTGATATTAGGAAAGTTCTCTGTGACTGTATTATGGACTCCTCTCAGCCAGGGGCGTAACTACCGGGGTAGCAGTGGTAGCGACTGCCACAGGGCCCGGAACATTACGGGGCCCGGGGCCCTGTGGCAGTCGCTACCGCGAACCCCACAATCACTGCTATCGTTATACTCCGGGGTCTTTTGAAACCCCGGAGTATAATGATCGGGGGCCCAGGGGAGGTGAGCGAACATAAAAAACACTGTAACTCACCTCTCCGCCGCTCCGCAGGCTTCGGGCCTGTTTGGTGACGTCCCAGACGTCAGCCGACGTCATTATGCGTCGCGACGCCGGCCTGGATCGCGCAAGATCCGACAAGATGGCCGAAGTAGCGCACGGGAGTGCACCGGAGCGAGGAAGAGGTAAGTTGCAGTGTTTTCTATGTTTCTATCCTCCCCTGGGTCTCCGATCATTATACTCTGGGGTTTGAAAAGACCCCAGAGTATAATAATCGTTCATGGGTGGTCCACTATGGGGCATAATACTGTGTGCAGGGGCCACTATGGGGCAAACTACTGTGTGCAGGGGCCACTATGGGGCAAACTACTGTGTGCAGGGGCTACTATGGGGCAAACTACTGTGTGCAGGGGCTACTATGGGGCAAACTACTGTGTGCAGGGGCCACTATGGGGCAAACTACTGTGTGCAGGGGCCACTATGGGGCAAACTACTGTGTGCAGGGGCCACTATGGGGCAAACTACTGTGTGCAGGGGCCACTATGGGGCATAATACCGTGTCCAGGGGCCACTATGCTGCATAATACCGTGTCCAGGGGCCACTATGGGGCATAATACCGTGTGCAGGGGCCACTATGGGGCATAATACCGTGTGCAGGGGCCACTATGGGACATAATACCGTGTGCAGGGGCCACTATGGGGCAAAATAGTGTGCGCAGGAATGCGGTTTGTGTGTGGGGGGGTTGGGGGCGGCGGTTTGGGGGAGTTGGGGGCGGCGACTTGGGGGGGTTGGGGGCGGCCACTTGGGAGGGTTGGGGGCGGCGGGTTGGGGGGGGGGGGCCCATGTCAAATGTTCGCCTTGGGGCCCAGCCATTCCTAGTTACGCCACTGCTCTCAGCTTTATATGGGCAGCTGCATAGTTGACCACTGACAAGACAATTGGAGCAGCCAGAAGATGGAGTGGCCCCCACATGCGGATGGACCCTATCAGACATTGGTAACTTATCCTAGTAATTTGCCACTCATGTCTTTCCGTAGAAAATCTCTCTAGGGCTGTGTTCATACATATTTTTTGCTGTGTATTTTTATGTGTCACTTTCACAAGAAAATGCAGAAATGCAGATAAAACATAGGAAAAATGGCATGTATGAACACAACCCAAAAATACATCATACTTTGGGAATGTTAAGACCTGCCAAACTAGGTATTAAAATGAGAAACAGTTTTTTTTACCAGTTATCCTTTATGATGAGAGAAAATGTTTCATTATGCAGATGTTTATACTACATTATGCAAATGTTTCGCTGCAGATTATCTAAAATGGAACAAATATAGAAATGGCATTTTACTGGGTAATTTGTTTCCATTGTACATAACAAGCGCAGTCAAACCAGACATTTGCATTCAAGGCTTTAGTGTCCCATTCAGAGTCATAAGAGTAATATCTGCGAGATGAATATCTGATTAGATGTAAATATTAATGTCGCCATCAGTCTAAGGGATATTGAAGATGGTAGAATGTCTCCTGAATAGTGACAGGATGGTTTGTTTCTAGGATTGCCCTTGGGAGATAAGCATTGACTGAACTACCAAAAGTCACACAGTCTATTTTCCACTGTTGTGTTCCTCAGCTACGCAATTCCTTATTAGAGATGGGCATACCTCTGAAGATTCATTTTGTTTCGGGTTTGGACAGTCTGCCCAAAGATTAGTTTGTGGCTGAACAAATTCGTCACGAACTTGAAGTGAATTTATTATACTGGAGTATCTTCAGACCCTGGAGTATAATAGGTGGAAGCCCAAGGGAGGTGTAAAAACTAAAAAACAATTCTCACCAGTGGCGTAACTAAAGTCTTGTGGGCCCCGGTGCAAACTTTTGCCTGGGGCCCCCTACCCCCTCCATAGAGCAAATTCCTGATAGTGGCAGTTACGGGTGCTGCAGCGATATGTCTGAAACTTGAAAGGGATACAGCTTTAGTACCCACAACTGCAGTTATCAAGAATTCACTGAGGGAGCAGAGCAGCGCCCGGCATGTAAACAATACTGGGACAGTATTACGTGCTCCACAGTGGCCCCCACACAGTATTACGTGCTCCGCAGAGGCCCCCACACAGTATTACATGCTCCGCAGTAGCCCCCACACAGTAATATGTGCTCCGCAGAGGCCCCCACACAATGTTACGTGCTCTGCAGTGGCCCCCACACAGTGTTACGTGATCCGCAGTGGCCCCCACACAGTATTATATGCTCACAGTAGCCCCCACACAGTATTATGTGCTCCGCAGTGGCCCCCACACAGTTTCATGCTCCGCAGTGGTCCCCACACAGTGTTACGTGCTCCACTGTGGCCCCCGCACAGTGTTACATGCTCCGCAGTGGCCCCAACACAGTATTACGTGCTCTGCAGTGGCCCCTACACAGTGCTACATGCTCCGCGATGGCCCCCACATAGTGTTATGTGCTCCACAGTGGCTGCCACATAGTGTTACGTGCTACGCAGTGGCCCCCACACAATATTATGTGCTCCGTAATGGCCCCTACACAGTATTATGTGCTCACAGTGGCCCCCACACAGTATTATATGCTCACAGTGGCCCCCACACAGTATTATATGCTCCTAAGAGCCCCCCCTTCCTAGAGCAGGTGCTATTATTATACTCTGTGGTCTCCTCAGACCCCAGATTATAATAAGTAGAGGTCCAGGAGAAGTGATTAAAAATAACAAACACTTATACTCACCTTACCTCACCTCTCTGAGGCATCCTCACTCCATCCTGCTGTCTGCGACATCCTCTTCTGTCTGGCGACTGAGGTCTTGTGCTCCAGCGGTTACGTGACCGCTGGTGTGACCTCAGTTACCGGCAGGAAGAGCCAGAGCAGATGCTCAGCCCAGGACAAGTATAGGTATTTTTTGATTTTTATACACCTCCCCAGGGTCGGCAGTTAATGGCCGGCCGGGCCCCTTTCCATTAACAATAAGTATAGTGGTCAGGGAACAAGGCTTTTCCCAACCACTATCATGGTGGTCTGGGGCCCCGGCCATTTCCAGTGGGCCGCAGGCCCCGTACCCCTCTGGGCCCAGTCATACCCCCTGCGACCACGATCGTTATGCCACTGTTTCTCACCTTCTCTCACCACTTCAGGGCTTTGCTCTGGTTCCTCATATGGCCTCTTCCAGCCTCCTGGGTGACATCATGCACCCTGGGGTCACCGCTGAGTTCTGTGATTAAGCCTCAGTGGTCACATGAGGCACTCCCAGCATCATGATGTCAACACACCCCATGTGACCGCTAAGGCCCAATCACAGGAAAATAAAAAGGAGGAAAAGAAAATAAGAAATGGTAAATAATAGAAGTCCTTTTGTTTCTGTGTGAGTTCACCTCTTCTCAGGTTACTTCAGTAGGTATTGATGATGAATAGCTACAGCTATCTGCTTCCACCTGCAAGTAACAACCTTGGAAATTCCAGCAAAGAAAGGATATAACAGCTGCAAGGTTTTTAAGTGACACTAGGGGAGCATTACTTGAAGGTAATAACAATGTCATTAATGTTATCAGAAGAGGTATTTTTGAGGCATATGTTCCTCTGTCCCTCTGTGGACATTTGCAGCAATTATTATTAACCCCCCTAAGCACACAGCCTGCTTTGTTTTTTAGTTTTGTTTTTCTCATCCTGATGCTTCAGAGATTAGTACTTATGAAACTTGCAAAATAAGATTTAAAGGGGTTGTCTGAGCAAATCAATTATTTTTAAAATAGGTCGGAGAAGTGAAAATTTTTTTTTTCCCAAAGTGAAACTGCCTGCGGGCTACATAGTGCGAGGACTACAAAGACATCTGAGTCATGGCATAGTAGGAGCAATACTCTTTTTTTACTACCCCCTGAAGGCAGTCTGTATTTTAGCCACTTTTGGGTATACTATCTGTTGGCTTGAATTGCAACTCTTTTAATCTATACTAATAAAATTTATATATTAAGTGCTTAGACAGGCAGTTATTATTTATTTCGATATAATTTTCTGAAACACAAACAACCCAACTCAATATTGACATTCTAAGGTGACATTAAACTGGGGGGCTAGATGAGGGGGATAATAAATTGTGGGAAAAGATCGAGGGGAACATTAAACTGGGGGGGCCAGATGAGGGGGACAATAAATTGTGGGAAAAGATGGAGGGGAACATTAAACTGGGGGGGCCAGATGAGGGGAACAATAAACTGGGGGGAAAGATGGAGGGGAACATTAAACTGGGGGGGGCAGATGAGGGGGATAATAAATTGTGGGGAAAGATGGAGGGGAACATTAAACTGGGGGGGGGCCAGATGAGGGGGATAATAAATTGTGGGGAAAGATGGAGGGGAACATTAAACTGGGTGTGCCAGATGAGGGGGACAATAAACTGGGGGGAAAGATGGAGGGGAACATTAAACTGGGGGGGGGGGGCAGATGAGGGGGATAATAAATTGTGGGGAAAGATGGAGGGGAACATTAAACTGGGGGGGCAGATGAGGGGGATAATAAATTGTGGGGAAAGATGGAGGGGAACATTAAACTGGGTGTGCCAGATGAGGGGGACAATAAACTGGGGGGAAAGATGGAGGGGAACATTAAACTGGGGGTGCCAGATGAGGGGGACAATAAACTGGGGGGAAAGATGGAGGGGAACATTAAACTGGGGGGGCCAGATGAGGGGGATAATAAATTGTGGGGAAAGATGGAGGGGAACATTAAACTGGGGGGGGGCAGATGAGGGGGACAATAAACTGGGGGGAAAGATGGAAGGGAACATTAAACTGGAGGGCCAGATGAGTGGGACATTAAACCTTGGGGGCAGATGAAGAGGGACATTAAACTGGGGCAGATGAAGGAACACATTAAACTGTGGGGGCAGCTGGAGGGGGACATTAGACTTTGGGATAGCTGAAGGGGGGACATTAAACTGTGGGGGCACCAGTAGGTTGATATTATAATGTGGGGGCATAACATGTTAGAGTGACTGTAGGGGAATTATACTGTGTGGGGCGATAAAGAGAAATGGATGGGAATGGACGGAGTCAAAGTAGAAATGAGTGGGGATAAATTTGCACCGCACATTCCGTCCGTCTTTTTGTTCTTTGAGAGTTGGGAGGTATGGATCTTATATTAATGACTTAAAGAATAGGTCATTAATATAAAACCTTACATAACCCCTGCCATTAACTGCAGTTAAGTGAAACTGTGGTGAATGAAACCGCATATAACGGGGATTTACTGTAATAGAAATACGGCTATGTTCACATCTGTGGTGGAGTCTCTGTTGGACAGTCCATTGCAGTGTCTGACGAAAATGGGCGGAGAAAAAAGTCCAGTACGAAGTACCTTCTCATCCTCTGGTTTCAGTTTTACAAACACGGACACCCGACTGAACCCCATAGTCGATGGGGTCTGTCAGCCTCCGTGTGTTACTGATGATTTAGTATTCCATTTTCCATTGTTCAGGTCCCCCGATAGACCAGACCGACAGGGGCGACGCTAGCGTAATTTTAATAACAATGGTATTTTGTTACTAACCATTCAGGTGCTGCATTTTTTTCCCCTAAATTGCTAAATTTCCATAAATAGCTGTTTTAAACTGATTTACAGTTTTTGGTATCAGCCCAGCAGTCTGAGCTGTAAGTGGACATGCACATTGCTATACACTATGGACACTAGGTGGCGCCATACTGTGTAAGTAAATGTCATAACCATGCACTGGTTCATTTTTTAGCACCATGTAAATGTCACCTAAAAGGCAAGTAAACAATTCACAATACACCAGTGACATAAAATGATGGGTCAACCATGGAGACTGCAGGCATATGACAAGGCAGCCCCCTGAAGTCCCGGCCTGTGCAGAGCAATGTGAGGGGATGACAGGGGCCTATTGGGCATAGAGGAGCTCACTGCAGGGAGAGATGGAAGATGGCTGCCAATATCAGAGGAGCCTGCTGATCTGTGAGTATTACATATGTTATGTGCTGGGATGTATGAGGGGCTGGTAATATAAAGGATCAGTATATGAGGGGCTGGTAATGTAAAGGATCAGTATATGAGGGGCTGGTAATGTAAGAGGATCAGTATATGAGGGGCTGGTAATGTAAAGGATCAGTATATGAGGGGCTGGTAATATAAAGGATCAGTATATGAGGGGCTGGTAATATAAAGGATCAGTATATGAGGGGCTGGTAATGTAGAGGATCAGTATATGAGGGGCTGGTAATGTAGAGGATCAGTATATGAGGGGCTGGTAATGTAGAGGATCAGTATATGAGGGGCTGGTAATGTAGAGGATCAGTATATGAGGGGCTGGTAATGTAGAGGATCAGTATATGAGGGGCTGGTAATGTAAAGGATCAGTATATGAGGGGCTGGTAATATAAAGGATCAGTATATGAGGGGCTGGTAATGTAAAGGATCAGTATATAAGGGGCTGGTAATGTAAAGGATCAGTATATAAGGGGCTGGTAATGTAAAGGATCAGTATATGAGGGGCTGGTAATGTAAAGGATCAGTATATGAGGGGCTGGTAATGTAAAGGATCAGTATATAAGGGGCTGGTAATGTAAAGGATCAGTATATGAGGGGCTGGGGTTAATATTGGGGGACTGTTTATGAGGGGCTGGTAATGTAGAGGATCAGTATATGAGGGGCTGGTAATGTAGAGGATCAGTATATGAGGGGCTGGTAATATAAAGGATCAGTATATGAGGGGCTGGTAATGTGGGGATCAGTATATGAGGGGCTGGTAATGTGGGGATCAGTATATGAGGGGCTGGTAATGTAAAGGATCAGTATATGAGGGGCTGGTAATGTGGAGGATCAGTATATGAGGGGATGGGGTTAATATTGGGGGACTGTTTATGAGGGGCTGGTAATGTAGAGGATCAGTATATGAGGGGCTGGTAATGTAAAGGATCAGTATATGAGGGGCTGGTAATGTAAAGGATCAGTATATGAGGGGCTGGTAATGTAGAGGATCAGTATATGAGGGGCTGGGGTTAATATTGGGGGACTGTTTATGAGGATCTAATAAGGTGGTGGGGCGGTAATGTATTAGTAGCTGATACTGTAGTGGGGTCAGTATATGAGGGGTTGATATCGAGGGAGATTAATCTCAGGATTTGCTGTATGCGGAGCAGATACTGCTACTCTTCTGGGGGGTTTAACTACTTGGTGTGCTGTTTCTCGGGTATTCACTGCATGAGGAACTGATATTGGGGTGGGGGTGACTATTCTGCGGGGCTGATACTGTATGATGAGGCAACCACTATAGGACACTGGTTCTGTATCCTTTTGTGGTGAGTGATAAAGTACTGGGACACAGTATATGGAGTGATATTTCATACCTGCTGTGTATCTTATGTTATGTTGTGTCACGTTAATAGGGAAACTATTTTTCTGGACATTGTGTTGGCATATTATGTGAACGTTGTTAAAGGACACGGCACATGATACCCCGCAGGTACCACGGCGAAGTATGCTGAAAATGGCAACATCTGCTGACAAAACTCTCATTGTGTGGGCATCTTATGTGAACATGAGAAAAGATCTCTTCACGCGGTTTTATATCTCATGTCTTGCGGCATCGATGACATTTGCTGCAGAAGAAAAGCCCACGCCAAGTCTTGTCGTATCTTAACCGAACCATCTTCACCTGCTAGGTAATTATACCTTTATAGGAACTTCAGACCTGAAAGCATCAGGGAAAATATATTTCTTAATAGTTTCTTCCCTGGAGCTGTGTATTATTGAGCCTGACGTCTGACAACTATAGATGGACTTTGCTTCTTCAGTCTAATGAAAAATGTCAAATAAAAGCTTATGGTACAGGTTTAGTAAAGATTTAGCTAAATAGAAAAACTGTGCATCACCTTGAGCTGCAATTTACAACTGTAAGGACATGCTGGGACTGGTAGTGTTCCACACATTCAGTAACAGATATCAAAGAGATTGACTTATGAAGACAGCCCCTGTCTGTATGTCCCATTTCTGGATATGTTCATCATAGAGCTCACTGTATGAACCAAATTTAAAGGGGTTTTCCAGACTTATTAAACGATCACCTATCATTAAAGAGGTTGTCCAGGATAAATAATGCCTCCCAGCACTGTTTGGTGTTGCTGCTTCGATGTCTTCTTGCAGCAGAAGTCTTCGCCGGCTGTGACATCCTGGGTGCCTTTCCTTAGGTTGCTGATGGGCTTCAGCGGTCACGTGACCACTGAGGCCAATCAGTGACCGTAAGGAAAGGACCCATGGAAGTCACAGGTAGTGACGTCCAGTGTCCCTCAATGAGGCCAATGAGCGGCCTAAGGAAAGGGACTCAAGATGTCACAGATAGTTGTGACCGGTGTCCCTCAATGAGGCCACTGATTTGCTTCATTGGTCACGTGCAAGAAAAAAAAAAGCACAACACAGTATTTTTGAGCTGCATTTTGCTACCTTTGCTGCCTTTTAATTGACCTATCTTTAATGCCACTGTGTGCCGCTTCCAGTTCACAGGTCATGTGACGTTGCATTCAATGGCATTCACATGGCCTGATTGCAGATCAATCCCATTCATCAATTATTTAGTCTGGAAAACCCCTTTAGGAGCTTCGCTATAAGAGTGTCACTAGGGTTGGGAAATTAATCGAACAATAACCAAAACCTGAACATCAACCCGGCTAACCAACGTGATTTTGTAGAAATTGGTTATTTCAGTTCAGTTATTACAATATCGGCAGCCTTCTGAGTGATGTCAGAGATATGGGTCACATGGCATCATGACACTTGTGTCTATGCGTCACAACGCAACATGATTTCTGAAGCTCAATACCAGGCCTCGGTGGCCCCTCATGTCAGTCAGAAGGCCCGAAGAGAAGAGGGAGTTGCGCTGGTGCCCAAGAGAGGTGAGTAACCATGTTTTTTATGTTTGATCACCTACCCTGGGCCTAAGAGACCCCAGAATATAATAGCACTTTCAGTTTGGACATGTTTCTGTCTTGCAAGGTTTGTCCAACACACACTCATACTTTAAAAGGGGTATGGTTTTAAAGGGGCGGAACCAAAATAATCGCCATTAATGATAATCAAGGTAAAATTCCTGATTAATCACAATTTTGATTTAGGTCATAATAGCCCAGCCAAGGGGCCCCCTTTCTGGTGCATTCAGCCATCCTTGCATTTCAAGAAAGGCTCTTTATCTGAATGGCCACCATTTAATGCTACATTTATATGTCATTTATATTTATATGCATGGCTGACTGTAACACCGATTGAAATTATAATGAAGCTTTGGCTGTAAATCTACTAGACTTCTCAAGCTTTTGCTATTGGGCTTCACAAGCTAGAACATGGTGACTACTGGGTATTCATCAGTTATTGAAATTCATACCCAAAATAAAAATTGTTCTTGCTGTAGCCTGAGGAAGGTCTGTGCAGCTTGACAGATCAGCAATAAGTATGATCATTCTGGTCAAAACCCCCCCCCCAGCCTCACCTTAGCATCATAGGTGGATGGTTGCACCTTACTGTAGTAAATGGAGGGGTATCAGTGTGTGATATTCGGTAGTCTGACCTGCAACCTCTCAGTTATCAGCAGGACAGGAACAGCTGTCCCTAAGCAGTACCCAGCACAGTGCTGCCTATACCTGCTACTGCCGCTCAGTCCACGTACGTATATGTGAATATGGTTAACATACAGTATCAGACACAACCAAATACCTATGCAAGCAACCCGGTCAGGTATTGCAGTGAAAAACCTGTGGGAGTTCAGTATATGCTGGTGCCCCTTTGTACTGATTATGAGTGGGGCTCACAGAGGTCAGACCCCAACCAATCTTACATTGATGGTGACTGATGCCTATAAAGAGAACCTGTCACCGGGTCTGAAAAGTGCAATGACATGGTGTTAGTGCTTTGTTTTATCCAAATCTGTTAAACCATTCCAGATGTATAAGCCCTTTTAGTCTTGATGCAAAGTAGGCTGTACGACGCAAGTAGGTGTTAACGCTGCATGGCATACAGCACAGAGACACCATCCCTAGAGAAGCCACAGTGTTACCGCCCACTTGGCTAGTATACTCTTATTTGCATCAACGCTAAGGGAGCGTTCACACTACCGTTGGTGTCCGTCAGTAGTGTCCGTGGCTATTGTCCGTTACAAGATTTTAGCAACGGACACTAGTTGAACCGTCAGAGTCCGTTAAAATTTCCATTCATTTCAATGGGGTTTTATATTGTGTCCGTTAGTGTCCGTTTACACCAAATCCGTCAGAAGTCCGTTATTTTTTCACGGGACAAAAAATCCCACACTGCAGGACTTTTTGTCCGTTTGAAAAAAACGGATCTTGACGGACAGCAAGTGTCCGTTATTTTTAAACATTGAGGTCTATGGGTAACGGACATATAATGGACAGTACCTGATAGCCATCTGTTACTGTCCGTTATTTTATGTCCGATTACGTTCCATCGCATGCTCAGAAAGGAGAAACAGACAAAGAAAACCCCAAAAACTAGCAGTGTTAGAGGACATTTCGTGTCCTCAGGCACTTGGGGTATTACATACCGAACAGCCGACAGAGCGCTGAATTCAGCGAACGCCGGCTACCCCGGATGTGCCCCGGGCTGGAGATATCGGTGGTGTAATGTTTTACTGTTAGAGGGTGCTGCGAGGAACTCCCTCGCCCGACACTTCTGTTTGTTCAGAGATATGGGTGACGGGGCGATCCTCACAGCTTGAGCGTCATCGCTGGGCTGCAAGGAACGCCCCTCTCTGTTCGCGTCTATAGCCGGGTACTGTCAGAGGAATCCCCTCCCTGATAGTTCTGTTCGTGCGCGAAGAGAAGGGGGCGTTCCTCACAGCTGGAGCGTCATCGCTGGGCTGTGAGGAACCCCCGCCCTCTATGTTCTGGTCTACCTAGCCGGGTACTGTCAGAGGAATGCCCTCCCTGACACCTGTGATAATAGCGCTTTCAGTTTGGACATGTTCCTAAGGTCTTGCAAGGATTGCCCCTCACACACGGTCTATAGCCCTGGACTGTCAGAGGGGGGTATGGTTTTAAAGGCGTGCGGAAGCCCAAAATAAGCGCCATTCAATGATAATCAAGGTAAAATTCCTGATTAACTCACAACTCTGATTTAGCTCATAATAGCCCCCGGGCACAGACCGGGAAACCCGGCAGTGCGGTGCATTCAACGGCTCATCAGTTGGCCTTTCATGATAGGTGTCCATTTATTTTTTCTGAATGGACACCATTCATAATGGACTACAACGGTGTGTACCCTGCTTAACAAGGTTTATATCTTTAAAATGGCTGAATGGCTGACTGTAAACAAAACACCAAAATGCTCAGGGTGACACATGATGAGACAGATGATTTGTAGCTTTGGGCCTGTCAGACCAGGTGACAGGTCCTCTTTCAAGGGGTTTTCCTAGGTTGAGCAATTTCAGATAGGTATCTATTGAAGACAGTGGGGTCCTACACTGGGACCCCTATAGATCAGCTGTTCTTAGCCACGGTACCCAATGAGCACCACTTGTGCTTGCTGGGGCATGTGAGGTCACGTTCATCGGTCACATGGCTTATTTGCAGAGCAGCTCATTCAAGTGATGAGATTGTGCTGTCAAACCACGCCCATGCCTAACCTATATTGTGTTGTGCTTGTTTCTGTGGGAAGAGACCGCAGTGCTCTTCCAAACTTCTGTGGTGTCTTCAAATAGCTAGAGATCATCAAATGATGTGCCCGGAAATCTCCTTGAGGCTGGGGCCCCACGTGACGTAACCTCATCAGTTATGGCCGCAGCAGAAATGGACAAAATACATGGTGTTTTTCAGTCCCTGCAAAGTGGTTGGGATCCCAGTCAGCATGTCAGGTGATGACAGTACCTACAGGAACGCTGGGGGGTCTCAGTCCACGTACTGTATAATTGAAGCAGAAAGTCCGCAGAGGAAAACTATTTCTGTGAAAATCGCTGCGGGAAAGACCTTAGGCTTAGGTGGGAGTCTACTTACCTAGTTTGTGTAGATTCATACAGCACACGCCTCACATTATTTGATGGTCTATATAGGTACAATTCATCTGATACCTAGCTGCTACGCGATGCTAAGTCTGCAGAGTTTGAGCACTTTCCTGCCCCCTCCTCCTTCCTCCACAATAATTTGCGTATTTCCCAATTGTGTCTGTCACTATTGTTTTAAGCTAAAATAAAGAGTTACTAAAATAGGCAAATCAAAAAAAAAATCAGGAACCAGTGACCTTTTATTCCTCGTGCTTTCCTCTTATGTTGCCTTTTTACATCATAGTTTTTCTAACCTTTTATTGTAGCCTTTGTATGATGTAGAGCTGATGTCTACCATCTACACTATGTGATAGTACAGAGAATAACCTCGCATTCACACGACTGAGTTTCAGCTGTGAGTTGGCAGGGACTCCTCAGTAAAGTTATCTATGATGCTGGGAGTCCCTGCTTCCAAGCAACATACTGCCCCATACTGATTCACTATTCAGCCCCTGTCTCTGCTCCCGGTGTCTTGGGAGCAGTAGGCGCAATGTGGTGACGTCACTTACATCGTGTCTGTTGTTCTCTGAAGCCTCCGGTAGCTGAAGAATAAGGGATCAGGGAAGGGTAAGCATTTTTTTTTCCTTGATTCATTGTACTGTGGCCTCAGAAGGGGACATGAAACTGTGGGGGCACCCCGGAAGGCAGCATGAAACTGTAGGGGCAACCAGGAGGGGGACATGAAACTTTTGGGGGTAACCTGAAAGGGGACATTAAACTCTGGGGGAAACCAGGACATGAAATTCTGGGGGCACTGAGAGGGATTTTATACTGTGGTGGTAACTGGAGGGGGACCACTGAGGGACCACTAATCGGGGTGGGGGACAGGTTAATGTCTGAGGGGTCACTGGGGAAAACAGATTAAGGTGTGATGGGCCATTATATTATATGGGGCCACTGCAGAGGCATTTGACTGTGTGATGGGCCACCGAGGGGCATTATATTGCATGGCGTCACAAAGGAGGCTTGGTACTGTGCATTAAACTATGCAGGGGCCACTGAGGGTGCATTATAATTTATGTGGGTCAGGTATGTCTAAGTGGTGGTGATGGAGGGGCTCCTTATTAAACTGGATCCACCATTGTATTAATACGACCCTGAGTACACGGCTAGAGTATTGCTGGTGAATTAGCTTATGCGCCCAAGACAACATTTCCTGTGGAGCTGCTTTAAATTTCCTCCCAATTTCCAGTTAAAAAGATAACTATTCATGACATTTAATGACACAAGCAGAACAGAGATAAGCGTTACCTTATACTTAGCGCAATATATAATCATTACTGCTGGATGAAAATGGGGTCATTAGAGAGAAGTGTTAGTAAAATGGTGAGAGTATTTATTCAGGAGAACCTCAGCATTTCTGGTTAATGCAAAGGTTCACTTCCAAATGAGGGTCAGTGTGTTCTATTGATATCTGCATTACAGCCTGGCGGTGCGCCCACAGCGGCCGCATTAATAGATTAGTTATTTGGAAATCATCAGGCAGTCAGATAAAAGGCTGCACTGGGTAAGTACGGTATTCAGAATCTATACTGAACTGTGCCGTAATTACATAGAGAAATGAACATTGCACAGCAAAGGAAATGCTCAATGTGGACGGTAGAAATGCAGCATTTTCTTCATCTGGACCTCTAGCTAATGTAGTCATTACTTAGACGTATAGGGAATCTATATTCCCTATATGGACCGGGGCTTTAGTGTCCCAGATCTCCCTGTTGTAAAGTGTCTACAATTATAATAAAAAAGCTTTATACTCTGTACCCTGCCGCTGTACTCCCCACGCCGGAGCAGTTCTTCACTAAAGCCAGAGGAGTACACCTCGGCTTCAGTGTGCATGCGCTGTACATCCGGCACTTGCGCAGCGAAGCCGGGGTATACGTTCTCGGCTTTAGTGAAGGACTGCGCAGTCGCCGGGAGCACCAGAGAGGAGTCCTGTGAAACTCATCTGACTTATCTCTTGGTAAGTAGAAGGGTTTTTTTAAGAATAAAAAAATGCGGGCCCATATAGGTTTAAAACAAGGCAATTTGGGACACCCTTATTCTCTAAGGATCTGTAGTGGCTTAGTGTCCCAAATCAACCATGTTCTCTTTAGGTTGATACCTATACATGCCTAATGTGCATGACGGGGCTATTGCACCTCACTGAACACCCCCTTTCTAAAAGCAAGAACTGCAAATTAGAGAAAGAGCCTGCAGAATATTAGTCATACAATGGCCAGACATAATGATATTCCTCTTGTACATACACTGTAAAATTGATATGGAAAGTTTGTTGAAAGGTTATGTACGCTTTATATATTTGTGCTATCTTTTCTTTCTCTCACCAACCTGTGTTAATATAAAATTGTTCTGAAACCCCCAAAGACACATGTGTAATTCTTTCCATCACAGTGATTTCCAAACTAAAAGTCTTTCAGGTTGTGGCCTCAAGTTGTAAGATCTCATGCACCAGCAGTTATATATGGAGAACATAAAATTTTTTCTTACAGATTCTGTATGAATCTTTAATGAAAAGAAAGATGAATTGTGGTATTGTGATACTGTTATACAGAGATATTCTCCCATAGAAGCAGTGTTTGCAGAGACACCATACAGTGCTACATGGTATCTATGCTGTACGTGGGTCTTAAAGGGGTTGTCCAGTTGCAGCAAATATATGTTATTATTTTATATTGAAATGCTTTCTGTATCAATCCCTCACAGTTTTCTAGATCTCTGCTGTCATGCTTTATTTACTTCCAGTCAGTGGCGTAACGATCATGGTCGCAGGAGGTGCGACCGCAACTGGGCCCGGAGGGGTATGGGGCCCGTGGCCAGCTAGAAATGGCCGGGGCCCCATACCACCATGATACTGGTCGGAGAAAGGCTTGTTCTCCAACTGCTATACATATTGTTACACCTCCCCTGCCAGCCCAGGGGAGGTGTATAAAAATAAAAAAAAATACTTATACTCACCTGTCCTGGGCTCCGGAGCGCTTCTTGCTGGTAACTGACGTCACGCCAGCTTCATGTGACTGCTGGAGCGCGAGATGTCAGTCACTAGAGAGAAGAGGATGCCGCAGACAGCAGGATGGAGCGAGGATGCCCCGGAGAGGTGAGGTAAGGTGAGTATAAGTGTTTGTTATTTTTAATCACTTCTCCTGTGCCTTTACTTATTATACTCTGAGGTCTAAGGAGACCCCAGAGTATAAAAATAGCACCGCCTCTAGGAGGGGTGAGCATATAATGCTGTGTGGGGGCCACTGCTGGGCAAATAATACTGTGTGGGGACCACTGTGAGCATATAATAATGTGTGGGGGCCACTGTGAGCATATAATACTGTGTGGGGGCCACTGTGGGCATATAGTACTGTATGGGGGCCACTGTGAGCATATAATATGTGTGGGGGCCACTGTGAGCATATAATACTGTGTGGGGGCCACTGTGCAGCATATAATACTGTGTGGGGGCCACTGTGCAGCATATACTACTATGTGGGGGCCACTGTGAGCATATAATACTGTGTGGGGGCCACTGTGAGCATATAATACTGTGTGGGGGCCACTGTGAGCATATAATACTGTGTGGGGACCACTGTGAGCATATCATATTGTGTGGGGGCCACTGCAAAGCATGTAATACTGTGTGGGGGCCACTGCAGAGCATGTAATACTGTATGGGAGCCACTGCGGAGCATGTAATACTGTGTGGGGGCCACTGTGGAGCATATTATACTGTCCCAGTATTGTTTACATGCTGGGCGCTGCGCTGCTCACTCACCGTATTCTTGATAACTGCAGTTTTGGGTACTAAAGCTGTATCCCTTTCAAGTATCTGAGATATCGCTGCAGCACCCGTAACTGCCACTATTAAGAATTCGCTCTATGGAGGGGGCCCCGGGCAAAAGTTTGCACCGGAGCCCACAAGACCTTAGTTATGCCACTGCTTCCAGTGGATAAAAATCAGTCCATGTTTATGTGATATACAGTCCATGGTTATGTGGTGTACAGTCCATGGTCATGTGATATACAATCTATGGTCATGGGATGAACACAGGTGCACAGCTCCTTATAGTCAGAGCTCAGTAATCGGACATCTGTCTTGGAACAAGCCGTGCACCTGTGTGCATAACCATAGAAAACTGTAAGGAATTGATACAAAGGGCGGAATTAATGGATTTCACTGACAGGCGCCCAACTTGCTAGAATTGTTAAGAAGTTTCGGCGTCTTAGTAATGCTAGTGCATTTATGTGTACCTGATCATAAATCTGCGCCAGTCAGGATATAACTCATGCCTCCACCCTCCTAGATTCCCATCCTGCTCCTCCCACTGTCTAAAAAAATGTGACGAACAAAACAAAGAGGCTGAGATGCACAACAGTGCACCAAAAATGAACCAAGTTGAGGCGCATTTTTGGACACTTTTGAGGCGCAACCGCCTTGATAAATGTGGGCCAGTAAGTATATTGAAAAATTGTAAAACTTTTAACTATACAAAAAAAACCCATATATTTGCTGAAACTGGACAACCCCTTTAATCAATACTAGTCAAAGGGGTTTTCTGGGACTAAAATATTAATGACCTATCCTTAGAATAGGTCATCAATATAAGATCAGTGGGGGTCTGACAGCTGGAACCCACACAGATCAGCTGTTACAAGTGACAGCAGTACTCCTGTGGGCATTGCTTCTATTTCTCAAGTCTTGTGATGTCATGCTTTTTGGTCACATGGCCAGTTTGTAGCTCAGTGACATTCAAGTGAATGGGACTGAGCTGCAATACCAAGTCAGAAATTCAGAGGTGTGGTTCTGTGTCTGATAAGTAGTAAAGAGACCCTAGTGCTCATCCTAACACTGTGGTCTCTTCAAACAATTGATCAATAGGGTTGACAGAATGTGTCCGATCTATATTAATGATTTATTCTAATGGTTATCAATATCTTAGTTCCAGAAAACCCTTTACAATTGTTCAATTCATAGTGTATGTGTGCGTACAAATATGCAAGTATACCGAGACAAACAGGTAGTCCCATCAGTGTAACAGAGAAGCTAAAATAGAAATTACAGCACATATAGAATCATGTAAATGGTGAAATACAATGCAGTTTGGCAAGCCCCGAGTTCTGCTTGTTCAATACTGCAGGGGAGTTAAAAGGGTTGTCCAGGACCTGAACATTTTTGATACTGATGACCTATTCACAGCACATATAGCATGATTTAATCAGCCTATATTTGCCATACATTGACCAAAAATGGAAAAGGTATCAAATAAGTGTGCAAAGTTAAAATGGTTGCCCAGAATCTGAACATTTTTGATAATGGATGACCTATTCATAGAATAGGTCATCATTATCCAATTGGTTGGGGTCCCATCGTTCGGGTTTTGGGTGTTGGACCCCAACTAATCTGATATTGATGACCTATCCTGTAGATACACTAGAGGCCCATTTCCAGCAACCATCACTCCAGTGTTCTAATGGTACATTGTGTTTGCTAACTGTGTAATTAGACTAATGGATGTTTAGAAAACCCTTGTGCAAGTATGTTAGCACAGCTGAAAACAGTTTTGCTGGTTACAGAAGCTATAAAACTGACCTTCCTTTGAGCTAGTTGAGAATCTGGAGAATTACATTTGTTGGTTCGATTAAACTCTCAAAATGGCCAGAAAAAGAGAACTTTCATGTGAAACTCGACAGTCTATTCTTGTTCTTAGAAATGAAGGCTATTCCATGCGAGAAATTGCCAAGAAACTGAAGATTTCCTACAACGGTGTGTACTACTCCCTTCAGAGGACAGCACAAACAGGCTCTAACCAGAGTAGAAAGAGAAGTGGGAGGCCCCGCTGCACAACTGAGCAACAAGACAAGTACATTAGAGTCTCTAGTTTGAGAAATCGACGCCTCACAGGTCCTCAACTGGCAGCTTCATTAAATAGTACCCACAAAACGCCAGTGTCAACGTTTACAGGCGACTCAGGGATGCTGGCCTTCAGGGCAGAGTGGCCAAGAAAAAGCCATATCTGAGACTGGCTAATAAAAGGAAAAGATTAATATGGGCAAAAGAACACAGACATTGGACAGAGGAAGATTGGAAAAAAGTGTTATGGACAGACGAATCGAAGTTTGAGGTGTTTGGATCACACAGAAGAACATTTGTGAGACGCAGAACAACTGAAAAGATGCTGGAAGAGTGCCTGACGCCATCTGTCAAGCATGGTGGAGGTAATGTGATGGTCTGGGGTTGCTTTGGTGCTGGTAAAGTGGGAGATTTGTACAAGGTAAAAGGGATTTTGAATAAGGAAGGCTATCACTCCATTTTGCACCGCCATGCCATACCCTGTGGACAGCGCTTGATTGGAGCCAATTTCATCCTACAACAGGACAATGACCCAAAGCACACCTCCAAATTATGCAAGAACTATTTAGGGAAGAAGCAGGCAGCTGGTATTCTATCTGTAATGGAGTGGCCAGTGCAGTCACCAGATCTCAACCCCATTGAGCTGCTGTGGGAGCAGCTTGACCGTATGGTGCACAAAAAGTGCCCATCAAGCCAATCCAACTAGTGGGAGGGGCTTCTGGAAGCATGGCGGGAAATGTCTCCAGATTACATCAGCAAATTAACAGCTAGAATGCCAAAGGTCTGCAATGCTGGAATTGCTGCAAATGGAGCATTCTTTGACGAAAGCAAAGTTTGAAGGAGAAAATTATTATTTCAAATAAAAATCATTATTTCTAACCTTGTCAATGTCTTCACTATATTTTCTTTTCATTTTGCAACTCATTTGATAAATAAAAGTGTGAGTTTTCATGGAAAACACAAAATTGTCTGGGTGACCCCAAACTTTTGAACGGTAGTGTAGGTCATCATTATCAAAAATGTTCAGATCATGGGCAACCCTTTTAACTTTGCACACTTATTTGATACCTTTTCTACTTTTGGTCAATGTATGGCAAACATAGGCTGATCATGCTATATGTGCTGTGAATAGGTCATCATTTTACAGAAATAAAGTAAAAAATAACCCCCCCCAGTTAACAAAAAAAAAAAAAGATAAAAAACACACAATTGGTATCATCATGTCCATAACAAAGCCTAAAATAAAATTATTTATTCTACATGATAAATGCCATAAACCTTAAAATTCAGATGCCAGGATTGATGTTTTCTGATCATCTCACTTCTCAAAAAGTAATAAAAAGTGATCAAAAAGTCTTATGTACCCACAAAATACAAGGTCTTGTAAAGCTACATTGAAATAAAATGTAAAAAGTTATGAATGCAGAGAGGGATAAAATTTTACTAGTTTAGTCCCTTCTAGACCAGGCACATTTTCAAGTTTTTTGTATGTGCGGTTTTGAGGGCTGTAACATTTTTATCATTTGCGTTATTCAACTAATTTCTGCGTCTTTTTTTGGTGACACACAGAGCTTTATTTTTATGTTGTTTTTATTTTTGAATGTGTTTTAATTTTTTTTATATCTGGGAAAATATAAACAAAAGAGGAGGGAAAACGTGTCTGTTTTTCACTTTTCATTTTTTTTATTTAATAACACAAAGTGCTACTAAAAAACTTTATAAAATAGTTTTTTCTCTCCGTTACGGTAATTTTTATTTTGTATGGTGTTGTCGGGGGTGGGGCTATAACCTTTAATAAGGACGTTTTATTGGCGTATTATTTTATTTTTTTAATTATTTTATTTACATTTTTTGTTTAAACGTTTCTATTAATTTTTTTTTACATTGTGTCCCCATAAGGTCATATTAGACCTTTGGGGACATGTGATCACGTTTTTTTTTTGTGCGGGGAGGTTGATTTCCTCTGTAACTGGGGCTGGTACATTTAGCCCCAGTTACAGGAGGAATACAGCCTCCTGCACGTTACTATAGAGCTGATCTGGGTCTTGTAGGACCCAGCAGCTCTGACAGCCTCTGATCCCGGTGGATCACATGACCACCGGGTCAGAGGGGAGCCACAAGATGGCGGCGCCCATAGCGGTGTATACACAGCGATCGGGAATGCAGGGAAGGTAAAAAACCTTCCCTGTCTTCTCTCTGGGAGCTACGGCTGAAGTTACAGCCGGCTCCCCATTTCAATAGCTGCTGAGTTCTGTTTGGATGTACCGTTACGTCCTTGCAGAACTAGACAACCACCTTACGGACGTAAAAACCCAACGGGTGGTCCGGAAGTGGTTAAAGGAGTTGTCCAAGCAAAAATGGACAACCCTTTTAAATCAGCCGGGGACAGTGAAACAAATAAGAAAAAAAATCCATACTCACCTGGTGCTCCAGTGTCCTCCCGTGCGTCCCGTTTCTTCTCCATTCTAGCGGTTTATAATACTGCCAATCTACGAGGACATGACAGGTTCTCTTTAAGGCACCAGAATTATGTGTCAGTGATATTTATTTCAGCCATAAATTCAAAACCTGCAATAAAAAAAGTGACAATTTCGGGAGGATTTCGCAATTTTAATGTAACTGTTAGGAGGGTAAAGGGTTTGTGCCACTAAATTATCAAGTATCCCCTTTCCTTGGAATAAGAGGTCGGTGTCTGATTATTGGGGTCCTTCAACTGGGATTCCCCCTAATCATAAGAGTGACAGTCACACGTGTCCACTGCTGAGATAGCCAAGTACAGTGCTAGGTAGTCTGCCGCCATTCTATAGCGCTGAATGGGGCAGCAGCGGACATGCACAACTGCGACTATCAGACACCTATCTACTATCCTGGGGAGGACAATTGTTGTTCATGGGACAATCATTAAATACCCAATACATTAATGCAAAATAAGTTATTGCTACAAAGTAATGAAGAATCTAGCATAGCAGCCAATATAGTAACACAGAGGGGCCAGTTGGTTAAACCCAGCATTTTGTGTACCATCCTTCATCCCTTCCTGTGTGGGTGTGCCAGAACGGCACTGGAACTGAAATCTGGTAGAAGTTTCAGCTTAAAGTTGTGCCAGATTTCTAGTGTAAGTTATAATTTATTCTGCCTACAATTTTTGCCCAAGAACCTGCACACGCCACAAAAATTGCAATTTTTTATAAGCCTTATATGCCAGAATACTGTTGTGCAAAGCATGATAAATCGGCCCCGGGGTCTTTCACCATTTGCAGTAAAATCAAAGAGCAAAAGTTAAGTCAGATGCATATTTATGACATGGTCAGGGCCAGGTATTGGTGGCAGCTCTGTGTGTCGCTGCGGAGCCCTGACCTCAGTAATATTACTACTGGTCTGACTCTTGTCGATCCTTTCCATACACACAAAGGTTGCCACATCTATAGTCAGCGTTTAATAATGTCTATTCACAGCAGCTAGAAAACATCATGCTCAGGGGAAATGCGGTACATTTATGGATGGATGGATCTGGAAGACTTTAGATGAAGTTTCTACTTTGAAGGACAGCGTCCATTGATCTGTAAAACTCATATATGAGATGTATTTCTGGTTGCAGGGAAAGTAGCAAAAGTGAAGCAAAAGTTAATTCATCATCACGACTGTGGGATCGATAATAACTGTTCTGCAGGAGCCATACACCCTTCACTGTCATGTCTCTGCTGTCTTTTATACTACACCGAGGTGCTGTCCTGCCCAGCCAGAAAAGTGATTGAACTTACGACTAGATGTGGCTGCCGGGTCTGATCAGAACAGCCAAATAAGCAAAATGGGTCAGATTTATGAAGACTGGCATTATTAACCCTGGAGTTGGGAGAGGCGCACACCTCCTCATAAATGAGGTGCACCCCCCAGAGGGCCATACACCTGGAGGGAACCATATCCCAACTCATAGCTGGCATAAATTTCATGCATCATTTGCACCAGATCTCAGGTGGAATTGATAATAAATCTGGCGTTTCCCGACTTTTCAGGAAGGTAGATCAGAAATGAAAAAAGATGCAATTTTTGGCGCAGAATCTGCTCAAAAAATTGCGACTTTGTATGCCAGAAAACTGCTATACAAGGCATTATAAATCTGCCCCAATGTGTTTAGGATTTATAATAGGCATAATGGAAGGAATTTATTAAGACTGCGCCAGTCTTAAAGGCCCCTACTGACGTGAGGCGCTCCTGAATTATTAAGAGGCTCCAGCCCTTTTAGTAAATCAGGCACACGCCTGTGCACCAGAATGGAAATCTATGCCAAGTTTTCTGACATGAGTAATAATAAATATGTCTGCCAAGGCGGGGGCCCTGTCCCACTCGCCACTTTCACAAGGCGCATAATGGGGGATACGTACTGTGGTGTACGAGAGGGCTGTGTGCCACATAAACACCCATCTACGCCAGAGAACTTGGGTATATTGGATGATAATTCCCCCCCATGAGTGTGATGAGGTTCTCTTATGTGTATATTGTTCTGTTATATTCATATACACTAACAGATATCTACTCTCCTTTTACAATAGGGGAGATCTCCTGGACACCCAGCAGAGCAGGCAAGTATCCCGCACTGGTAGCTGCCACTAGAGGGCGCTTGCAGTTTATGTATAAACATGTACTGTACAATGAGCTCCCCTTAGTGGTGGCTATTATAATTGAGACTTTTATCATCTAAAGTAGTTTAATTTACCATTTCCTATGCTGGGACAGAGCCTATGGACTTCTTGGAGTGGTGTCCCTCAGTTAGGACTTACGATCCATTGTGAATAGATGCTCATATCTAATAATACTACTTGCGGCCACTGTAGTGGAAAATGAGCATCTAAGGGCTGGTTAGATCAGTTGCTGCACTATTAAAAGGATTATCTTTGAGGAGACAGTCCTGATAATTCTATGGCTTTGTTAAGGTAAGCCCCTCTGTTGGACAGATTTATATAAAACACTTTGCTATTTATTGCTGTTTATTGGGAGTACACTGCTGGTAATATGAAATGGGGTCTCCAGGTTTTTTTTTAAATTGATGGATTCTTCTTAGGATCAAGTGAATGGAGCAAGGCTCTGTTAATGTGTAATATAAACCAGTGAAAAACATTGAAGAGGCTGCAGTACTTGTAGCCTTCTTAGCTGATCAGCCAAAAGTCAGAATGCTAAGGATCTAAAATTGTTGGCCTTTGTTAAAGATAGACCATCATTTTTGAAAAACCTGGATAATCTTTTCAATGGGGCCTCTATGGTTGGCTTTTAAGAGGTTTATCATACTATTAAATATCATTCATTGTAAGGGTCATAAAAAGTACCAATGTTTGCCTTTTGTATGCCATTAAAAAAATTACCCCTGAAGAGTCTAGACATTTACTTCCATAGTGTTGTGCCATCTGGTCTTCAAAGTGTGCAATGTGCACAGCTACCTAAGGCCTCATATACAGGATGTAATTGTATCCGCAATTGCAGGTCAGCAATTGCCAATGAAAGTGCAAACCCATACATTTCTGTTGGCCCATATACACATCCTCAAGTTTTGCAGATGTATGTCTGGGCCGTAGAAGGGGTCTGCAAAGTTTGAAGCATGTCCTATATTTGTCCCCATTTGCGGCACACACCAGTGTAGGGATCATACAGACTCCATGATTATGGATGTCTTTACTGATACAATGCAGATGTGCTTATGTGTGGATGGCGAATCAGAATTTGCAGACCATAAATCCACTATGTTTGTGGGTATGAGGCAGAAAGAGCCGAGTGCTGATGTACACACACGCTCAGTCATTCTATGCAAAACCTGGTCTCTGCATTACAGTATACAGTATTACTTTTGCAGAAGACATAAGACATAAGGGTTATATTGTCAGCTGCCAGAGTGAAAAGGAGACCAATTCAGTCCAGTGCCCACCAACCCAGCAGCAGTACCAAGGGCAACATACTTAAGTAAAAATTGCTAACTCTGTAAATTTCTGCTAAAAATTTGAAAAATCACTTAAATAAACTATTTATATTCTCTCAACAGTTTTGGCATGAAACTGATTTGTGCGATAATCCCTTTTAATTAAGGCTTTTTGGCTGTTTTTATGAAAGCAATGCATCCCATGTCCACTGGACAATATTCTTAAAAGTAGGCAAGTATGAGCTATTAATATTTATCTAGTTATAACTGTCTGAACTTACAAAAATCCCTCAATACATACAAAATACAAAGATTTTGCTGGTATAAATGCAAATAATAACGTAATATAAATGAAACAATTGAAAAGATCGTATGTCCTAGAGGGAACAAATAATGAACTAAGAATTCTATAGATATACAAGATAAAAATGTGAAGTAGTAAATGGTTTAGTCAAACACTAAGCCCCCTTGCACACGACCGGTGAAGTGTGCAGGCCGACAGTCTGGGCCGCAAAATATGGAACAGGTCCTATTCCTGACTGGTTTTGCGGCCCTCCTTCCGCGGGTCCTATTCATTGAATGAAAGGGGCCGCGGAAACACGGCCGGGGCACGGGCAGCACACGGGTGACATCCATGCGACACATGTGCTGTTTATTCACGGCAGCCGGTTAGCACACGGTCGTGTGCAACCAGCTTAATATAAATTGTACTAAACACATCATAGTTAAAATTACACAGGGTTCTATAGCAGTTATGTAACCCTGTCAGGACATAGATTTTACCATATACAATATATTCACATATTTATAAGGTAGGTCATGGGCAAATATGTTAGACAGTAAGTGCATTTTGGATATATCAGTTTGACATGAAAATGAAAGAACACCTGCTTGGTATTACTAATCTATTTTATGAAAGCCTATTAGTCTGCGATCAGTCTGTCTCATGCTGGATTAGCAGGGTATTACCGATAGTCTGACACCTCTGTTTCTTGGCACTTGGGGTCCTCAGCATCTCATCTTTCAGGCTTCAATATGCCAATTCTGCCCTCATATTATTTCCGATTTATTTTTATCTTATGATAGATCACTTACTGATGATATTCCACCTATATGTGCGGTAAGTTTGTTCTAAACAACTCCTATTCATTCATTAAATAACAATTTCTAACCTTCCTAATTTCAGATTGTTCCCCCTTGAAAACTTTTTTTTCCTAAACCTTATGTAAAGTTTTAATATATATAAAGGTTTTGATGTTGAACGATTCCCAGTCAGGGATTCAAACCCATGACATATGGGGATACTTACCACTATACTAACGAGGATGACATCATACATGCACTGGTGCTGATATACCGCATCATCATTATCATCATCATCGTCGTGACTTTGATTTAGCTCATAATCGCCCAGCCCTAGCATCTACCTATCCATATATGTGTCTTTTCTGAAGATATCTATCTATCTATCTATCTATCTATCTATCTATCTATCTATCTATCTATCTATCATCTCTATGCTCCTACACATATCTTTTTGTATCACTGGTGTGTGTGGGGCCCATTAGTGACTCTAAATTCTGATAAACAGAAACAGAATCTAGGCAAAAACTGAAAGGGGTTTCCCATGAAATCACATCATATCTATATTTGTAGATAATTAAAAGTTAAACATTTTTGCAAATATAAGTAGTTAAAAATTCTACAGAGTTTTATAGATTTTCTCTAACTATCTTTGTGGTGACATCTGTTGTCTTGATCGGTTGCCAATGGATACGACCACAATTGCAGGAACTTTCAATGGTCTGGGACTTGTCAGGAACCCAACCGTGATTTTCTTATTGTAACTGGGTTATCAGGCAGGGACTCTACATGTATGAGAAGATATCCCGGCCACAATAAGGAAATCATGGCTGATTTTCTGACCTTAGGAAGGTCCTGCATTCATGGTCGTATCCACTGGTAACCGATCAAGACAACAACTTGTGACCACAAGATAGTTAGAGAAAATCTATAAAACTCTGCAGAATGTTTAATTACTTATATTTGCAAAACTGTTTAACTTTTAATTATCTGCAAATTTAAAAATGGTTATGTTTGTGGAAATACACCTATAAGGTTTAATTTTTGTTTAGTATTGATCCCATCTGCCATACCCCACCCGGAAAAGTGTTTCCTAATGCAATCCTTGTTCTTTTCCCATCCAGTCGTTTCCATCCCTTGACTAAAGCACTACTGACATGAGCCATCTATGAGTCGTCTACAAAATACAGTAATACCTCGTACACTCGCGTTTCCGAATTTGCGAATTCACAGATTCGCGATATTTTTTTGGCAACTAACATATATAGATTTTGCTCTTTTTTTTTCAGATCTGTGAAATTTAATTAAAAAAAACACCTTCGCTATTGGGTAGTAGCGTCCTGTTCGTTATGTTCCCGGTAATTAGTTTAATTTTACTGTGAGTGTATAAGAAAAATGAATGAATGTATTAATATACAGTACTGTACAGTATACTTTAGTATACTTTAGTATACTGTACAGTACTGTAGGGTAAAGTTTATTGGTATTTAGGGGTTAAACATTAGAAACCGGCATTGTAAGCGCTTCTAAGCGCTTGTACCAAACATTCGCGATTCCTCGCGATCCGCGACCCGCTCTGGACCCTAACCTCGCGAATGTACGAGGTATTACTGTACTCTCTTTATGCTGAATTATGTGATGCCCACTAGAGGGCGCATTTCTTATGCTGATTCTCGAATTTTCTGGAGTCACATTTTTATGACAGAGAAACATTGAAAACCCAGGCTGCCATGAATGCAGGACTGTGCTCAAGTGTGTAGTTGATGTAGCATTACTAAAAATCCATATAGCTGTTGCTGTTGTATTAAAGTGTGCCCCTGTTGGTGAGCGAAACAATGTTCTATACATTTGTAAAACTTTTTAACTACTGTAGTCTCCTATATCTGTTTTGCTAATACCTTCAGTTTACCAAAGACCTTCCCTAAATTGTTCTTTGTGGTTCAAAGGTCATTCTAAGTATCCACAGTGGAGTCTTCATATTTACTTACAGTCTTGACTATACTCCAAAACTTGAACATGAACTATGCTAAACTAAAATGTTCACAGCCTGGAACATTATCTCACTAAAGCTTCCTAATTGTGGAAGTGTACCTCTTGTCTATTAGGAGGTAAAATGCAGAATGGGTAACTGTAGTTATAGACTGTCAGAATTTTATACCATTGCCATCACTCCAGCATTTTGTCTTTATTTTGTTAAATATGCAAGGTAGTCATCAAAGTAGATACAACATCTGTTGTTGCTGATGTCACCCATGTCTAGTACCTGTACCCATGTCTAGCCCTTGTGCTCATATCTAGTACCTGTACCCATGTCTAGTCCTTGTGCTCATATCTAGTACCTGTACCCATGTCCCGCCCAAGTGCCCATATCTAGTACCCCCCCCCATGCCTAGCCCGTGGGCCCATAACTAGGACCCCCACCCCTGTCTCGCCCTTGTGCTCATATCTAGTACCTCTACCCATGTCTAGCCCTTGTGCTCATATCTAGTACCTGTACCCATGTCTAGTCCTTGTGCTCATATCTAGTACCTGTACCCATGTCTCGCCCAAGTGCTCATATCTAGTACCTCTACCCATGTCTAGCCCTTGTGCTCATATCTAGTACCTCTACCCATGTCTCGCCCTTGTGCTCATATCTAGTACCTCTACCCATGTCTAGCCCTTGTGCTCATATCTAGTACCTCTACCCATGTCTAGCCCTTGTGCTCATATCTAGTACCTCTACCCATGTCTCTCCCTTGTGCTCATATCTAGTACCTCTACCCATGTCTAGCCCTTGTGCTCATATCTAGTACCTCTACCCATGTCTCGCCCAAGTGCTCATATCTAGTACCTCTACCCATGTCTCGCCCTTGTGCTCATATCTAGTACCTCTACTCATGTCTAGCCCTTGTGCTCATATCTAGTACCTCTACCCATGTCTCGCCCAAGTGCTCATATCTAGTACCTCTACCCATGTCTCGCCCTTGTGCTCATATCTAGTACTTCTACCCATGTCTCGCCCTTGTGGTGCTCATATCTAGTACCTCTACCCATGTCTCGCCCTTGTGCTCATATCTAGTACCTCTACCCATGTCTAGCCCTTGTGCTCATATCTAGTACCTCTACCCATGTCTCGCCCAAGTGCTCATATCTAGTACCTCTACCCATGTCTAGCCCTTGTGCTCATATCTAGTACCTCTACCCATGTCTCGCCCTTGTGCTCATATCTAGTACCTCTACCCACCCCTGTCCGCCCTCATATCTAGTACCTCTACCCATGTCTCGCCCTTGTGCTCATATCTAGTACCTCTACCCATGTCTCGCCCTTGTGCTCATATCTAGTACCTCTACCCATGTCTCGCCCTTGTGCTCATATCTAGTACCTCTACCCATGTCTCGCCCTTGTGCTCATATCTAGTACCTCTACCCATGTCTCGCCCTTGTGCTCATATCTAGTACCTCTACCCATGTCTCGCCCTAGTGCTCATATCTGTACCCTTACCTCATATCTTACCTCTACCCATGTCTCGCCCTTGTGCTCATATCTAGTACCTCTACCCATGTCTCGCCCTTTGCTCATATCTAGTACCTCTACCCATGTCTCGCCCTGTCATATCTAGTACCTCTACCCATTCTCGCCCTTTGCTCATATCTAGTACCTCTACCCATGTCTCGCCCTTATGCTCATATCTAGTACCTCTACCCATGTCTCGCCCTTGTGCTCATATCTAGTACCTCTATCCTTGTCTATTTACTGTTTCTGCAAAACACTGCAGAGCTGATAATACTAACAAATACCTTCCAGAACCTTACACAGGATTTTGTCATCACAGCACAAAAACTGCTGCTGAAAACACTGGGGAAGATAATGGGGGACATGGTGACCTGACTGTGAGAGAGGGGGAAACTGTGGGCAGCATATGGGAGAAGGGGGCTATAAGACGTAGATTACGTGAGAGGCAGAGGAGATATTTTCATAGAAGAGCTTGGGCTGAAGAACAGAGAGCGGGACTCTGATGACTCTGACATCACATGGTAGAATCTACAGGCAGCAGAGAGACCTCCTGTTTACACAGCAACCCATACTAGAAAAAAAGGGTCACAGTGTGATCATATAACCTATTGAAGAAGGTGAAAGCAGGGTAAGGCAACACACTTTGAGGAGACAACAATCACTATTGAGGGGTGGTCTTTCAGACAATATCATGAAAAAAAAATATCCAAAGTGTCCCTTTAAGATTGCAGTCTAAAGTGACAAACCAGCAGCAGTGAAATGCAAGAGATTTGAGGAGTTATCCACATGCTGCAGCAGTTTTCTGTGCACATTTTCTAATCTGCAGCATGCCAGTTTATAATGCTGACGGGTCGCAGATTTGTAGCTGCTATAAAATCCATAAGTTCAGAAGTCATAGTCAAAAAAGTCTGTTCTGCAGTAAATCCAATACATGTGACTGTACCCATAGACTCTACAACTTGTTTGTGAACAATTCTGGCAGGGAGAAGGGTCACTGGCCCTCTCTTGTTTGCTCAACCATTTGCAAGGCCAATTTCATGGGAAGTCAAGTGTCCTAAGTGTGTTTTTGGTGTGTAGGAGAAAACTGGATAACATATAGAATCAATCCAAACACGTACTTTAATGCATGCATTTAATTCATGTAGGACTTCTGTAGTGCGATTTACACATTTAAAGGAAAGTGATCATTTTGAAGTGTGGACGTGTAAGGATCCTTGTAAATCCAGCATCCTCCTTACTGAATGCATGCCTGCAGTGCAGATACAAAGTGCCCTTCTTCACTATTCTTCCTCCCAATGCAGTCCCTTGAGCGCTGGGATCTAAGCCAACATATTCAGAAAAGGCTTCACTTGCAACAACGGCATTGTTGCATGGGCACCTTTAACAGGCAGATCACGTTGTGCTCCCGATTATCCATTAACCTGATTTGAGCCGCATTTCCTGGAGGTGGCGTTTTGCTATAGTTTTCCCCTTAGAGCTATACATTAAGGAAAGAGAAGTGGTAAGAAATGAGATACAGTAGGAGGGAGGATAGAGCTTCTACTGCCACCCCCTTGTGCTTATCAGCAATTCAGATTGCATGCAAATCCCCCCCAGCCCTTGTGAAGAAGACCTCACATTGCTCCCTTTGCAGAGTAGGACTAATATCTCCTCCCTCCACCCTCCCCCTCCTCCTGAGTGGGTTTGTCTTTTCTTCCTAAGTGGAAAGGTTTTCCTTGCTGTTAGAGCAGCAGAGCCAGGGGGAAGCCCTTGTATCAGTGCACATTTTGGTGAGCTGCCCTCACCTTCTCCTCCTCTTCTGGTCTCCTTTGCCTTGGATGCGCCCTTCTTCCCTCTGGACATGGGGAGAAGGTGGAGGGCTTCATCAGCCATGCCTGTGTGGACTTTAGCAGTACTGGTGCTTGTGATTCTGGGGAAGAGTCGGGGACATTGTCCTGAAAGAGAGTTGGAAAAGAGAGAAGAGGAGGCAAATATTGTGCTCACCGGGACAGTGGAAGAAATTCTAAATGTGGACCCTGTGCACCACACCTACTCGTGCAAGGTAAGAATCGGGCACCGTCTAGCACTACGGGTTAGTGTTGGGAGGGCAAACAAACTTCACCAAACTAGTAAAATCGGTTCATTGAGCGATTAGATTACTGGCATCACTGCTGTGATCCGGTAACCATAGCGCCAATTGTCTGTGACAGCGGCCGATTAAGTAAGGGCACATGGTTATTAGTCCCTCCACATGCCAGATTGTTGCACTGGCACTGGCAAGGTTATATCATAATATATTACTTCTTATTGTATATATAGAGGTTTTGAAAGTTTGAATGAGAAATTCCCTATACTGGGAAACCTTATGTTCTATGTCAGATAAATCACTTGTTGCTTTGTGTGCCATTGATACCGGCTTTTGTCTGATATGAAATATCTCCATCCTCGTCTCACTGCCAACCTGCCGGCACCTTGGCCACAGCAGTGACTAAGTTAAAGACAATATAAATGTCTTGTAGAGATATGACGTCTTTACATTGCGTTTACACCTGGCAGGTTTAGGATTCATTACAGTAGCCTGAGGCTATGAAGGAATGGCGTTTGATGTTACTTTGGCCCTAAGATCATGTCTACAGTCCTGGGAACTTTGCATAAACCTAAAGTTTTCTTTGACCTGGAGGCCCTTTCATTGTTACTTAACACTATGAGTTCAGCAGGCGGGGGGGTGTAGCGGTGTAGATGATGCTATATATCACACTTTAGTGTCGTACCACCTGTGCTGTATCATATGTTTAGATGGACATACATCTTGTCATATAGTTTTGAACCATCCAGATATTGTAGTTCAAAGGTGGCCTCACCTCCGGGCCGCTCCTTCCAGACGTATGTTTAACCCTCTCACGCCTGGCTCAGACTCTTCCATTCATTGAAGATTAAAGTCTAACCGTACAATAATTTAGTTGCACCGAGGCGCTTTAATAGCCTTTATAAGCTCTCCGAGCACTTAAGAGCCGCGTGAACATGTGTTTTATGTTGTGATGCAGCAGAGAAGCGTGTAATTTTGATATTTTTAGCCAGCGAAACGTTTAAGTAGAGGATTGCTGTCCGTCATATCTTCCCACCATGCAGCCTGCAGTCTGTTATTAGGGTTTCAGAACTATATAGAGAAGTGCTCATTTTGTAAATACACCTATTTCAGGAGCTTTGTATTTGGAACACTTGCAGTTATTGAATTCCCAGGCGGGCCTCGGGCTGCCTTTTTTCTTTTCCCTTTTTCGAGTTTTAAGACTGTAGTTGAGATTCTTGATCAGTTCAGAACTCATGTCTGAAAGATTACAGCAGACTTAACCCATTGCAGCAACGGAGGAATGTGTCTGTGCATGCTTGCCATTTCGAAGATTTTAGCAACTGGAAAGATTTATTGCATTGCAAACAAGTTTCTTCTTGTCACTAATGCGGGACAAATCAATAGGAAATCTGAAAGGATTTAATGGCTGCCGAGTATCCTAATGAGTCCCAGGCTAGGGAACAAATTAGACCAGAATTAAGGGTTTTGGCTGTCATCTTTTTGGTTGCTTGTCTTTTCAAAGAAGAGGAGTAAAGGCGTTAACTAAAGAAATCTTTGAAGTAGAATATCTGCTATATTGTGTCTCATGACTGATGTAAATGACTTTGAAAGCAGTCCCCCCTCAGCCACCCCCATAGACCCCTGCAGTATATGACATAGTCTATGATGTGAAGTTATTTCAAGTCACAAAGGAGTCTTGTAAAGCTGTGTGTTACAATTTTCACTTAATCATTATTACACTTATTACACTTAAAGGGAGTCTGTCCCCAGTACCCAGCATATCAACACAGCCCCCCAGATAGATAGGTTAGGGTCAGCTGAATGGTGTTTTCCCCTTTTTTCAATACTCAAAGGAGCTATGGAGCCATTGCTCCAGAGAGGTAAGCGGCAACACCCTCATTGCTCCCAAGTGCTCATTTGCATATTGACAAAAATTGCGACAGTTTCACCCAGTCACAATAGAAAACACTGTTTGATTTAGTTGACCATAACCTATCTATCTGTGGGCAGGGGCGTAACTTGAGAGGGTGCAGTCGTACCAGGGCTCAGAAGCCTTAGGGGGCCCATAAGCACTGGAATCAGTATTGAGATTGCAGCTTCCATCTGGCCCATAAGCCAAGGAGATCCACAGATTACCCTAACCACACTAAGGTTGATTAAACTCCTTAGCACCCGTAACAATCACCATAAAGAATACACTGTAGAGATGAGGTGGGGGGCCCCGGACAAAAGATTGCAATGGGGCCCACAAGACTTTAGTTACGCCACTGACCCTAACCTATCTATCTGTGGGGCTGTGTTCTGGTGACAGATTCCCTTTATAGTGTGTCTAATTGAAATATGCCAGAAATAATATTTTTGGGATATGCATACTAGAAACTCACCCTGTTCACAGAATAAAGAGGCTATGGGTATAAATGCCTTCAGCGTTGGCGAGAAGTTTCTGCAATTTAGGAAGTGTCAGTATTAATTTGAACTGTGTCCTCAATGTGAGTCCTGTGGCCATTTTGTTCTGGGCAGGGGTATAACTGTAGCTGGAAAAAGTTGCAGTCACACCTGGGCCTTGGAGCTTAAGCTCCTATTAGGCCCCGATGACTCATTTTAGGATCCAATTATTATAAATGACCAGTGAGATTTCCACATATCTGTTTCAGGTTTTGCATCAGGAGCTTTGTTATATCTTGTGGCAACACTACAAGGTCTAGCTCATATATTAGATGTTAAAAAATAAAGGGAATCCGGGACCTTCAAAATGCTGTCCTAGCTAATAGCAGCCTGTGATAGAGCGGGTAATCTGAGCAGATTAAATTCAGTGCCGTGGAAAAAACGATTGACTTAAGCCCCCAGGTCCATCTAAAGCATCTCTGGAACCAGGTAAGTGAATTATATTCCCTAGACCCCTACTCATTTTGGGCGTAGGTGTCCATTGGGTGATCTCAGTGATCGGCAGCCTCACTGAGCATGCACATGGAGATCATTGTCAGTCTGTGATTAGGACCTCCCTCTGGACTCTTAAGCACAAAAAGAGCAGGGATTTTAATCAATAAGGTGCAAGTCATGGGCAGCATGCTGGCTCAGTGGTTAGCACTGCAGCCTAGCAACGCTGGAGTTCTGGGTTCGAATCCTACCAAGGACAACCTCTGCAAAGAGTTTGTATGTTCTCCCCATGTTTGCATGGGTTTTCTCCCCATACTCCAAAGACATACTGATAGGGAATATAGATTGTGAGCCCTATATGGGACAGTGACCGACAATGTCTGTAAAGCGCTGCGGAATATGATGACGCTATTAAGTAATAAGTCATACAAAATCCATTTTGCGCAAAATTGTATATCAACCTGCTCTGCTCCTCCTGCCTACAGATCAGACTGCAAGCTTAACATGATAGGTTCCCTTTAAAATAGATTGTCTTATTGTAGAACAACAGATATTACTGTTCATAACTTGATATTTCCATAGAACAGGACTGGATAAAAGGGTGAAAATGTTTCACTGCCATTCTAGCAGCAGTGATGGCCGACTGTATCGATTAAGGGCTATTATAGAATAGATGTAGCCTCATGGCCTATCAGCTATCCCAGTAACATGTACAATGGCTGATAACAGTGGTTATGTATCTGGTTTATGTGTTGTGTTGGCAGTGTGTGGTCAGTGCACTGTTTTGTCGCATCTGAGTGGTTCTCCAACAACATTTACTAAGCAGATACTTGAGATTCCAGAGTTAAGAGAGTGGAAGTGAAAGAAAATGGAGAGTAAAGACAATGATAAATGTAATGCAGAGTAAAGGTTAATAGGCTGAATGAAGTAGATTGTCTTCGTGGTAATTATACTTATAGGTCGGTAGCTGTAGTGGGTTATACTGGATATCTTGTCACTCCACAAGCCACAGAGTCAGTTACTTCTGAAACTGCTTAGTAATAGTGCTGGGAAAGGTCATAGAGAGTTTCTGTGTTTGGGTCATTAAAGGGTTATTCTCATCAGGGCTGTGGAGTCGGTACGCCAAAGCCCTGACTCCGACTCCTCAATTTCCCCTGACTCCGACTCCGACTCTGACATACATGTTTAAGAGATAACTTAATTTAAGCTTTTTATCATCCTTATGATACAATAATCAAGCTATTTAGGTAGAACATAAAATATATTTATTGGATACAATGTTAGAACACAAAAAACTTTAATAAATTGCAAATATGCAAAACGCTGCAGTAAGTGGTAAAAAAACAGTTTTCAACAAAAACAGTTTTCTCAGTCTTAGCACAATGATTCACTTGCTGACAAGCAGTCACTCTGTGTCCTCGGGCTGTGGGTGGGTCTCCAGCACAATTACAGATAAAGTCAAGCTTTTCAGTCCTCACAATCACAACACTTGTACCTTTTGCTTACTCCAGATAATGGTGCTAAACCTTATAGGTTCACTCAGAACTCAGTCCCATCATTATATGAGGAATGGAACAGACCTTTACAGGACATTTCATCATTTTCAACATTTCATCATTTTCCCAAATTCTTATGAAAATATATTCAGCACATACTGCATTGTACTACTAACTGTACCAATTTATTATATATTTTGGGAGTCGGAGTCGGTCCATTTTAAACCGACTCCGACTCCACCAAAATAGGCACCGACACCGACTCCGACTCCACAGCCCTGATTCTCATCTCCTAAAGTGATGATCCAAAGACATACTGATAGGGAATGTAAATTGTGAGCCCTATATGGGATAGTGACTGTCAATGTCTGTAAAGCGCTGTAGAATATGTTGGCGCTATACAACTAAGCATAAATAAATAAATGATCAGGGCCATCTGAACTCTGGGACCCCACCAATCATGAAAATGAAGGGGCTGTATTGCAGATTCAGTTCTGCTTCAACTATACAGTCTTTCCCCGCACAGTGCCACTTCTGTCCACTGGTCTGTTCAGAGAACTGCAGCCGGCTCCAGTCACTTGTGATTTGATTCATCATTGTGGGCCCTTCATTCTCAGAACAAGGTATCAATTATTTCATTACTTTATTAGATCACTTTATTAGAAATACCCACTGGCCATTAATACCATGTCTCTCAAGAATCAGTGCTGTGCACCAGGTATCAATGATTACGAAAGCCAAAATCCAGGCTTATCTTCCAACTTTACAACTAGCCACATTTCTTGGTTTAATGCACCCCAAAAGTTCACATATGTGCTGCAAAAGTTCAAAGAGTGGCCATGGGTTTACTGGGAGGACATGGCCTAAAACCTACAGACAGATTCAGGCTAGGGCTACATGATAACTTTGGCTGCGACTCCTAACCAAAGATTGTTATGTCACTTTCTAACTCCTTCACTAATGTAAGTGAATGTAGTCATATTGCTACACGAAGAGTGCTGCGACTGTGACTTCTAGTTGCAAAAAAAGTCCAGCAGTGCTCAATCTTTTTGAGACTAGAACTCCCAGTCACTGTGCCCTGAGGGTCACAGTGCATCTTCATTCACTTACATTAAGGAGTCGCAGGGTGACATGACAATCTTTGGTCTTGAGACAGGAGCCTTATTAATACAGATGTCAGAAAATGGCGCAAACGTTAATGCTCTTTCAGGTCTAGATTTCAATTTCTGACTTTACGACAGGACAAAATGTACCAAATCTGAGCCAGTTCACTCTAATAACCTTATTGTAAGATTGTCATATGAAATGCTAGTCTTAATAAATCTGCCCCTATGTGAACTGTAATAATACTACATGGAATATTATCCAGTACAATTTATTTATTTATTTTGCTTACTTATATAGCACCATCATATTCTCAGCGCATAGCAGAGATATTGTCAGTCGCTGTCCCAATTCCTCCTATTGTAAAGTCATCCGTTTTTAAGATTCCATTAAAAACATGGACCAAGCAGCAAATTATAAATATCCTAATCTGAGCATGCGCTCGCGCGCACACACACACAGGGGAAACCCCTTTTTATGCTGGTCATGTGTACATGCTATGATTTGAATACTTATCATCTGCTGCTTGGACCATGTTTTAATGGAATCTTAAAGGGGTTGTCCAGGGGAGGTGAAAAAAAAAAAAAAATCATACTCACTTTTCCCCGATGCTCCAGTGCCTCCCAGTGCAGTCCGGTCCTGCCGGTCCATTGTAGCCTTCTGGTGGAAGTCCCCTCCACACATGACCGCTGAGGCCAGTTAGCAGCCTCAGTGAAGGATACATGACTTCACTACCTGTGACGTCCTGGGGTCTCTTCCTGATGATGCTGAGGCCACTGATTGGCCTCAGCGGTCACGTGACAACAAGAGGCCAATCAGCAACTTCAGCAGAAGGGATCAGGGACATCACCGTTGTAGACTTCTAGAAGACATCGGAGCTGAAGGATTGGACTGCTCTGGGAGGACTCCGGAGCACCAGGGACAGGTGAGTATGATTTTTTTTTTTTCACCTCCCCCGGCCTATTTTGAAAATAATTTTTTGCCTGGATAACCTCTTTAATAAAGGAAAAACGTAACTGGCGGAGTTGTGCTGGATCTTATTCACACTTGGTGCCTCAGTAGACCCGGAATCTTGTGCACACTGAGTAGTTAGTCAATGACTATTTTGGTGGTGTAAATGTGATTGGAGGTCCATCTTCTGTCCAGCACATATCAGTTATCAGCAAGTGATGACTTCCTGTTTATGGGCTGCATTTAGTGGTGCCATTTGATTCTTCTTGAAGAGGGCCTGTTCTGTACTCTGACTTCTAGAATCATAAGATAAGATAAGGTAAGATAATCCTTTAATAGTCCCACCATGGGGAAATTCAGTGTGTCATATACCAATAAACTGAATCTGCTGCTATTATTTTCTGTAGCATGTCCAGTTCCCCATATATGTGTCATTAGTTTTGGCCACCAATAGAAGTGTACTGTAAGTAGACTGTCCGCCACTGCCCAACATCAGTATTTCACAGAACAGTTTTCACACAAGTTGAGTTGGAGGAACTGTGTCTGCTAGGCAGCTCCCTACTGCTTCTTCCCATCCAGCTAGTTGTGATTGACAGATCTCTCTTCCTATTATATGGGAAGAGACCAATCAGTCAAACCAGGTTGGGAGAAGCTGTAAGGGGTGGGCCAGCCTGTAGACTCTTTGTTCCGGGTATATTTCTTTGCAATGTGGGGGTCTATAAGTATTTTATGCTGCCCATAGTTAGGACAGAATAAATCTGAGAGGTTTCCTTTAAGGGAATAGTTTTTCTGTGTCTTGGAACTTTAACATTGCTGATATTGTTCTTTGACTGCATTTATGACTTTTCTAGTGTCTAAAGTGCTACAAGGGCAGAGAAAAGTGCCCAAGATGGCACAGAGCATGCCAGTTGTGGCACTTGTTGGTATGAGTAAGCACTGTTGCTCAGTAGTTAATACTTTAGTTTGGCAGCACCTGGATCTCATAGTTGAAATGTTTTTTTTGTATTGGGTCATTCCACACTACAAGAAAATACTTAGGTTAATTAGATTTGTATATAAAAATTTAAAGCTGGACATACATATTAGGTACATTTAGTCCAAACCCATAAATTTCACCTATCGAATATGAATGGGTGCTTCACAACTCTCTTCTGATAGTAGGTATCAAAGATGAGGAATTAGGCAGTTGGATTTAAATGTACTTGATCATTTTAGTCTCAGGGAAAATAACCTACCATCAGAGGTGTCTGTCAGTGGCTTAAAGGGGTTGTCCCACGTCCCACGTAAGGCAGCCAGAGCCACAATAAATGTAGGTGGGAGTGGAGGTGATCGGCCACTTTAAAGTACATTGTCAGCCGTAGACTGTGAGCTCCTTGGAGATAGGGACTGAGGCATGCAGATTTTGTATGTAGTGACATCATAGATTCAACTATCAATGCTGCAGAGGATGCAGTTACATCCAGTCGCTAATACCTGCCACGACTGTGATCCTTGTGCCACGTGAGAGTATTTTAGATGCCATATGAAAGCTGAGGCACTCTGGTACAGATTTTGCACTGGGGCCTAGGAGCTTTAAGTGATGTCTCTGTGCACCCTGCACACTTTCCAGTAGGCTCTTTGTGGGTGCTGTGTGGCAGACTTTCTGTAATGTCCATGAGCAATGCCTTATAGATAGTACTTTGCTATAGGGCATGCTATTCTAATAGCTAGTTAGTGAGTAGCTTATGAGTAAGCTTCTGTTTATTCCCTGTTAAATAAACTTATACCAAACTCAACCTACTGCAAACTTCATAGCTATCAATACAGATATGGGCAGATATCCATCAGACTGAGTCAAAATAGGTGGAAAAAGCTTTTGTGCTTGTTCCTCAGCTGCTAGTATAGTCTTCTTTCCCTAAAGAATATCTTTTTATTATCCTATACAAGTAGACTATAAAACAGGACTAACCCCCAAAAGAAGGGCATGTAGGAAAATCTAAAGTAATAATTGCATGTACGTGCCACAAACATGACATTAACATATAAATGATCCTGGACATTTAGCTCCTGGCATTTCCATAAATTTGTAAAAAGCATAATCCAGCTTTTCTTGCCTATGTTACAATATCTGACACTATAGGCACCTGTTTTGCCTTCTTATTCACTTATTTAGTCAACTTTTGTCACCTAGCTATACAATGAAAAACATTGACTTTGGGAGGCGTGCTTAAAAGAACAAAAATAAAAGAATATTCAACAAGAACTACAAATTCTTAAAGATGTCTGGTTTCATAAAAAAATACAATAAAAAGTACGCCATAGGCAGGGGAGGGGATAGAAAAAAGACAAACAGTATGGTACCTATCTCCTGAATCCCCACCGCTTGGAAGTTCAGTCTCCGCTGCCAGTGTTTCTGTTGACGGGACTACAGTGGTGATATTACGTTGATGGCACATGGCCGCGGCAGTCCATCACTGGCCTAACCACTGAGGCCAGTTATTGACTACTGCGGTCACATGCTGTCAGCGTGATGTCATCTTTGCAGCCCTGTCGACAAACACTGTCGGGGGAGCAGCAGAGACTGAATGCTGGAGCTGCAGGGAATTTAGGAGGTAAGTATCACTCTGTTTTTTCAATCCCTTTCCTGCAAGTGGCAGATTTTTAATGAAACCAGACAGTCCCTTTCAGTTGTCCTCCAGATTTTGTTTTCGTTCAGCCCATTTGAAGTTATAGCTTTATGAGACAGCTGGATGGCGGTCTAGATGAGCCATCCTTTTTCAGATCATGACAAACATACTACAGATACATGCCTTTCGATGTACATAAATCATGTGTTGATGTAGCTGCAATCCAAAATTATTGTAGAATAGCTAAACGCGGTGTTCACAATAATATGACTCTTAGGCTAAGGCCCCACGTTGCGGAAACGCCAGGAGTGGATTGAAGTATAAGAACTTCCTATACATTTCTTATTCCTTTTGGAGCCATTCTTGGCTTTGGCTCAAAAAAGCAGCAAAATCTGCAACAAAAAAAGCTGCGATTCCGCAACGTGGGGCCTCAGCCTAAAAGGGTTTTCAGCTATAATAAAATGTCCAGAAAGAAGGAATGGCATAAGAGAACAAAAATACAATACTTACCTGTATCTTTTTACAGAGTTTTACAGGAGTTAAAATCTTTTTAACCCCTTCGGGTTAACGTTAACAAGGGAAAGGCTGACGCTAGTGTGAATCTAGCATAAATAATAAAAAAATATGTAAAAAAAAAAGAAAAAAGTATCTTCATATAAGTCTAGACTATTCAAAAAATATGTTATTTATCCCATATGAATGCTGAAAAAAAAAAATAAAATACTGTAATGTGCAGATTAATATGTCTTGGACTCCCCAAAAAAGCAATAAAAAGCCCCCATCAGTTGACAGAAAGATAAACAAGATGAATTTTGGAAGGAAGGAGGTGGAAAATTAAAAAAAGTCACTGTGCCTCAATGCCCAAACTAGGCTGTGTCCTTAAAGGGGTTGTCCAGGATAACCAGTTTTTTTTATATGAGGCCGGGGAAGGTGAAAAAAATTTTAAAAACCCATACTCACCTATCCCCGGTGCTCTGGAGTCTCCCAGCACTGCCTAAGGAAAGGACATAGGACGTCACTGCCTCTGCAGTCATGTACAGTGGGGACTTCCGCCGGAAGAAACCACCAGAGTAGCAGGACCGCACTGTGCTGGTAGGCACCAGAACACTGGGGACAGCTGAGTGTGTTTTTTTTTTGTTTGTTTTTTTTAACCTTTTCTCGAAAAAAATTGTTATCCTGGACAATCCCTTTAAGGGGTTAAGAGACGGCCACTGCGCTTTTTGTGTCAGTCACAGATTTTCACATGTCAGCCTGGATCCCCATAAGTGCCAACAGTCATTCTGTCAGAGTGCTTAAAATGCAACAGGGGCAGTGCTGTTGTGCAACTACACGCGCGACAGACTGAACTGTAGAAAGTAGTAGAACTCCTAATTTAGTGTAAATTGTTATCTGACAGTCATGTTTGGCTGTACAACTAGGAATTTGGGGGAGCTGTGATTGTTGGCATATTGGATGCCAGCTGGCTTTGAGCAAATAATCTGTGTAGGCCAGAATGAAGGCTTCACTGGGGCCCGTATTTGATATTCCACTAACAAGTATTAAAGGGGTGTATTAAACTAACCATGAATTAAACGTAGTTATTTAGACTTATAACGTATTTCTCATCCACAGTATAGGGGATTTGTGTCAGTGCATGAATCCTCCTGCTTGAATGTACTGGTAGTCGCATACCCACTGCCACACCAGTCACCTCTGTAGGATTGCCGCAGAGAAGATGAGAACAGTGCTTGGCTATGTATGGCAATCCCATAGAACTAAATGAAGCTGCAGCACAAATGAGCAGCCAATGATCATTTCAAACAGGGGGGATTCAGGACTCCCATGATTGTAATTCCAGCCGTTGGACCTCCACCGTTTAGACACTTAGGGTAAGTTCACACGCAGGAATTTGGAGATGATTTTGCGACCAATTCCGAGGCACTCTGCTGATTATTGCCATTTATCTGAGGCTAAAAGCCAGGACAGAAAGCCGAAGCTCTGTTTTGACTTTCTGCCATGCAAAGCCCAAGTCCTGAAAGTGGAGATGAATTTGAGGCATAAACCTGCTTCAAAATTCTCTTCATTTTCCGGTGTGTGAACAGGCCCTTATCCTCTAACCACAGGATAGTCTTGATGGTAAGTTTAATTGTGTTACAACCCCTTTATATCAGGACAGTGGTCAGTATGGACAGGTTTTAATAACTTGCTTTAATATGCACAAAAATCTTAAAAAATGACCCCACTTTATATTATATGATACTCTATGGGGTTGTTCCACTTTTAATTTTGAAGCATGTCCTTACATCTGAGAAAGTATTTATCACTGACGATATTAAGCCTTACTTTCTTCCTACTTTTTTGTGATGACTTATTGTCTGTAAAGATTTTCAAGGTCTCACGGCTATGCTAAGAAAGTCTAATGCAGTGAAAGGTTTTCTCGCCATTGTGGAGGTCATTTATACAGGGCAGGCTGAGTACAAAACACTGTTTACAGAGTGCAAACATTAGCTCAGTGATGTATGCAGTAGGATTGTGATCCTTTGTCAAATCTACCAACATTTCTGGAAGAAAATTAATGACCCCCCATCCCTTTTTGGAAAATACACTTTGATCTACCTAACATTGCCCCCATTTATTTGTGAAATTTGTTGAGCTTTGCACTAACCCCATTCAGGTTAGAAAAATCTGAACATTTGTCTTAAATTAACTGTCTTGGCATGTATGCTTCTCAAGTCTAGGTGCAGGCCCATATGTTGATATAAGAGATGTAAGACCCTGTGTTTGTAGTGTTCATTCATCTTTCATCAGCCCAATTTCTTACAGTAAGTATACAGCAATATTTTCTTATACCTGTGCAAATTAGTCTTTTAGAAATTAGAATTTTTATGTATCTAAAAGAAAAAAAAAAGATTAAATATTCTTGTTGAAATATATTCTATCACTCAGAACACATGCATGCTTGGACAAGTCCATCATACATCTTTATGGGAAGTCGAGACAGATAAATGTAGGCCAAAGTGTAGTGCTAGTCTTACACATAACTGCAGTTTCAGACTACACACTTAGTTTGTTTGTAGTCTGTCACCATAGAAACTCTGTTCTACAAAGGAGTTGTATACACAAAATGATAGGATATTTGTAATCAAGACTGTAGCTTAAATGCAACAAAGTGTCAACAATACAAATATTCTTTATAAGGTTATGGCCCCACGTTGCGGAATTGCAGATTTTTTTGTTGTTGCAGATTTTGTTTTTTTGAGCCAAGGCCAGGAGTGGATTGAGCAGAAGGTAGAAGTATAAGAACTTCCAGTATATTTTCCATTCCTTTTGTAGACATTTTTGGCTTTGGCTCAAAAAACCGCAAAAGAATCTGCAACAAAAAAAGCTGCGTTTCTGCAACGTGGGGCCTGAGCTTAAATCTCAATTTTCAAGTAACTCGTTTAAAGAGGTCCAGTAGGAGAATGGCAAGGAAGTTAGGCCTTTAACAGGGTGTGACTGAATACAGGTAGGTTGTTTTGTGATAGGGTGTGACTGCTGCCCAAGTGACACAGTACGGGCTGCTTTATCTGGCCATATGTATTCTTGTAAACAAGGGGGCAGCTCACACCACTGTACAAAGTAATTTCAATAGTAATTTAACAGAGAATTCACACACTTGCATTGGCATAACCTATTATCATGACTCGTAGTGACTCGAGATGACTCAGGTTCCTGGGTAGAATGGAAGGCTACTGGTTAATTTTAGTATAATATAAGGCTGCATGAATTGTGGGTACAAAAAGTAGGTGTCATAGGACATAACAGTGACAATGTAATGATTCTCAAGTCTTTTTCATTGTCTTTTTAAACCTACAAGGTCTTGCTATCCTTTGTTACTTATATTTGTTGCCGTCCTTTATTATTTACACCGTTTTTTTTTTTTCTTGTGCCCCTTTTGTGACATTACTTAATTCCTCTTCAGGCAGTATGCTCTCTAAATCAAACTCCCAAGTATTACTTTATAAATAAGAAATGCTCAGAGCCTCAGAGGACAGAGCGGCACAATCCTGTGTCCTTGGCCTAGAAATGAGGGGAGGCCAGATGTATTTATCTACACCAACTGGATCATGATCATAATAAATGGGGTGTTTAGCAGCCGTGTACATGATATAGCTGTTTGCGGAACAGTCATTTGGCTGACAGCTGTCTCATCCGATTCCCTAATAAATATGCATGGTCAGCTCGAATGACCAGTGCATGGGATTGGGGAGAAAGGTGCTACTAGATACCTCTGGTGGTGACTTATTTTCCTGAAAACACATAAAGACTGGGTGGTTGAAATTTAGTTGCCAGATGTTTATCTCTCCTGAGTGGGGGGAGAGTCAGAAGGGTCTCTTACACATTAGATGGTTGGGCAACTATGGCGAAATTGGCAAGTAAAGATAACAACCATTTAATGTGTATGGTCAGCTTAAAGGGTTTTCTCTAAAATGCGTATGGGCCCTATTAGATGTGCTGTTTCGTAACGCCCATAGAAGTGAAGAGGAGTTATGGAAACAATGTAGCACACTGTGGTACGCTGTTTTCGTAACTTCCATTCACTTCTATGGAAGTTATGGAAACATAATAGCTGAGAGGACTAGACTGTTTACGTGAGCTCAACAAGTGAGGACAGTAATCTCGGCGAGGTCACGGTCAGATAAGAGTACTAGGTTACATACATGTGGTGGTTGGCACACAGGACACATTCATAAAATAACTAAGTAAGACTAAATGGAAACAGATGTTTATTATAACCACCTAACTGAGTGTGTTTACATGGCTGTCTATCTATAGGTGATGTTGTCATGTTGTTAATAAAGTTAACTGAAACAAATCTACAAAACAACTGATGAGACACAAGAAGAATATATCATTTCCTTCTCCACAGTCCTGAGGATGAGATGATGCTGTAGTAATACTGTATGTGCTCCTTAATATACTGCTATTAAAGAGGTTGTCCCGGCAAAGCAATAATTTTAAAATAGGCTGGGGAAGGTGAAAATTTTTTTAGAAAAATCATACTTCCCTGTCTCCGGTGCTCTGATGTTCTCCCAGCGCAGTCCGTTCCTGCTGCTCCAGCGTCTTCTCAAAGTGAAACTGCTCGCCGGCTTTGACATCCCTTCTGCTGAAGCTGCTGATCGCCCTCAGAGATCACATGACCGCTGAGGCCAATCAGCTGCCTCGGGAACAGACCATGGGACGTCACAGGTAGTGACGCCTCGTGCCCTTTGCTGAGGCCAAGGATTAGGAGGCAACAACGGACCAGGAGGACCAGACCACACTGGGAGACACGGACCATTGGGGGAAAGGTGAGTATGACTTTTTTTTTTCACCGCCCCTGGCCGGTTTAAAAATTATTTTTTTTGTCCATTTTTGTCTGGACAACCCCTTTAACCTGACTCCTGGACAGTTAACTGAATGTCAACGGTCACATGACATGTGAGGGTTTTATGAGTGACGCCATGTTTAACCCCATTCAGTGCTACAGCTTCATTTCACAGGACTAAAACTGGAGACAGACTACTGCACTGATAAAATACAGATATGAGAACTAAATTTTAAATACCTGTATATTAGAGAAGTGTATGATATCCTGTTCTTTATACATAAAAAATGTGTCATGAAAATACATCTTTAAGTGGCTTATAAGTGGTAAATACTGTACTGTACTACTGCTTTTGTTTGTTCTGTTTGAGTTTTCCATGACTTGGTCTTGTCATTAAGGACTTGTGTATATTTAGTCTTGTATATATATATATATATATATATATATATATATACACATATATATTGTGGGGGAGGTAGCTTGGCAGCAGCAAAGGTGCGGACCCAATCAGTCAGAGACAGGGACACAAAGCTCTGGTGCAAATAGGTTTATTTAAAAAAAAAAACAGCAAAATAAATAAACCTTCACGTCAGGTACAAAAAGTGAGCAAAATAAAATACAGCCTTAATTTCAGGCAAAAGGCAAAGCAAAATTCCTGCTCGTCCGAGCACTAACTAGTACAAAATGTGGCTAACTATACATGTGGCTTACTTCCGGCCACACGGACAAACACAACAGCGGCGTTAGGTCTCACCAGACTCAGTACAGCAGGACATACCCAGACGCCTCCTCTCACTCCCAGGATCTGCCCTGAAGTGCAGGCTCTGTAGGCCTTTATGGGCCAGTAATGAGGCTGGGACCTACACCTGGGGCTGAAGCCTATTCAAGACCCACCCTAGACCACACACAAGTCAGAAATCTGGGGCTGATATAGCGGGACTCCAGCACTCTGAATGTCACCTTCTCATATTATATATATATATATATATTGATAGAGAAAAAATTTATGTTCTGCTTACTTCTTGTCCACTTCGTGACAAATGACACATAAATAAGTTAGAGGTTTTTGTGTATATGGATTAAACAGGCAAGAAAAAAGTAGCATTTTCCTGACATGAATTGCAGATAGAGCGACTGGTAGATAGATTACTGAGGCTACTTTAGGCCACAGGCAGCCTTTCCCAGATCTTTCTTTGGGTAAGGGTTTGTACACAGAACAATTCTATACATGGATCCTGTACAGGCCCATATTACACATGCCTAAGGTGACCATATAAATTAGATGAATGATGAATACACCTGCCAATTTCAGTATAATCGGGTGACCCTTTAATGTGTATCGGGGTGTCCTGACTCTCCTGCAACTGCACATGTCAGGGAAAGAAGGATCAGGCATGTTGTATTTGTTGTCATGGGTCCTCACCAGCACTACCCCTTGGCTTATTGAGAGCACATGCATGCTTGGCCAAGGCAAGTATGTATCTATTTGTTAGGTTGGGAGGAATAGCTGGTAGCCATACGAGTCCTCTATGTTTTGCCGTATAGTTCACAGGGTACTGTTTCTGGGGAACTAGGAATGAACATGTCCATGATAAATAAAACCTTGATCTGTTTCTATATAAAATCAGTGTCCTGCAGAGGTACAGTAAGAGCTCAGAGCAGTCTGTGGTGAAAATGTACAAAATGGATCCATTAAACAGCCATCTCCATAGGGTCAAGGTAGGGCTGAACAATTCACCATTTCATAGGAGAACAGTTTTGATTTTCATCAGAATCGTGAAATGGCTGTTAGCTTTGCATCGGAGTATCATATATCCCATGCAGTCTTTCTCCTGATGCACTCTATGATCAGCTTCTTCACTATAGTTGGTGGTAGGATGAGGAAGCCCGCAACAGATATATCTTTACTCACTGAACTTATTTAGTTTGTTTACTGTAAGTGAAGATAAGAAATAGAGTTTAAAGTCAAAAATAGTCCATAAGCATGAAAAAAACTTGAATTTATTTCTAGGCAAAATTGCTTATCCTTAGGTCAAGGTATTCCTGATCTCAGAGGATGGATTAATTGAACTTGAAGTTTTTCAACATTTTTCTGGCAGGTATTTTTACAGGGTTTATTCTTCAGGCCGGGGCCCCACGTGGTGCAAATGCCGCGGCAAAAACTGTTGTGTTTTACAGTCCCTGCAAAGTGTATGGGATTCTAGCGACTCCCATCCACACATTGCAGAAAAATACCTGCAGCGGAAATGCTGTGATTTTCTAAACCGTCGTGTTTTTGGAAATCGCAGCATGTCAATTATACTTACAGAAACACTGGCGGTTTCCCTTGAGGTATAATGGAAGCAGAAAGTTTGCAGAGGAAAACTCTGCGGACTTACTGTGAAAAGTGCTGCAGGAAAAACCGCAATGTGTTTCCGCTGTGGTTTTTCACGCAGGACTTTTTGGCTGCGGCCAGCTACATGGGGTCTTAATCTTAAAGTGGTAAAATTACGTGCTCAGTGTGAGATCAGTAGTGGAATATCTTTGATCTAGGAGACTAAATATTTAATGTCTCTAACTATTTACCTATTTCCCTCTTCAGATAAGGGTATGGCGATATCTAAAAGGCCGAGAAATTGTAACAAATGAGATCTTACTGGATGGAGGAAACAAAGTGATGGTTGGAGGATTTGGAGATCCCAGTATTTGTGACAACCAGGTGTCCACTGGAGATACAAGGATTTTCTTCGTAAACCCGGCCCCCCGCTACATGTGGCCCCTCCACCGCAATGAACTAATGTTAAATTCCAGTCTGATGAGGATAACGCTGAGAAACCTAGAAGAGGTGGAATCATGTGTGGAAGGTGAGTGCTTACATTTGTTTGTATCTGATCTCTCAAGGAAGCGGCGTTCCAAGGCATGTAAAACATATTGACAGTGAATTACTAAATGCAGTCAAAAAAAAAATAACTTGTAGAGGTCAATCAGATGTCATCTTCCATTGGTTGTATAAACCGGCTTATAAACAGTGACAACTTGTTGCTTTCTCTTGCATTACAATGCTAAAATGTCACTATGTTGTTTTTATTAACCTTGATTTAGCAATTCACCTATTTTTAATTTATTTTTTACCTTTTATTTTGTGCATCCGATATGTTGGAAACATTTACTGTCGACCTTCAGAGAAAGATGTCCCCTTATGCCTTTAGCATCTGGAGTGGAATGCAAAGGTCATTCCAAAGGTTAAGCCTTTATAGTTTAACACATTGTGGAATAATTAAGAATATTTTTGCTTGAAAATATCCTGTGGGTTATATTTGAATGCACGTCTGACTTCCATCATTTCACTTGCAAAACGTGTAGTTTACTGCTGTATATGATGTGTCCATTCCTTAGTAGTAAATCACCATTATATACCTTCAGGTCGTCTTCATAGATTCGGTATTTGATGACAATACGTAGTGTATCTTAGCTATATTGGCTGTTGCAGATAAATACAGTTTGGTGTTTCTTCTTGTCAGCCATTTATGGCAGGGAATAGGTTTATTAGTGTGGTCTTTGGTATTCTAAGGCTGAGGCCCCACGTTGCGGAAACGCAGCTTTTTTTGTTGCAGATTTTGCTGCGTTTTTTTGAGCCAAAGCCAAGAATGACTACAAAAGGAATGGAAAATATAAAGGAAGCTTCTTATACTTCTACCTTCTGCTCAATCCACTCCTGGCTTTGGCTAAAAAAACGCAGCAAAATCTGCGTTTCCGCAACGTGGGGCCTCAGCCTAAAGGCTATGTTCATATCTGTGGCCGGAGTCTGGGTCACAGTGTCTGCCTAAAAATGGTAGAGGAAAAAGTCCTGTACAGAGGAAAGCCAACAAACCTTATATTCGTCTATACATTCAGGATAGGACATGATATGTGATATATGGGGCACCAGGAGCTATCACAGTGGATGGGGAGTGTAAGCAGTCTGCCCCTATTCAAGTAATAGCTGAAACCACGTCCACTTCATCGTAGTGTCACCGGGGAACTCCAACTCTGCTACTGTAGTCCTAGTACCCTGAGGCTGCCGGAACAGCGGATCCTGTGGTTAGGTCATCAGTATGGAAAATACATTTGAGGCCAGAAAACTCTTAACAGTATGTTCATTTTTTCAGTCCTATAACAAAGCGAGAAAGAAGAAATCAAAAATATAGATGTGAAACTAGACTAAAAGAAGACCTCCTTCCTGCCATCTCTTATAGCAGATACTTGTATTTCCCAGGAAGTAACAAATCTAGATCACCCTTCCTTAGAACTTTATATTTTTCCATTCCTCTGCAATTCCTCTTGAAAATGCACACATAGATGAACCAATTGATGTTACTACTCCTTTTGTCAGAGTAACTAGGGGCATGCCCCATTGCCAGGTTGGAATATAGTCATACATTTCCAGCAGTAGTAACAGAGGACCAGATTAGTATAGAGAAAATACCTCAGAATTGTAAGTTTTTATTAAAAATCTACATCTTAGGAGATAAGATTTAAGACTACTCACTTTAAGACTACTGTCCTTTTAAGATTGTATTGTTAATATTAAACCATCTTCCATTTGCACGGGTATTTACCAGTGGGTTTGGATGTGGGGCTGGGCCGCTGGTCCTCTGCTGAACGACTAATACCTTTGCCTGTACTAACTTACACTGATAAGGATTTCCTTCATCAAGTGTGTGAATGGGAGAATCAGTTCTGTGACTCAAATCCGCAGCGTCACCTCCTTAGAACTTTGAACTTTATTTTGGTGTATCTTTATGTGTGGATAGAACTTGTTCCTGTGAGCGATTGTAAACTTTGAAGACGTTCCTACACAGTTTGTTATGGATGGAAGAAAGGTTTGCTTTGGATACAATGGATCTTTCTGTAATGAGGCTTTCCTCTTTAGTTAGAAATCTGCTATATGCTTCCTACAGCTGTATAGTTGTGTCTACAATGGAGTAAAGTGCTACTTCTTTTATTATTTTGGTCCTCATCACCAGAGGAATTTTTTTTACCAATCATTCGTAAATACAGATTTAGGATGAGGCCCCACGTTACGGAAAAAGCTACTTTTTGTGTTGCAGATTTAGCTGCGTTGTTTTTGGGCCAAAGTCAAGAGTGGATTGAAAACGACTGGGAAATATAAAGGAAGCTCTTAGACATTTCCCTTCTGTTAAATCCACTCCTGACATTGGCTCAAAAAAGGATAGTAAAATCTGCAACAAGAAAAGCAGCTTTTCCGCAACGTAGGACCTTAGCCATTAGTCCCTGCAGGGTGGATGGGATTTTAGCGAATCCCATCCACACCTTGCGGAAAAATACGTGCAGCGAACATGCTGCGATTTCCAAATCTGTTGCGTTTTTGGAAATCACAGCATGTCAATTATACCTACGGAAGCAAGAGTTTCCCGATAGGTATAATGGAAGCAGAAAGTCCACAGAGGAAACCTCTGCGAATTTTCTGTAAAAAGCGCTGCGGGAAAAACCGTAATGTGTTTCGCACTGCGGTTTTTCCCGCAGTGCTTTTTTGCTGTGGCCCACTACGTGTGGTCGTAGCCTTAAAGGGGTTGTATGGAACTAGAAAACGTGTCTGGTTTCTTCCAAAAAGTATGCTGCTTTTGTCCTTGGGCTGTGCCTAATCTTGCAGTTCAGCTTCAATCAATTCAATAGGCCTGGGCTTCAGTAAAGCTCATGGACAAAAGCAGTGTTTCCTGAACAGTTAAGGAAAACTGTAGCACAAAATAGTGAAAATGTGACTACTGGAACTGCAAGAGGCAGTAGTCAAAAATCTTGACCCCTTAAAATTCCGAGGTCTTTAAACCAGATGTCTTCAGTGGTGAGGGCTCTCATTTTCATCGCTTCAGCTAAGAAGATAATTGGACAGGGAGTTGTCTTGTTGGGGTGGTTCATTCTTTCTCAATGATCGCTCTACTAGGAACAATCCTACTACCAAGAGTGTCAAAGAGGCTAAATGGCAAATCTCTTCATTAGCTCTCATGGCCAGGAACACAAGGAAGATCAGATCACTTATAGCCGAGATTATTTTCACAGGAGAGAAGAAATACTCTGTACCAAAGAAGGTGTCAGCGATAGGTATATTCTAGTGAAGTCAAAATCAATATGGGATTCTCAGTCATTTGGCAGGACTACATTGATCTTTTACTCATGTATGTTAGTGACTGCTCTATGCAAAAATTAGGAGGACGGGATAAATCATTGATCTGCATTTTTAAAGGTATTGTTTGCTCTATCAACTCCCCCCTACCATATATATTAATGCGGAGATGTGAGAAAGCTCTGGTGATGACCAATTTTTGTCACTGGGAGAGAGTTTCGAGGCCTAGGTGCCGGGTTGGTTATTATAAATAACAGGTCCTTCGATTTATATTACCACATAAACCTCACAATGTGGGCTTTAATTCTGCAATAATGATAAATGATCTGTCAATGTCAACATGCTCTCAATCTTCCTTTTCCTCCTCCCGGACTGGTAGGTTTATAGCAGAATAATTACTCGAGCTGCTGCAAAGCCATAATATGCGCAACGATAAAATCATGGGAAATGTGGGGGTAGAGCGTGTAAAATCTATTGAAACACCACATTATTTGGAATTATCCAAACTATGCATCTCCTCAATATCTCTGCTAGAATGGTGAAATCTATACATGTGACACAGCTGTGAGGTATGTAGGCAGCCTAGGGATTAAACAGGCATTGCCATGTTCCTGGGGCTGTTATAACCATACGTATAGATTTATACATGCCCAGATATAACATGAATAATCATTCAAAAGTGTTCTCTTTGCTCCACGTGTAAAATTGTAACTGCATTTGAGCTGCCACTGTGTGCTCCTGCAATATACACCTTCTCTTATGTGCTGGGGGTAGCTTGGAAGTGTTTTTAAGAAAGTTGGTGGAAGACTGTCACCGACACCTCGCTGAAGTCCGACATTGGATGTATGTATTAACATTGCTGAGAATTTCCATCTATCGTGCCAGGGACCAAGTATCAGTAGATGGAGATTGTATAGATAGAGATTTTACGACTCCATGATTTTGTGAGTCATCAAAACTGGTGACATAAGAGTGATGTCACCTAACCTGCTCAGATAAAAGAATTGTTATTATATTTTATAAATATATATATCTTTTTATATATATATATATATATATATATATATAACAAAGTTCAAAGCAGCACAGCAACAAAACAAGTAGGGTGCAAATCCAACAGAAGATGGCTCCTTCTTCTCAATGTCTAAGCAAAACAGCATGGCAGCACTCCAGAGTTTCAAAAAAATAGTGGATTTATTTCAAAGCAAACGTTTCGGTCCCTTAGAACCTTTCTCAAGCCAATATATATATTTAGAAAATATAATAATGTATGTGTGTTTGTATATATATATATATATATTTATATAAAATATATATAGACTGCATATTACTAAACAGACTATTTTTAACCTTATTCTTAACCTTTATTTTTTTTTATTTTCTATATTGAGTTTATTAGATCATGTCGAGGTTAATATGTACTGAGCAAAAACTTTATACTAGGAAAAGAAACATAATTGAGTTGTCATAAACCAATACAGAAGTGAGCCTTGCTTGAGTTCATAGTAACCTCAGACAGGAGGGCAGAGGCCACGGCACATGTAACATTATTATGTCTTAGAACTGTTGACATAACAACTTTATCTAAAACTCTCAGTTGTCAGATTTGGTTGGATCCTCATCACTCAACCCCAAAGACTTTCATCATATATATGTGACTACCCACAGCACAGGATATTTCCAGGCGTAAATGATAACACAGTTATAAATATATGGACTCAAATATTATTTTTCCCTATTGTCGCCCCAAGTTAAGAGACTAATGTTGTGATATTTGATAGAATAATTTTTAGCTAATCTCATCCCAATCTTTCACGTAGATATATAAAAGACAAGTATAATTATGAGATAATACATATCCTAGAGGTTTGAGGTTAGTAGCTATCAGGAACTGCGGGTTGGGAGTTAATGGTGTTTGTATATATAATGAAGTCAAGATTCCCCTTTTGGGCTGAATGTGTTAACTATAGAGACATGAGCAGGATACATGCACTCAGCGAGGCATCTGTCTGTGATAATGTTAGCTTTCTGTGATGGCCTTCAATCCCCTAGAAACCCATACACATCACTTTGCCATTGATTTCCCTTGCCTTCAGGGGAGTGACATTATTAGACAGGGTTTTATTTCTTCTTTTACAAATGAGGGTAATAACTGGGATGAGCTGAGGTAGAAGCTAAGTGACAAAGCGAGGACGTGCTCTTTGACATTTATATGTCAGCGTTTGATATGGAAGTAAAAACACTTTAGTGATGTATAGTATAGTATAGTATAACATAATTCAGCGTAAAGTGATATATAATGGTGCAGTGTAACACCTAGCTAAATCTAATATATATATATATATAATATATATATATATGTACCCTGCAATAATGCTCAAGGATTATGTACATGGGACAAGAATTAGCATTATACACATGTATACAATATAATATAACATTGCTAATAATAATATCAGATACATCCTTACAAATATCATGACTCTGGGTAACACAATTCCTGTTCTTGTAGCACTGCTTGTAATGCCGCGGCTATACAGCCAGTAAGAATTTCCTTTGTAACATTTCGTATGGGAATTGAAGCAAAAGGAAGATATTGGTAGGAGGATGGACGCCATTAAAGGGGCTTTCCCCTAATCAGACTAATCACTGATCCACAGAATTAGTGATAAATGTCTGACTGGTAGGGGTCTCACTGCTGGGACCCCCACCAGTCCTGTGAAAGGGATCCCATGACCCCCATTTGAATGGTGAGATGGTTGAGCATGCTCGACTGCCTCTCCATTCAGCTCTATAGATCTGGTGGAAATACTCAAGTACATCACTTTGGCAGTCCCATAGTGCTTGAGTGGGATGGAAATGAAGCCTGCTTGACTACCAAGACATTTATAAAGGGGGACATGGCACCCTTGTTCTTATATTTGGAGGGGATTCCAGTGGTCAGATCCCCGCTGTGTATAGCTGATAAGTTGTGATTATGGTAAAACCACTAAGGCTGAGGACGACACAGCATTCTCATGCTGAGAAATGAAGCATTTTTGGCCATTGCAGAAATTTAGTGTTTTTGGTCATTTGCAGAAACGCAGCATGTTACAGCCCCAGCATAGTGAATATTTTCATTAATCTCATCCCCACATTGCAGAATAAAAACTGTAAAAAACGCAGCATGGTAATTTTACCTGCGAAAATGCTTTTAGATTTATATCGGGAGAGGTTACTAAAATGTATTCAGCTGCCGCAACTGTGTAGGGATACATTGCTAGGCAGAGGACGCTAGGTTCACAGTAGCGCTGGCTCTAGGTGGACAACTAAAATAGGGGTTACAGATGTAGCCCGGAGGACCCCATTGACTATAATGGGGTCCGTCAGGTCTCCATCATTTTAAAACTGAAACCGGACAGAGGAAAAGGTCCTCCGCCCTCCGATAGACTCCAGCGCTGATGTGCCCGTAGCCTGACAATGTGACGAGCCCTATTGGAACCTTATAATAGCCATATAGTTCTTCTCCGAACATTCCCAGAAACCGTACTGCTCAGTCGGGCAGGAAAACTATTTTTTTTTATCCATAGATACCTAACCCAGGCTGCCCTAAGCAGCTGCCTATGCGGCCCTTCCTTTATTCCATTCAGCAATTAGAATTTTATGGTTTTTTATATTATTTTTGTTTATCTTTATATTAATGTTTCTTGGGAATATTATTATGTGTAGCTTTTATATTGAGGATTATTTTACTAGGATATATAGTTGCTAGATCAGTTTATTCTCATTTGCATTGAATCTGGGTTTATGTCTATGTTAAATGCCTTGTAACACTGGAAATAGGCACTTGAGGCGTGTATAATGGAAGCCAAGAACACATAAATGTATCACAAAGCGTTTACCCTACAGGACGGTGCGTTTTATGGGAGCAGTGGGTAGTGACAGAATCTACATACCGTATAGTTTAATGCATTACCTGTGTTGTGCTTAAGGCTCTGCTGCAGTCTCAATAGCAATCCCTCTACGCAGAAAATGCAGAGAGATCCTAATATAGGTTAACAGGGCCCTGGTTTTCTATACGTCCGTGTTGTCGGCACTCACTATAACTAAAACTATTATTTAAAAGATTGCTAATGCTATTTAACCAGAGCTGCTGTATAAGGAACATGATCTGTAGCAACGTGTAGTAATAAAATGAGTAGAAACAGATGAGATGGTAAAGATATACCTGGAGAAATCCATGTGAGAAAGCACTTAGGCTATACGGTGACAGTATCACTCTATTACATTGCAACCCCTTGCGTTGTTCAACCAGACGTGGAAGTCGATGAACACCAATAAGAGCGGAAAACTATGCATAGGCTTTAGACAGCGGTGATCACTGCAACCCATTGGCCATGAAATAAGAGGTCCTATGGACAGCCACAGCTGTCAGGTTTTTATTATATGCTTGATAGGTGGGCTAGGGCCTAGCGTTCTTATGTGTCAGTGACTACTAGTTCTGGCCTTGCATATGCAGCCTTGGTTGCAGCATACATTTATTGAAAATGTAGATAAGTAGTCTTATTTCCAGCCTCAGTACATTCAAGAGCTTTTACAACACTAGATGCTTAAGGTTGCCAGAACCCACTGAAATTGGCTGACCTTAAAATATGTATAGGGGGTGTCCTGATTGTCCCACCTCACAAATATTGGGGAAAGGAGGATCAGGCTGTTGGATTTTACCATACCTGAGCCTTATGTTTTCAGGGAAGATAACCTGCACCCAGAAGTGTGTTGTGTAACAGTATGATGCTAGGTTTACACCTGCTTTGGGGTTTCTGAAAAATGGAAACCCAATCCGCTTAAAAAGCGGTTACCCCAGGTTATTTGATTGTCGGCAGTGCATACTGTACCTATTTACACAGGGCGATGGTCTGCCAGCAATTTTGCATCATTTACGCAGCATAAACTGTGCGATATGCTTATAAACAAGCATTTGGCAGCACTATTACATGGGGCATTTATCAGGAAAGAATGTCCCTATGATCACCCTATAATTGGAAGTGTTAAGCCGACAGTGTAATAGGCCCTTAAGATTCTCGCTCACATTAGTCTTGTATATGAGCAGCTGAATCGTGTTATAGATTCCACCTAGATAGGAGAGTACTGTGCCTGCTGCATGGAATTGGGAGAGCAGATGAAAAAAATGTGAATTATATGACTATCATTGCTGTGTCCTTGGCAGCAGACTATGGGGCCCCCTTGAATTTAAAGAGTCTACCACCTTCACCAAATATATTGAAGTGTCACCACCATGTTACAGAGCACATTACAATGATAGATAGATAGATAGATAGATAGATAGATAGATAGATAATAGATAGATAGATAGAGGCTACCAATTGATGCACTGGGGATAGACCTTCAGCCTGGGGAGTACTGCTCTTGCTGAAGTAGGATGGGTGATGTCATGGCAGTGGGAGGATCACATAGGGTGGCACAGACAGGAGATAGTAGGAGTGGCAAGAGCTGTCTCATTTCCATAAGATTTCTTTTTTAAGAATTTGTTTTTCTCCAAATCTATAAAACTGACATATATAACAAGGTATGATGTTTAGCCATGTAATGTGCTCTGTTACATACGGTCGTGGCTCGGTGATTCACCTTGCAGCAATGGAGTTCTAGAATCAAATCCGACCAAGGACAACATCTGTATGGAGTTTGTGTGGGTTTCCTCCGGGTGCTCCGGTTTCGTCCCAATTTCCAAAGACCTACTGATAAGGAATGTAGATTGTGAGCCCTATATGGGACAGTGATTGATAATGTCTGTAAAGCGCTGTGGAATATGTTGGCGCTATATAAGTTAGGCCTGGTTCACATCTGCGTTCAGGTTTCCGTTCGGAGAGTCCACTTGGGGACCTCCCGAACAGAAACCTATACGCATTAAAAAGCGGACCCCATGGGAAATCCGCGGACCCCATAGACTATAATAGGGTCCGTGTGGCGTATAGGTTTCCGTTCGGGTTCCTTAGATGTGAATCGGGTCTTAGCAAAATAATATTAAAAGCTAGCTGTTCATAGACAGTGCTAAAAACATTCTCGGTATCCAGGGGTATGGTCCACAGACATCTCCGACTGTGGATTTTTGTGTCCCGTCTGATTGTTTCCCACCCAAATAAGCAGTGGTAGTGTCTGACAACTCTTTCCACCCCCCTTGTTGATCTAACATGGGTGATTAGCGAGACCTGAATATTGATGAGGCGTCAACAGCCGTTGTATGGCTATGGGTAGCTGAAATCGGATACAATTTAGACTAAATATAAGCACGGATGTATATAGAGAACATAGACAAGTGCACGCAGGCACACGTGTGCACAGATGTGGAGACATTACAGCTGCTGTAGAGGGATGAAGCATTTCCCCGGGCACTGGTTGTGTTATAAGTTATCAGCCGCTGAGTGCTAAACAGATGTAATTGATAACCTCCTTTGCTATGTGAAGTGTATGGGAAGAGAGGGAGAGTGTGATATACCGTTTGTTACACTAACCTTTCAGATCTTTATCATGGGTGTGAGTGTGTCAGCTTTCACTTTGATCACATTACTACGCAAATACAAACACAGGATCAGTGTGTTTGGAAGGGGGAAGGGTAGGTAGGATATAGAAAATCATCATCAGGGTTAAGCCATAGGTCACCCAGGGCTCATAGAGAAAACAATGGCTACCAGTGACTAAAACTTCACACCAAAAAGCAACTGTGCGCTGACAGTAAACAATAATGTGCCCTCTGTGTGCCAGCCTGAAAGAGCGATTGTCACCGCTCCCTGGATTAGGAGATGAGAAACGGCAATGTAAAATGGCAAGATACATTTATTACAGCAAATGAGAAATCAGCAGAAAAATAAAAAAACAACACATTGTCTTAGAATTTGCTTGTATTTTGCTTACTTATATAGCGCCATCTTATTCCGTAGCACTTTACAGACATTGTCAGTCACTGTCCCATATAGGGTTCACAATCTATATTCCCTATCAGTATGTCTTTGGAGTGTGGGAGGAAACCGGAGTACCCGGAGGAAACCTACACAAACATGGGGAGAACATACAAACTCCTTGCAGATGTTGTCCTTGGCGGGATTTGAACCCAGGACTCCAGCGCTAACCAGTGAGCCACCGTCTGTTATAATCCTATGTGGTAAGGACTAGATTTTGTATTAAGTAATGGAGTTTTGCCCTCGATGCAGAGACTAAGGCTAGGCTCAAATCTGTGCTCAGTGACCGTTCAGGAAGTCATTCCCCATTCTGCTTGAAAAATGCGGAGAGAAAACTCCTGCAGGGCTGAAACGGGTAACCGTTTTTTAAGCGGATTGGGTTTCCATTTTTCGAGTCCCCACGTGGACTCAAAGAACAGAAACCCAAGCACAGGTGTGAACCTAGCGTAACAGATATTCAGTACAGTTATACATTGTTATCTATTACCTTTAGGCAATGTATATTGCGGGATTTCTTGCGGCATCCCTATGGATAGAATAGCCTAGTTGAATATGCATAAAAATAAAAAAACACCAGCATATACCAGACAGCATAGGCCATAGGGACAATCTTAGACCTCTTGGGTGATAGCAGGCCTATGGATACATGCGATGAGTACGCTGGGTATACATTTAAAATACACTGAAAACACAATGTGAATCCACCCCTAGCTTCAGTGGAGGATTACGGTGTGTTATGTGACGCATTTTAAAGCACAAGCGTCTACTATCACATATTACACTATGTTATATCCTCATAGACAGTGTTGTATCTTGCGCCAGCAGGGATATTTCACCTGTCGCTGTATGAATGACAAGACTTTAGTGTCAGCAGCTTGTCTTCTGCCCCACCAGAGTGAGAAAACTTCATGGCACATGTGAATTGTTAGCACACTGCTAGAAGAGTGCTTCTTGTGAAATCCTATTGACACCACCATGTTACCCTCTGTTGTCTGCTTCCAAGACAAACTTGGTTAAGGAATCCACTTTCTCATGATGTTTACCAGACCTGTGGTACATCACTTGCACTCCTCTTGTTCAGATCAGGCCACAAGACATATGTTTCCCATCCTGCGCTCAGTCCACATGCTGCTTGTGCTTCTGTTCTCCATCAAGATGTCTAAATACTTACTTCTTGTTGGACTCTAAACTAACCAGGAGCTTTTCTGCCGTCTGTATAATTAATGATTGACTATCTGTATTCTACCGCAAGTTTACAGCGTAAAGGACTAGAATTTCCTGGACAGTTTTCAGAAGTTATACCGCTATCTATTAGAAAGTCATTAAAGGGCTTGTCCAGTTTCAGACCAATATCGAGAGACAAATATTGTTTGTAGAATGAAAAGTTCTACTATTTTGCAATATACTGCAAAATATACCTGTAGGCGGTGCATGAATGATGCCGCATGAGGTACTGTATGCTCCATATACATTGTAATAACAGGGTGATGCACAGCAGGGCACAATATAGATAGACATTTGGGCCCCCTTGGCACTTTTTCTTTTATCTGAATTTTCTACTTTTATATATATATACTGTACATATGCAAACTTTCACATACAGTGTCTGTTTCTATTCTATCATCATGAAAAAAGCTCCCATTAATGTAATGTAAAGCACATACCTTGCCCCCGGGTAGTCTAAGGCTACGAGCACACAGCCGTGTACAGTCTGGCGGGCAGTAAAAGCTTGTGCTTCTCCCTTCTGCTCAATCCACTCCTGGCTTTGGCTGAAAAAATGGCAGCAAAATCTGCAACAAAAAAAAGTGGGGCTTTAGCCTAAAGGGTCATCTTTTTCTAGGACATCATTTGCTGGTGGTGACAGATTCCCAGTCCCCTCGTGCTTGTCCCATCTTCTCAGATACTTCATCCGCAGGTCACTGGAATGTTAATCAGATGCTAAATTGTGGGACAAGATGCTGCCGTCTAGGAACTTCTGCACGAAAGAATAAAACAAATATGAGACAGGGAAGTGAAATCCTTACCATTAATCCTTAGCATTAATCCTTACTATTAATCCTCACCATTAATCCTTACCATTAATCCTTACCGTTTTACATTGCAATGATAGAAACAAGCAATGGATGACTTTCAGAGTAATAGGGTTTCTATCTGTACTGTAGTTGGTTAATAACAAATGTGTAACCATAACCAGCAGTGATATCTTTATTCTTTATGTGGGTATAATGAAGTTATGCAGCCTTCTCATGTACCTTGTGTTTTAATTTCGTAACATTTTCAACAGCTCTGTTTGCTGTCAGTGAATGAGATCATCCTTGTTTACATACAGTGGTTCAAACCCTGTACAGACCTAACACTTCACACAGCTGTGAGTTTGTTACAGTTGTCGGGTTTGCATATCTGAAAGACATGTCTGTCTTGCCTAATCATTTGCTACAGGGCTTTTCACCACAATTTTGCTGTTAAGTTAGTTTTTTTTTTTTTTTTTTAATGTAGACAAATCAATTGCTGATTTACACCAAAACAAAGGAATTGATGCTTGTGCCTTTCTAGACAAGTGGGTGTGGTTTGGTGGAGTCTTAGTCATAAACGCCGTGGCAAGTGCCGCAGCATTTTACAGTCACTACAAAGTTTAATCCCATCCACTTTGCAGGGACTGTAAGAAATGTGTGGATGGTATTAAACTTTGCGAATCCCATACATTGCCGAAAAATACGCACAGTGGAAATGCTACGATTTCTAAACCGTCACAGTTTTGGAAATCGCAGCATGTCAGTTATACCTGCGGAAACGCCAGCGTTGTCCCTATGGGTATAATTGAAGCAGAAAGTCCGGAGAGGAAACCAATACGTTTCCGTCATGGTTTTTCCTGCAGCACTTTTTCGCTGTAGTCCACTATGTGGGGCCTTAGCCTTAAAATGAGGTCTACCACGTCCCCCAGGCATATTAATTTGCTATCACCTCATTACAGAGCACGTTATAGTAAATATAAAAAACATATGTATGATTTAGAAAAACTTTAAAGTTTTATGTAAATGAGTCAGTTGGTGTGCTGGAGGTGCGACTTCAGCTCTAGGAGCACTCTTCAAGTAGGATGGGTGAGGAACAACTCCTACTGCATAGGGTAGAGTTGGATAGGAAAGGGGTCAGAGTGACAACCGCACCGCTCCAGGGAACTGAACGCCCGCCTCCAGTGCACAAACTGACTTATTTGCATACTATTACAAAGTTGTTTTTCTCAAAATCTGCAAAAGTGACAAAAGTATGTTATTTAACAGCTCAGTGTACTTTGTAAGGTGATAGACTCCCTTTAAAAAACATATTTATTACTGGTGTACACAAGTTTTCTGGCGCAAGGTAACCACAAAAATTCATTGTACAGGTAACTGCTGCCCTACGACTGGGCTAGCTCACATAGCCCGGACACTAGAACATCACACCTCTCTCACACAGTACGTGCCACCATGATAACCTTGGCATATCTTGTGTCTACAGGGTCTAAGTTTATGCTTTCTCTGTTTTTGGTAGCTTAATGCTAGGTTCACACCTGTGTTTGGGTTTCCGTTTGTAGGGTCCATGAAAGGAAACCTAATCCACTTAAAAAAGTGGTTAAACCAGAATATAATGGGGTCCGTCAGGTTTCCGCCCGAAAATTCTCTCTGCATTTTTTAAGCAGATTTGGGGAAGGAAACCCCGAACGTAGATCAGGCGCAGGTGTGAACCTAGCCTTAGTCAGTGTTGACCAATTTTATCGAACAGATATATTCATATGAGGCCAACATATCAATGGCAGGGAGAAGTGTATGTACAGTAGGAGCCATGTAGCATTGCATGCACACCATTAGATGTGTGCTTAGGCTGTGTCCTCATATTGTGGAAAAGCTGAGTTTTTTTGTTCCAGACTTTAGTGCTTTTTCGATCCAAATCCAGGAGTGTATTTAACAAAAGGGATACATATAAGTGCTTTCTCATTCCCCTTGACGGCACTTTTGGCTCTGGCGAAAAAAAAAAGCACGGCAAAAACTACCCCAAAAAATGCAGCCTAACCTTGTAAGGGCAGGTCCAGTAGTGCAGAAGCCATGGGAAGAACACCCCCCTTTCCCCTGTGTAATGTCCATATATCGTAATAGGTAATATTGTTGTAATGAAATAGGCTTGTCTCTGTATTCTGCTTATTAATGATGTGTTGTTACTTATCTTCAGGTCTGGTAAATGTCTAAGAGGCCTTTGTGAATAGTTCTAGTCATAATGTGTTATAAGCAAAGTACAATGTAGATTTCGAAGCCCTGTAGGTGGCATCCATATCCGACACTGAATAATCACAAGCAATACATCTGGAGTTACAGACACCTTGACATAGCACAAAACTCTTCTCTCCTAGACATATGTCAGCCAGCTCTTGTTTGTGCCGCAGCCAATTACATGGAATGACTGGCTGCCATTGTCTGCATGTGTTTTGCGGGAACTAAATTGCTCCATAATTTATACTTGAAGTTGCATTTCTTTTACGTATATATTAAGTGAGTATAATAGGGTGCATTTATAAAGTATCGCCGTGCCCAGCCTGTGGTCTCTATAGCCCACCGCTGCTCCGCCAGTTTAGTCTTTTAGGTCTTTATAAAAGTCTTGAGTCGCAGAATAATTATGTAATTTGTAAGAAAAACACGCTTTAAGAAAACATTTCCTCAACCAACAATTTGTTTGTGTAATGTGTAATTAGAATTCGTGTGGTAATCTGCGTCTTTCAGTTATGAAAAATGGTCTCTCGGCACCCACGGCCTACATCTATTACCTCCGCCTGGCACAAGGAACTCATTGAGGTTTATTCGTTCCACCTGTGGAGAGTGTTATTGTTTCACTATACAAATGGATATGTAGAATTGCGGATTTTAGCTTGTAGTCAGTAAAATTGCTGCTGGATTTTTCTCTATTAGTTATATTATGTTGGTTATAATTTTGCTATTTGTCTTTCTGTGCGTTTTTTGTTTTTTTTTGCTATCTTACCACTTGGGATTATTTAGGAAGGGCTAAAGGTTCCAATGTGGCAGAGAACACTAAGCAATTGTCCCTCCTGTCCTTCCAATGACTGTCCTACTATGACCCTGGGACAATAACCTTCAACACCTCCGCTATATACACTGCTAAATACATAAAATCGGCTGAGACCGACTTTATTTTTGTTGCTATTTTTGTTGAAAAGTATAAAAAAATGTTGCTGTAGGGGGCGTTTACACTACCGTTGGATGTCCGTTCTAAAGCAACCCAAAAAACGGACGCCTATTGTAACACTTAGGCTAGGTTCACACTTGCTCCGTGCTCTCCGTCATTCGTATCCACCGTAGGACTAAACAACGGAGAACACGCCCGCTAAAACAGCGGTTACTCACGGTTACCCGCTGTATAAAACAGTATACTGAAACCGGCGGAGAAAAATGTCCTTCATGCAGGACTTTTCTCTCCGCCAATTTTTCAGCAGAATCTGCGATGGAGTCTCTTACGAAGACTCCGATGCAGATGTGAATGAAGCGTAACTGATGATAACGTGTCCGTATTTTTTAACTGATCCATTTAATGTTAGTGTCCGTTAATGTCCGTTTTTATACTATCTGTTTGCTTTTTTATTTTTCCTGCTTTCTGAGCATGTTCAGAATAAAAACAGACAGTAATAATGGACAGTATAACAGACGCCCGTCCGTTAACCATAGACATTAATGTTAAAAAATAACGGACACTTGACGTCCGTCATAAGTTTGTTATTTTGAACGGACACAAACCGGCACCCGGGTTTCTATGTCCGCAAAAAAAACAAACCATGTGACGGATTTGGTTTAAACGGACACTAACGGACAACAGATAAAATCCCATTGAAATCTTTGGGATTTTTAACAGATTTATGATGGTTCTGTTAGTGTCTGTTGTTAACATTTTGTAACGGATGCTAGCAAATGGTACAAACTAACGGTAATGGTAGTGTGAACACCCCCTAAGAAAATTATATTCCATAACTGATGTACTTGGCTTAAGTAATTACGTCAACATCTGCAGAAAAAAATATATGTAGGGAAAAGCGCCAATACATTGGGGTTATTAAATAATACAATTTCCATGTAATGTACTTACAAGGTACTTTAGATCTACATGAAAAGCTTTAATGCTGTATCATTATAACCAGCCATGATGTTGATGGAAATAAATGTATCTTCTCAGTAGAGTCATGCGCTGAACAGGTAGCAATTTGGAAATAACCCATCACGTCAGCCTTGTGGTCTGGGGACAGTTCTGGAAAACAACAGAAGCCGAGAGCTGGAGCGAGGGAGTTTCGGAGCCTCCTGAATAAAAGATGAAGCCGAGCTCCGTGTATTTGTTATTTGAACAAATATATAAGCTAATATTTTATTTATCGCCAGCGCAGACCTGAAATTTCCACTCGTTATGTAAACCTATATTGTTACCATTCTGAACACTTGTTGAGTTTGTCAGTCTTCCTGTTGCGTTCGTGTATCAGGGTCTCAATAGACAAATACAATTTATATTTTACAAGTGTGCTTCTACTTCCGCTGCTCAAACATTTCTGTAGTCGTGGACCCAGGAATCTTAGACACAGGGTTGAAAGTATCTTTCTTAAAATGTTTGCTACGAATAATGGCCACCAAAGTATATTTTCTTAAGTCATCCATTGGACCTCTTCTCCATTTTGTTTTGCACCATCCATACCTTTCTACACCTTAGTTTTGGCCCTTTTTTTCAGATTCTTGCCAGTTTGTGCAATTTGGGTCCTTCGACATGCTTGATCCTTCCTTTCTCCATTATTATCTGTTGTGGAAGTGTAGAGGCACGCACACACAAAAGATAAACTAGTCATGTTGAAATCAATACATTGAGCCACGGGTTTCTTTTTTTTCATTCTTTATTGTGGTACCACCTACTATTTGGTTATAGTAATGCTAGGTTCACACTAGCGTTCGGGTTTTCATCCTCCGTGTCCGCTAGGGGACCCGAAAGACGGCAATTCTATCCACTTAAAAAATGGTTACACACGGAAACCTGCGGACCTCACACTATAATGGCATCCGTCCAGTTTTCATCTCCTTGCAGGACTTTTCTCTCCGCCGATTTTAAGCAAAATGTAGGAGTCTCGTACGAAGACTCGGATGCTAGTGTGAACCTAGCGTTAGATGGCTGTGGACCTAACATTTGTTAAGGCATCATTTCTTTTTACTTCCCCATAAATGTGTACCATTGGGATGGCCCTTTTTTTCTTCCATGGGAACAAATGATAGGGAATGTTGAAATACAATATGACAGATCATATAACATTGAGAGAGACCCATGTACGCATTAGATTGACTGATCTCACCAAATCAGTGGGTTTGGTCAACTTTGACATAATATGTTAGGTGAACTTTACAGCTGCTCCATGACATGATATCTATTTTTCAACTTTTCTTCTCTAGAGTATCCCATAGGCAATTGTCTATGGGGCAGTGTTAAATGGAGGGTATTATTTATCAAATTTAGGCTATGGTCACATCTCCATCCGTAGCCTATGGTCACATCTCCATCCGTAGCCTATGGTCACATCTCCATCCGTAGCCTCTAGTGTAGTGTTCGTCTAAAATCACTGATGAAAAAGTTCTGCAAACAAGACTTTTTATCCGTGGTGATGTGACAGACCCCATTATAGTCTGTGTTATCTCTTATTAGATGGATCCGTTTTAACGTTTAGTCTGTTCCTTCTACAGAACAGAAGAATGGATGAAAAGAATGCAAGGGATGTAAATAATGGAGACAAATTGCTCTTATTAAGACTTATTCAGACAGCCATAATGCATCCAAGTTATATGGATGGTATTATAGCCACCAATTCTGTTCTCACAATGGGTCTAATGAACCAAATAGCAACATTGGAGATCCCTATGATTCTGCTAGTTTGGGAAATTAAACCTGCGTTTGTGACTGTATCGTGGTCCGCATAATCACGGGTATTAGCATAAGCTCTACATTTGCTATTTTCTTAGACATATATGGTGTAACTTTCCTGTGTATGGTTATATCTTCAGCTATAGTCTCTGCGGACATACAGTACCTCTTCCTTCCAGTTGCGTAATCCTCACAACCTGCCATCCTGCCGTTGTAGAATTTATCATTACATGATAAATGAATTATTGGATCTTGTGAACAAGTTTGAACAGAAGATTCATATTTTGTAATATACTTTTTCATTTGGTAGGAATATATTATGTGAACATGAATGAATATTTATTTTCCAGTGTCATTGTGTTTCTTTTGGCGCACGTTTTATCTGCCTTTTTCTTTCTCTGTTCATTTGTGCATGTCAGCTCCTGACGCCAGCTCTAAAAGGTCCAGACAGAACTACATCAAACCACAAGCACTTGTTACAGTTACACAATGTCTTTGTTTGAGTTATACTGTGATGTCTACATCATGTGCCAGTGACACAAAAAGCATGCTGTAGACTTTATAGATGTATTGTTTTGCGTCTAGGTACTGTATTTATAGACGTATGTATTAAAGGGGTTGTCTGGGCTTAATTTTTTTATGACCTATTCTCAGGATAGACCATAATTACTTGATCTGTAGGGGGCCGATCAGCTCTATGGAGCCACTTCCGTCCTATAAACAATACAGGGCCAGAAGCAGAAACCTATGTCCGCAGTATAGCGGCCGGGTGCCTTCACTGCAGCTCAGCTCCCACTGACTTCAACGAGCGCTGAGCTGCAGTGACTGCATCCAGCCGATATACAGTGGACAGAGCTTTCTGCTTCTGGCCCTGCATTGTGTACGGGCGCCGGAAGTGGCTCCCTTCAGATTATTAGTCCAGGGGTCTGGGTGTCGACTCCCAACCATACAGGTAATTATGGTCTATCCTGAGGATAAGCCATAAAGAATTTAGACAACCCCTTTAAAGATCATTTAGATCACATTCAGCACCATGCATATGTATTTACTTTTAACAGTAGTTTACAGCAGTTAATATATATTTTTTCTTCGTATCTACTGTGCCTTGTATGTGTCTCCATAGTAACAGACTGCAAATAAGCTCTGTGTTGTCTGATCCTGCAGTCATACTTCCTTTCTTATGGAATGAATGCTAATATAAATTTGATATTTTGGCAAGAAATAGGGAGTATATAGACACTATGACTAAAGGATCAGGCCACATGGGGTTTGATTGTAGTCTGTAACCACAGAAATACAAAGGTATACACAGGAGCTGTGGACTTAAAATCAAAACTATTTGCAGCATTGCTTCATTTGGTTGCTTTACAGCATTAAAATATGGTTGCAAAGGTGAACCTTGACTTTAACCTCTGTTCTGAGTCTCATATCTGCCATCCCATATAACTAGCAATATTTATTTGCTATATGTACAGTGAAACCTTTTTGGGATGAGCACACGACATTGTAGTGTCAAATGGTCTTATAAACGGGTTGATACGCTAGAAAATGGGTCAATTTACATAGGATATAGGGGAAATTCTATACATAGACAAATCTGGCCAAATCTTTTTAAAGATCTTTTGAGGCATTTTCACTCTTAGGCTAAGGCTCCATGTTGCGGAAACACAGCTTTTTTTTGTTGCAGATTTTGCTGTGGTTTTTTGAGCCAAAGTCAAGAATGTCTACAAAAGAAATGGGAACTATATAGGAAGCTTCTTATACTTCTACCATCTGCTCAATCCATTCCTGGCTTTGGCTCAAAAAAACGCAGCAAAATCTGCAACAAAAAAAGCTGCGTTTCTGCAACGTGGGGCCTCAGCCTTACTATGTATTTATGTAAGTTGCAATCTGTTTCATTGTCAGCCATCACTGATACAATGGCTGTCTAGTACATCCAGGAATCCAGTAGTTTGGAGGATTGTTTATTACTGTGTCCATGCGGGTGAGAGTTATTGGATCTCAGGGGTTACCAGATGTTACAAAGCTGACATCCTCTGTGTATTGTATTCATGTTTCTAGCAGTGCTGTGAAACATGAACTCTTTTCATTTCACCACAGGTTTAATAGCTCTGTAAAATGTAAAAGATTCCCAACTGTGAAGAAGAAAATGCAAGATTTGCATTGTTCACCACATGCTGCTGACCTAATCCCAAACAGCTGCTTTGATGGATCCTACGTTAATGACTGGCACCTTGAGTAACATGGATTTTCGGGGTCTCATACTTACATAAAGCCACTTCCCTTATTTTACAATTATTACTAGTTGTTCTATTGACAAAGATCCAAAACAATGTATGAGAACTTCGGTTTATTTTATTTTTGACTTGGTAACATCTATGTACACATGTGTGAACTTTACTCTGGTCATTAAAAAAAAAAAAAAAGTAAGGACTAACTACCATCCTTGGAACCTTAATATACAGGTTCTGTAATGTAATGTCATAAAATGCACTTTCTGTGTCATTCAAGGCTAATGCTAGGTTAACACTGGCGTTCAGGTTTCTGTTCTTCGGGTCTGCTTGGGGAAACCCTATCCACTTAAAAAGCGGGTACCAGAGTCCGCCAGGTTTCCGACGATTTTATACTGAAGTCGGCGGAGAGAAAAGTACTGCCTAATTTAAGCGGAATGGGGGGCCAAGTCCTCAAATGCTAGTGAGAACCAAGCTTTGAAATGCTGCAATTTCTGTTCCTTATGCTTTACACTGCAGCTCTGCTCCTTAGATTGTGTGCATTTTGCTAAGCAACATCTGCACAGAGTATGTAGATTCTGTCTGTATTTGCAAAGGTCTCCAATTGCTTTTCCTCCAAAAACAAAGTAATTGGTTCATTTGTAAGGCTGGATTCACACTAGCGCTCGGTTTCCGTTTGGGGATTCCGTTCCCCATACCGCTTGAAAAATACGGAGAAAAAAGTCAAGCAAGCAGGACTTTTCTCTGCATTTTTCAGGTGGAAACCCGGCAGTCCTCATTATAGTCTATGGGGTCCGCTGGTTTCCGTAGGTAACCGCCTTTTAAAGAGGACCTTTCATGTTTTCATGTATATGCTGTTTTACATGCCGCTAGAAACCCAACAGCATGCTGAATTCAGCGCACTGCCGGCTTTCTAGCGGTATATAAAACCGCATGTGCCTGAGGACATGAAAGGTCCTCTTTAAGCAGATTGAGTTTCCGTTTTCGGGTCTCCAAGCGGACCTGAAAAATGGAAACCCGAACACTAGTGTGATCCTAGCGTAACTTAGGTGGTAAGCCCCAATGGGGGCAGTGATCGATTCAAGTAATTACAATCTCTGTACAGCGCTGTGGAGTATGCTGGCACCATATAAATTATTAACTAATAAAATACGTATAGACATAACGCTTATTTGCTTTGTGTAGTTATACAGTGCTTATAAAACAAAAATAATTCACCCTATCATTATGTAATGTTCACTTTGACAAGAGTTTATATTACTTTAGTATAATTATTACACTGAATCCTGGGAAGCGTGAGTAATCGGAAATCACGTGAATCTATGAACTACGAACTAAAGCTATTTGTGTCATTCGGAACAAGAATGCAGAATGGTTGTCTGAAGTTAGAGTCACTTCTCAGTCTTCAGAACACAAGCTCTCTGTCACAATGTGCAGGCCTTGTGCACATGCTTGAGATGGCTCAGTCTCTTTTGCCTTCGGGTCATCTTCCATGAATGACACACCCTATCACATATATATCATCCCAAGCTGGGAGGGACTCAGTGAAAAGCCTCATTCTAGTGGAAGGACGAGTATCGGCTTGTCCCCTGCTCATCTCACCAAGAAAAAGGAATTAATAAGGAATAGCTGAGCAGCCACAAGTCACATCTGGGAAACAAGACCTTAAATTACACTGCTCCTCTTAGACATTCTTGTGTAAAGCGACTACTCTATTAAATCAAGTGTAGAATATCTGACACCCTGTACCCACCCTATAATAAATGACATGGTACTGGGAAAGAGAAGACCTTCCGCAAGTCTGGAGACTACACACCCATTTACATGTATCCATCAGCACTACAATTTGCACATTACTAGGGGGTCATTATGGTACTTGCCCAAAGGAAATGCTTAAGGCCCCACGTGGCGGAGATGCGTTTTTTTTTTTGCAGATTTTGCTGCCTTTTTTTGAGCCAACGCCAGGAATAGATCAAGTAAAAGCTAAAAGTATAAGTTCTTCCTATATATTTTCCATTCCTTTTCAGCCACTCCTGACTTTAGTTCAAAAAAATGCAGCAAAAAACGCCGCGTTTCCACAACATGGGGCCCCAGCCTAAAATAGTAATTTTTTTTTTTCACTACAAAACTGCATTCAAAATTTGTAGACATATATATGTATTGTAACATTGCCGACAATAATCTCAGAGATCATCAGTTGATAAACTGAAAAACGGGATGTGTGTACGAGCTTTAACCCCTTCCTGCTCTGCGTTGTACTGTTACGAGTGTATAGTTGACGCTCAGCACCATAATAGTATAGCACACTCATGCCGCAGGCACAGGCGCAACCCTTTTCGCAAATCCATATTCACAATCCTCCCAAAATAAACATCATAGGATGTTTGGACTCCAGAAATCAGCTGTAACTTGTGTGTAGCCTACCTGGTGATATGGGATATTGGGACAACCACTTTTTACGAAACTGAGCTTAATGAACGTTATAAATCAATAATAATGTATAAAATATTGCTCACATTGTTGGAGAGATATAAGGCTACATTCATATCTGTTTCATAGGACCTGTCACAAACAAACAAACTTCTGGCACAAATCCTGGGTGAAAAAATTCTAATCCATTAAAGTAACACCAAAGCAAAAACCTGTTGGACTTCATTATAGTCGATGGGCCCTGTCGGCCTGCGTCTGTCCTGATTTTCTATTCTGATGATGGAACAGAAAATGGAATGAACATGGCTGAACCTAGGCTAAGATCTCTATCAGCTTAGTGTGATTTTTTTCAAGTTTCCTTCTAGGTAGCGACACAATATCTAAAATAGAAAAGATTTTTATGAAATCCTGGCCTGGACATTCTTATTTTGAGGTACGGAGAAAATATATAGGAGATAAGAACCTCCAGTGATCGAGGGCACGGTACATTCCTATGCAGTCATTTTACATAGCAAGAGATTTGTCGTTTATGTCATAATAATTGACTTTATATGTTTTACTCCCTAAAGAAAACCACAACTGATTTAGGATACATGACATCATTTGCTTACAGGCATATGTGGTTGTAATGCACACTATCCAGCATTGCTTGCATACCTCCCTGCTTGATGCTTGCTATAAATTGTAAGCAGGAAGTTGCCGGAGAATAAGCACTTAATATTTCCATATGTCATGTGGTTATAATCCATTTATAGCAGATGTAAAGAGGATATCTGATTTGGACACATCGTTTCAGATATCTGATGGTGTGCGAGGCTCAAAAATTTGCAACTAGAGATGAGCGCATTGATTCTACAGAAGTAGAATTTGATCAGAATTTCAGGAAATCTTCGATTCTCCACGATTCCGGATTTCCTGATGCTTCATGGTAACGAATATTTAGTAAGGACCTTTGTGACATGAGACGGTCACAAGATGTTCTCTAGTGATGTGATTGGGTTGGCGTGTTTTTGCTTGTTAGCAGATCCTGCCACATGAATAAGAGTTGTCCGTGCTGAAGAGAGAAAGAGAGAAACATGACCATGGCATCCAAGCGCTTCCGCCATTTTGCTGCCCACCCCGGCTCTCTGTAGGCCGGAAATAGCTGTTTATTCGCCATGAAGTAATTCGGATCGAAGCAAATTTTTTTGGAACTCATCTCTATTTGCAACTTTTTTTCATTGAACGCTAGTTTTGATAAACCAGCTCCACTTTCTTAGGGTAGGTAATCAATAGCAAATTGGTGGGTACAACTCCAGGCACCCTAACCGATCAGCTCCACACATCGGGACAAGCTTTACAGTGTACCAGCTGGAAGAACAGCTCCATACACTGTGGAGTGATTGGTCATGATGGGTTACTGCAGTGCAGTCTTAGTCGGCATGCACACGACCAGATGTCATCTGTGTGCCGCCCGTGCACTGGCCATGCTTCTGCGACCCCATCTATTGGAGCCAGCAAGCATGGCCGCAAAACGGGACCCGAATAGTCCTGAGTTTTGCATGGTCGTGTGCATGGAACGATAAAAATGAATTGGTCAGTATGCTATCTGGGAAAAAACCTGGGAAACACACTGAACTTATTCAGGGAAATGTAGCTGTAATGCGGCTGCTTGCGCAGTGAGTGGCCAGGCGTATCCTTGTGCAGAGAAATTCTGTAAAGGGGCCGCAGGGCTTGGCCCCAATTGTAGAGGCAGCACTGTGGCCCCTTCATTCTAAGGATTGCGGAGGTCCAGAAAAGTGATAGTGTTCCCTTTGGGTGTCTCAGTGGTTAGCACTGTTACCTTGCAGTACTGGAGTCCTAGGTTTGATTCGGACCAAGGAGTTTGTATGTTGTCCCTTTGTTTGCTTCAAAAACTTACAGATAAGGAATTTCAATTGTGAGCCGTGTATGGGACCGCGACCACGATGTCTGTAAAGCACTGCGGAATATGATGGTGTTATGCAATTAAGAGAAATAAGTAATTGCTTAGAAGACATGTTTAATCTTAGAAGAAGCTGCAAAACTATCCAGTTAGATAAAGTAGGAGCAAAATACCAATAATTGCTAGAGATATTTATCAGTCTTGAGGCAGCGTATATCTTCTCCATGCACAGTATACTCCAGCTGTTACGCGGGCTGCGTATTGGTTCAGTTCTGGCTTGCTGCTGACATTAAACATTATCACCTAATTTTTTATTGTCCCTTATAGTGAAGCAACAAGTCATGGCACACTGGACTTTTCATGATCCTCCTACATGTAATTGAAAAAGGTCATTATCAAATAAACCTGTTACAGCCGTAAACTGCGAGCCATAAAACCTACACAGAAACAAGATGTAAGGATAAATGGGCAATAATCATGGCTTTCAGTAAGCGGTTGCAGCAGGCCATTTGGGACCATAAACCTCCCTGGATGCACGGCCAGCTCTCCTCAGTCTGACAAAAGCTATATAATGATCTCCTTGATTTACACAATTAGCCTGACAAAGATATGGCAGACTATTGTAGGAAAGAGGGGACGGAGCATCAAAGGAATAGTAATGTAGAGATCTGACGAATGCAGCAGAGCTAAGCTTATCACAACGCACTGCGATATCATAGTCCTTTACATAGGACTGCAAATAAACCTGCTGCAGGAATATAGAAACTCATTTCAAAGTGTTGAGTAACAAGTTGACTTCTGCTACATCTGTACACATTCAGCAGGAATATTTTTCCCAAGTTTGCCCTTTCACTAAATATTTCTTTTATCCCCCCAATTCTGTTTCCTTCCCTCCCTCCCCCCATTATATTCTTCCTCATGTACCGACGGGCAGGATCTGGGCCTGTAGCCAGTGCTGCATTCCTCTCATAGCTTAGGCAGGTATGCTGTGACAATAAGTAAGTAGTGTTATTCTGCTTCAGGTGTAGTGTTTCTGTACCTGGGAGGCATAAGAGGTGGAGTGTTTCTTTTTTTTTTGACAGAGAACAAATAATGAGACACTTGTTGGCCGCAGCACTGAATTCCTCCTAGCCCCGGGGCCTCAACTTTCTTCTGTGTCTCTATGGTTTGGTTTTAATTCAGGATGTAAAGGTTTAGGTTCGGCTCTGCAGGATCAAGACATTTAACTTCCTATGTGTATGGTGTACTCGTCTTCAAAGATGGCAAAGTGTCATTTATAATCACAATCATCTATCACTATCTACGTGCATATGGATTACACCAAAATAATGATACTATGTAGCCAAGCTGCTGATTTCCACATCCGCAGTCTGATAGCTCCATTTTTAGGCCGAGGCCCTACATAGCGTAAACGCCGTGATTTTTAAGTACCTGCAGAGTGGATGGGATTCTTGCTAATCCCATCCACACATTGCAGAAAAATATCCGCAGCGGACATGCTGCGATTTCAAAATCGCCGCATATCAATTATGCCTACAGAAATGCTGGCATGTTCCGTGTAGGTATAATAAAGGCAGAAAGTCTGTACAGTTTCTGTGAAAAGCACTGCAGAAAAAATCGCAATGTATTTCCGCCATGGTTTTTCCCGCATCACTTTTTAGCTTTGGCTTGCCATGTGGGGCCTTAGCTTACTTTTCTGCCTACATACATCCAGCTCAACATGTAGAGGTAAAGTTATGTTCACTTTAGGAGCCTCCACCCTCAAAAAGCCATAACTAAAAACCCAACAGAAAACCACCCAACCTCCTTAGTGTCAGGGCTGGTCCATTGGAATCCATTGATGTCCATCATGTGATGGATTTGTTCCCATTTAGCTTTCTGTTTTTCTGTCCCTATGACAGAAAAGCAGAAATGAGTTGTGAGCTCAGCCTTATGCAGCAATAATTTCACCCCTCTATTCTTGCTAACTCCCCTGGAAAAAGAGGCGCCCTAGATAAGTAGATTAATTTATCGGATTACCACTGATAGTGGGTCCATAATGGACTCACATTAGTGTCCTTGACTGACACTGTTTTAGGCTAAGGCCCCACATAGTGGGCTGCAGTGAAAAAGAGCTGCAGTAAATACAATGGCGGAAACACATTGCGTTTTTTTCTGCAACGGTTTTCACAGAAAGTCCGCAGAGTTTACCTTTGCGGAATTTTTGCTTCCATTATACCTATAGGGAAACCACTAGCGTTTCCATAGGTATACTTGACATGAGATGGTTTTGGAATTCGCATCATTTCCGATGCGAGTACTTTTCTGCAATGTGTAAGACGCCACTTAAAGACACTTTGATGGGGACAGATTGGATGTTCGTTTTGTGTGTTTCTGGGTATGCACTACTCATTTTGCTCACTGTCTGTCTTTTTTCAGAAGTAGGTAAGTGTATTGTTTCCATAACTAAGTAGCTATAATTCACATTTAGGTGAACTATAAGTGGACATCTCAAGGATTTACCGTTACTGGTGTTTAATTTTACTTTTTGGGGGGAGATTTTCATTATTTGTAAAGTATTTCTTATGGAATAGGCTGTGCACTTTGCATTGATTTTCCATATTAAATATTAATATGCGCTCATTTGGTCACCACCGTTAATCAGAAGGCCGTGATTTCGGGAACCGTATTTCAACCTTGAGGCAGTTGGCCTCCTACCGCTTGGATGAATCACTTCCTCTCAAAGCATGGGCTCTTCCGATAAACTATGTTATTCACGGGGTTGGTATCATACCGACTACTTCTTGATCACAGATTCTGTCAGGAGGGATTAGCTGAGCTGTGCCCGTGAGGAATGCCAGTTATGTGTTCCCTTAGAAACTTTTAACATAAATCCCAGGCTTTCTCTCCACAGCTTTTCACCAAAATAAATAGCGACATTAGTTACTGTGCAGTCTTATGGCTTTTATCTTGCAAGTAAAGTAAAAGCACAGCGGAATAGTCTCAGAGCCCAGTCCTTTATACTGAAGACATTTTCTGCCTAGCGATCCCTAAGTATCACATAGTATCTATAGTATCTATACACAGATATCGGATATGTATAGCTCTGTTTGGGGTGTGATTGTATCTTTCTAATATAGTCCACTAATATTTATTAGGTATTATACCCAAAAGTGACAAACCACCTGGTAGACCTAAAAAAGACCATGACTATGGGGATTGTGCCTGAAATGTAAGCATTCTTTGCTGTAACATGTCATTTTCCATCAGTAAGGAAAATTCAGTTTCCATACAAGCAGAGTGCCGCACCCAAGGGAAACCAGGTCTAACTGCTGCAGAACTTCTTATTTACAAAGTGATCTGTGTACATTATGCTGGCCTTTATGTGTCCATACACCTTAGACAGAAGTAAGTGGTTGAACAATGAAATCATGGGTCAGACTGACCATACATGAACAGTGACATCAAGCAAAGGGTGAACGATGTTTGAGGGAATTATGTTTTTACAAAATTTCAGGTGAGGTCAACTTTTTCCATATGATGATGTACGCCATCAGTAGGCTAAATTGAACACATGTTGTTCAGTTCCACCTGATAGTCGTTCAGTTTGGTTGAAATCACGCATTTTCATCTTTTTAGCTGTATATAGGCACCTTTAGGCTGCATAAATAGTTTCTCATCTAGGTGGTATATGTTCAGTCATATGGCGGAACACAGTTTAAGGCCGGGACTCCACGTTACGAAAACAAAGCGTTTTGGCTGCGGAGGAAATGCTGCTGCCAAAAAAGCTGCATTTCACAGTACCTGCAAAGTGGATGGAATTCTGGCTAATTCCATCCACACATGGAAAGGCTAAAGTTTTTTCAAATCGCAGCATGTCAATTATACCTACGGAAACGCCGGCGGTTTCTGTATAGGTATAATAGAAGCAGAAAGTCCGCAAAGGAAAACTCTGGACATATTGTGCTTTTTCTAGAAAAAAGTAGGAAAGAAATCTGATTGCAATAAGGAACTTTCCATCAGGAATACATAAAAGCACATAGACTCTCCTTAAACTCACAGTGAGACGCAGCAGACTCCTCTCTGAGCAGGGCATAGAGCAGTAGATCTGTAGGTGAACATGCAGAGGCTGTGAAGAGAGGCCTTCCCCTCCCCTCTCCACTTCCTGTGTTCCCTCTTGAGCCTAAAGAGTCACTTGCCCTAGTAAGAGGGAGTGAACAGCAAATTAGGAAGGAGTGGTAGGAACTTTTTTTAATATAAAGTGCAGTTTATTATATGAGGTTCACACTATCGTTTGGGTTTCCGTCCTTCGGGTCCGCTTGGGGTGCCACACTCAGGATCAACTCTCCATTATTTTTTAAAGCCACAGTACCTATTGAGAAGAGGAGCCATTATAGTGATGGGCCCAACCTGAGCTAAAGTTTCTTTATCATGGGCACCATAGTATAAGGAGCAGCCGCCCCTCTGATATGGGACCATTTTTTGCAGATGTCTACTGCCCCCTTTTTATATTGTATTAAAAGGTGGATAATACTATAAAAACTAAGGAAGTTTCTATTCTGAAGTATAATATTGTGCTGTCATCTAAATAGCCACAGGAGGTGAAAACCAGCTTTAAAACATCTTGTGAAAATAATGAAGTTTGTTTCTTACTCGGTCTGTAGGAATTTTACCCTTTTCATGTGATTTGACTTTTAATCCTCTTACTGAGAAAAAAAAGAGGTTTACATGAACTATGTTAAAAAAATTATCTTCTCCGAGCTCTGTGGGAACGAAATAGACTGAGATAAGTTTGACAGAGTGCATGCACAGATTGCTCGGTCATAGCGGTATTTCTAGTCGTGGTCTATTTTTTTACTGCAGTTTATTTAGCTCCAGTATATTCCATTGGACTTAGTATCTTCTCACATCAATCCTCATGAGCGTCAGAGATCCTATAACAAATACATACAGAAAAAGGCAATTTCATAGGAAGACAACAAACTAGTACTTTTTGGAGTAAAAAAAGAAAGCTGAGCAGTGATTGAATAGTTGTCTTTATGTTATTGGTTTTAGTTTATGAAACAGTGGATGTTGTAGGCATTTATGCAGGTATAGATATATATCTGTATATATCTCGCAAGTTATCTACTGTGGAAACAAAATTTGGCCAAACGCATTTGATAAATGGCCAAACCTACAGATTGACTGTCTGACCATCTAGTGTGTATGGAGGCCTCCTGACTGTCCCCTGATGGTGGATGTCACCAGGGCTGTGGAGTCGGTACGCCAAAGCCCCGACTCCGACTCCTCAATTTCCCCTGACTCCGACTCCGACTTGCTTACTCCAGATAATGGTGCTAAACCTTATAGGTTCACTCAGAACTCAGTCCCATCATTATATGAGGAATAGAACAGACCTTTACAGGACATTTCATAATTTTCAACATTTCATCATTTTCACAAATTCTTATGAAAATATATTCAGCACATACTGCATTGTACTACTAACTGTACCAATTTATTATATATTTTGGGAGTCGGAGTCGGTCCATTTTATACCGACTCCGACTCCACCAAAATAGGCACCGACTCCGACTCCACGACTCCGACTCCACAGCCCTGGATGTCACAGTAATAAGAATGATGCAGTTGTATTTCAGCTGGGGTATAATTTTGTTCTTGTACAGATAAATTGTTGCCAGAGGTGGTGGAACAGCTGATCTGTGCAGGGTCTGGGTGTCGGACCTCCACCAATGAGGTACTGATGACCTATCCTGTGGATAAGCCATCGATATGAAAAATGCATTTGGGGCTGGAAAGCCACTTTAGGCCGAGGCCCCACTTTGTGAAAATGCAGCATTTATTTATTTCTTTATTTATTATGCTTACTTGTATAGTGCCATCTTGGCCACATTGCAGAAAAAAATCTGCAGCGGAAATGTCGCGATTTCAAAAATGCTAATGTTTTTTTGCAAATTGCAGAATGTCAATTATACCTATGGAAACGCTGGCGTTTTCCATATAGGTATAACAGGGTCAGAAAGGAAGACTCTGCGGACTTTGTGTAAAAAGCGATGTGGAAAGAACCGCAATGCATTTCTGCTGCGGTTTTTTCCACAGCCTTTTTTTGGCTGCGGTTCACTACATGGGGCCTTAGCCTCAATATGACACTTTGTGGAGGCATGGCTCAGCCTACATAATTTCTCCATGGCATGTACAGTCATGGCCAAAAGTTTTGAGAATGATACAAATATTAATTTTTACAAAGTCTACTGCTTCAGTTTTTCTAATGGCAATTTGCATATACTCCAGAATGTTATAAAGAGTGATCAGCTTAACAGCAATTACTTGCAAAGTCAATATTTGCCTAGAAAATGAACTTTATCCCCCAAAACACATTTCAACATCATTGCAGCCCTGCCTTAAAAGGACCACCTAACATCGTTTCAGTGATTGCTCCATTAACACAGGTGTGGGTGTTGATGAGGACAGGGCTGGAGATCAATCTGTCATGATTAAGTAAGAATGACACCACTGGACACTTTAAAAGGAGGCTGGTGCTTGCCATCATTGTTTCTCTTCTGTTAACCATGGTTATCTCTAAAGAAACACGTGCAGTCATCATTGCACTGCACAAAAATGGCCTAACTGGGAAGAGTATTGCAGCTAGAAAGATTGCACCTCAGTCAACAATCTATCGCATCATCAAGAACTTCAAGGAGAGAGGTTCCATTGGTGCCAAAAAGGCTCCAGGGCGCCCAAGAAAGACCAGCAAGCGGCAGGACCGTCTCTTAAAAGTGTTTCAGCTGCGGGATCGGGCTACCAGCAGTGCAGAGCTTGCTGAGGAATGGCAGCAGGCAGGTGTGAGTGCATCTGCACTCACTGTGAGGCGGAGACTCTTGGAGCAAGGCCTGGTCTCAAGGAGGGCAGCAAAGAAGCCACTTCTCTCCAGAAAAAACATCAGGGACAGACTGATATTCTGCAAAAGGTACAGGGAGTGGACTGCTGAGGACTGGGGTAAAGTCATTTTCTCTGATGAATCCCCTTTTCGATTGTTTGGAACATCTGGAAAACAGCTTATTCGGAGAAGAAGAGGTGAGCGCTACCACCAGTCTTGTCTCATGCCAACTGTAAAGCATCCTGAAACCATTCATGTGTGGGGTTGCTTCTCAGCCAAGGGAATCGGCTCTCTCACAGTCTTGCCTAAAAACACAGCCATGAGTAAAGAATGGTACCAGAATGTCCTCCAAGAGCAACTTCTCCCAACCGTCCAAGAGCAGTTTGGCGCCAACAATGCCTTTTCCAGCATGATGGAGCACCTTGCCATAAAGCAAAGGTGATAACTAAATGGCTCAGGGAACAAAACATAGAGATTTTGGGTCCATGGCCTGGAAACTCCCCAGATCTTAATCCCATTGAGAACTTGTGGTCAATCATCAAGAGACGGGTGGACAAACAAAAACCAACAAATTCAGACAAAATTAAAGCATTGATTCTGCAAGAATGGACTGCTATCAGTCAGGATTTGGTCCAGAAGTTGATTGAGAGCATGCCAGGGAGAATTGCAGAGGTCCTGAAGAAGAAGGGTCAACACTGCAAATATTGACTTGCTGCATTAACTCATTCTAACTGTCAATATAAGCTTCTGTTACTCATAATATGAATGCAATTATATTTCTGTATGTGATAAAAACATCTGACAAACACACATAAAAACCAGAGGGCAGCAGATCATGTGAAAATAGAATATTTGTGTCATTCTCAAAACTTTTGGCCATGACTGTATGTAGGGATTTTCTCTTTTACTAAACATGAAACAACTGGACTCATTTTATGCTCCATTATACACTGTAAGGCTAAGGTTCCACGTAGTGCAAATGCATTGCGTTTTTTTCTGCTTCAATTATACCTATAGGGAAACCGCCGGCGTTTCCACTGCGGGTATTTTTCTACAATGTGCACTTTGCGGGGACTGTAAAACGCTGCGCTTTTTGCCTAAGGCCGAGGCCCCACGTTGCGGAAACGCAGCTTTTTTTGTTGCAGATTTTGCAGTGGATTTTTGAGCCAAAGCCAAGTGGACTCAGCAGAAGGGAGAGGTATAAGAACTTCCTATGCATTTAAATCTATACATAAAGAAAAAAAGCTGTGTTTCCGCAACGTGGGGCCTAAAACACAGAAAAAATGCTTGTGTGAGACCTGCCTAAAGACCTAAATGATATTTTATGCTTTGCAGCTCTATATTTTTTACCCATGTGATTAATTTTACCCTTCCTTCTTCTGCGGTATGCTTTTCCCTTTTTAATCTGAATTGCGAAGCGCCATATTCATGCTCAGTTACATTTGCTGTACAGAGAGGGAATAGACTATTTCAGCAGACTATCATTTTGCCCACTTGATCCTTAATTTCCATATTTTAAATGTTTTAATTATTATTTTCCCCAGAACATAAATATCATTTTTTTTTCTTTCTAAATGATGAGTGACATTTTGTTTTTCTCATTATTTGGCAGCACAAAAATATAAGAAGTGTTCATATACAAATTACCATCATTTGCGGCAATCACTGCCTGTAAAATATTGAAGCATAAGCTGGAAAATCTCCTCTATAAATGTTATGTCTTTATGGAAGTGAAACGAGGCATGTAAGAGCACAGCCGGCCTGTGCAGCCATATAACTAATGATCAGTGTACTACATGAGGTAATTGGTGACGCTGGTAATGCCCTGCTGGATGGAAATATTCAGTGTCGGGATCTCAAATGCAGAATGCTGATTTTAATTACTATACAGAAATAGTATGAAAAATGTAAACAGATAAATAGACCGGGCGTCCTATGAAACCAATTAAAAAGATTTCTACTGTATCAGGCTGAGTCTCGGACATCCACATTAAACTTGGTGTTGCATACACAACATGACCTCTTCAGTTTCTGTTTATGGGGGCATGAAGTGTAATGGTTTCACAACTGTTTTGCTTGCAGTCGAGACTCACATATGGCAAGTTTAAAGAGTGGACGCTAAGGTCTGAAGGAAAACTGGGTAAGGCTAAGGCCCCACGTAGTGGGCTGCAACAAAAAACCACATCGTGATTTTTCCTGCAGCGCTTTTCACAGAGTCCGCAGAGTTTTCCTCTGTGGACTTTCTGCTTCATTTATACCTATAGGGAAACCGCCGGCGTTTCCGTAGGTTAATTGACATGTTGTGATTTCCAAAAATGTGATGGTTTCTGCAATGTGTGAACTAGAGTCGCTAGAATCCCATCCACTTTGCAGGGACTGTAAAACCGCGGCGTTTTTGCAGACCGAAGCGTTTACTCCCTGTGGGGCTCCGGCCTAAGAACACATGTGTTTTACCTGAGGAGGTTGCTCCACTACAGACACTTATCCCGTATATACAGGATGTGTCACATCGCTGTGTGTCCAACCACTGCATCCTCCATGTGAATGAAGCGCTCGTGTGACTGGTGCTTTACTCACTTCTATGGGGTTTGCCAGAGATTGCAGTCCTATAACAGTGAATGAAGTGCTGGTCACACAAGAACACTGGCACTTCATTCACAAGGAGGCTTCTAGTTCCCTGTTCTCCTAAACTCCTATGACTGCCAAGTAGTGTGACACTTACCCCCTATCCTCTGGACAAGAGTCTCTAATGGGACAACCACTTTAACACCATACTGATATCACCCAACTTGGTTGTCCAAGTAAAAAAGACTTTTAACAATTTACAGAGAGGAACAACTCTAGAATAGATAGACGGTTGTCACATTTATGTCTACATTTGAGTAGAAACAGACACAAAAACAAAATCATATTGTTTAGTGCAATCTCTTAAAGGATACTGCCAAAATTACACACAATGCTCAAGATAAAATACACATACCTATAAGCAATCATAAAATATAACAATAAAAGGAAAATGGTGAAAGGTCATATAACAAAAAGTGGGCTGTAATATGTCAAATAAAACCAGCACATAGTATACAACCCATAATACAATAAATAATAAGTGCATACAGTCAGGGGGTAGAAAAATATAGTACAATGGCACATACAGACCTAAAGCACTGGTACTCTTGTAAGTTGGTATACTATGTGCTGGTTTTATTTGACATGTGTCATGTGACTTTTCACCATTTTATGTTATATTTTATGAAGTGCTTTATATAGATGTGTGTATTACTAGGAGTTTTGTGCATAATTTTGGTTGTAATATTTAAGTAGTCAAAATAGGATCCTTTCAGCTTATTGCCGAGAAAGCTCTCACACTGCAGGGAATGTCCTCATAAAGACCAAGTTTTTGACAGGGTTTGCATAATCTACAGCCCTTTTCCGTTTGGTTCACAGAATTTATCCTATCAAACCAGTATTAGGTCCAGTATAGGCTGGGATAGTATAGGATGGGATGGTATAGGATGGGATGGTATAGGATGGGATGGTATAGGATGGGATGGTATAGGATGGGATGGTATAGGATGGGATGGTATAGGGTGGGATGGTATAGGATGGGATGGTATAGGATGGGATAGTATAGGATGGGATGGTATAGGATGGGATGGTATAGGATGGGATGGTATAGGATGGGATAGTATAGGATAGGATGGTATAGGATGCGATGATATAGGATGGGATGGTATAGGATGGGATAGTATAGGATGGGATGGTATAGAATGGGATGGTATAGGATGGGATGGTATAGGATGAGATGGTATAGGATGGGATGGTATAGGATGGGATAGTATAGGATGGGATGGTATAGGATGGGATGGTATAGGATGCGATGGTATAGGATGGGATGGTATAGGATGGGATGGTATAGGATGGGATGGTATAGGATGAGATGGTATAGGATGGGATGGTATAGGATGGGATGGTATAGGATGGGATGGTATAGGATGGGATGGTATAGGATGGGATGGTATAAGATGGGATGGTATAGGATGGGATGGTATAGGATGGGATGGTATAGGATGCGATGGTATAGGATGGGATGGTATAGGATGGGATAGTATAGGATGGGATGGTATGGGATGGGATAGTATGGGATGGTATAGGATGGGATGGTATAGGATGGGATGGTATGGTATAGGATGGGATAGTATGGGATGGTATAGGATGCGATGATATAGGATGGGATGGTATAGGATTGGATGGTATAGGATGGGATAGTATAGGATAGGATGGTATATGATGGGATGGTATAGGATGGGATAGTATAGGATGGGATGGTATAGGATGGGATGGTATAGGATGGGATGGTATAGGATGGAATGGTATAGGATGGGATAGTATGGGATGGTATAGGATGGGATGGTATAGGATGGGATGGGATAGGATGGGATAGTATAGGATGGGATGGTATAGGATGGGATGGTATAGGATGGGATAGTATAGGATGGAATGGTATAGGATGGGATAGTATGGGATGGTATAGGATGGGATGGTATAGGATGGGATGGTATAGGATGGGATAGGATGGGATAGGATGGGATGGTATAGGATGCGATGGTATAGGATGGGATGGTATAGGATGGGATAGTATAGGATGGGATGGTATAGGATGCGATGATATAGGATGGGATGGTATAGGATGGGATAGTATAGGATGGGATAGTATAGGATGGGATGGTAATGGTATAGGATGGGATGGTATAGGATGGGATGGTATAGGATGGGATGGTATAGGATGGGATGGTATAGGATGGGATGGTATAGGATGGGATGGTATAGGATGGGATGGTATAGGATGGGATGGTTATAGGATGCGATGGTATAGGATGGGATGGTATAGGATGGGATAGTATAGGATGGAATGGTATAGGATGGGATAGTATGGGATGGTATAGGATGGGATGGTATAGGATGGGATGGATAGGATGGGATGGGATAGGATGGGATAGGATGGGATGGTATAGGATGCGATGGTATAGGATGGGATGGTATAGGATGGGATAGTATAGGATGGGATGGTATAGGATGCGATGATATAGGATGGGATGGTATAGGATGGGATAGTATAGGATGGGATGGTATGGTATAGGATGGGATAGTATGGGATGGTATAGGATGGGATAGTATGGGATGGTATAGGATGCGAAGATATAGGATGGGATGGTATAGGATGCGATGGTATAGGATGGGATGGTATAGGATGGGGTAGTATAGGATGGGATGGTATAGGATGCGATGATATAGGATGGGATGGTATAGGATGGGATAGTAAAGGATGGGATGGTATGGTATAGGATGGGATAGTATGGGATGGTATAGGATGCGATGATATAGGATGGGATGGTATAGGATGGGATGGTATAGGATGGGATAGTATAGGATGGGATAGTATAGGATGGGATGGTATAGGATGCGATGATATAGGATGGGATGGTATAGGATGGGATAGTAAAGGATGGGATGGTATGGTATAGGATGGGATAGTATGGGATGGTATAGGATGCGATGATATAGGATGGGATGGTATAGGATGGGATGGTATAGGATGGGATAGTATAGGATAGGATGGTATAGGATGCGATGATATAGGATGGGATGGTATAGGATGGGATAGTATAGGATGGGATGGTATAGGATGGGATGGTATAGGATGGGATGGTATAGGATGGGATAGTATAGGATGGGATGGTATAGGATTGGATATATGATTTGGTTTGTTAAAGAGGAGCTGTGAGCTCTACTGAAATGTCTTAGTAAATACTTGCATTCTCAGTGAAATAACATTACTGGAACGTCGTTTCTTAGAATTTTGCGTTTGCATTTCCTTTTTTACTCCTCCTGGAAGTATGTAAGGAAACTGACACCTTAGTGTTTTTTTTGTTCCAATTGTCAATCTACAGAGCCTGGCACTGGCTACTCAGTGATGAGTTACATAACTTTGGTATATACCCTGTTCACAAGGGAATGGCAATGCCAAGTTGTCAATTTATTCATAAGAGGAATAACAGAGGAATGAGATAGTACAGACTTCAAAGAAAAGATGCTCTAACATAGTTATCTGATGGGGATTACAAGTATTTACTAAGACAGACATGTCAGGATGGGTGGCAGCTCTTTAAATATTCTTCATAAGTCATCTCTGGTGTATTTTTTTTTTTTTTCCAAGATGGCGCCGCTGCAGTGGAAGCCTGTTTCAGCAGCTCTGAATCTCTTTTGCTGCTGTAACACACTGAATTTCCCCATTGTGGGACTATTAAAGGACTTATTATTATTATTATTATTATTATTATTATTATTATTATTTCTTTCTGGGTGGCAACCGGGTGCAAAAACAGACATTATTTAATAGGATTGTTAAATACAGGCATAGGACATCACAATGACTTCTATGTAATGATGATTTCTCCATTGTACTTTTCCTCTCTCATCTGTCCTAAAATTTTATGAATAAATTGACAACTGGGCGTAACCATTCTCCTTCTCAAAGTAGTGTTTCCCTATATAGTCTTGCACTGGTAACACTGATTGGACAGTGTCAGACTCTGTAGGGATACACACCCATTTGACAAGGGGAACGGTACAATAAAATATTACAGAATTATGGGGAATAATACCTAAGGAAACGCTGGCGGTTTCCCTATAGTTTTAATGGAAGCAGAAAGTCCGCAGAGGAAACCTAAAAAAGCACTGCAGTTGCGGTTTTTCCCGCAGCACTTTTTTGCTGCGACCTACTATGGACTGTCATGTATATAGCCCCATTCATATGAATTGATTTTCATCCGTCACATGGCCATGAAAGTTGTGTGTGTGAATAGAGCTTTAGCTAGATGCGTATAGCTGTAGTGGTCCGTATTAAAGATAAAACATGTCCGCATTTCATCAGTATGTCTTCCACAGATTCGGAAATAGACTAGTATGATCCCAGACACTTGTATGGGTGAGACTGTGCTGGAAATACGGACACAAATAAGATCTGCTCCATATTTTGAGGATGGTCAGAAACTGCCCTGTAAAACAACGGATATGCGTATGGGGCCATAGAAATGAACAGGTCCATATCCTATCTGGATCTATAATTGTGGACAATATACTGATAACAACCACGGTTGTGTGCATGGGGCTGTAAATCTAAAATTGTTTCTATAAATAAAAGTGTATGAAGGAATGTACTGGAAAATACATTTCCATCCAGCATGAATAATGTGCTGGGAGTCAATGAGAAGCCGCAGATAGATATAATAGACGGAGCCTGGTGTTTTGGGTATGGAAGCGTCTCCCCTTGTGTGGATAAAGAATGGCAGCTTTGTTATTGTGCATATGGAAACCAGAATGGATGACCTGAGTTTGGAGCAGAACACTGCTTCTTCCTGTCCCTCTCAGTGTGGAAGAGCCTGCTGTTCATGAACCTGCCTGGTGTGGCGAGCCTTTCACCACCAAAGGCTCTCAGTCCCTTTTCAGTCTCACATTGGCACCAAAACATTTCCTCGTAGGGAACATCTTAATGTGCTTTTCAAAGCCCTTGGGAAAGGGGGCAGGGAGGAAGGCTTCTTCACTGTAGCTAATGTGCTTGAAAGTCTCTCTTTTTATTTCTTTTGTTGCTTTTTATACTCCAAACAAAACCCCCCCGAGAGTCCAGTCTGACAACATCTATTCAGGATTTTCTGTGCACATAAGCTCTGACCGTCACAATGTGACCTGCCTATACAGACTTTGTGAATCATGGGCCATTTTACGTTTCACACAGGAGAAAAGCAATGCATTTCTCATGCAAACCCAAATTGTAGCAAAAAAAAAAAAATTTCTATTCTTTTGTAATAGTTTTAAAAACATTGTTGTACATCTTTGTACAGTGTCCCACAGAGACTTCCTTACAAAAAAAAAAAGTTGGAAAATACACAAGACAAAATGGAAAGCACGGTTGGATTTTTCAGTGTTCACTTTGTGTAGTGAGTGCTCAATTTCTGCTGCTTATTCTGAACAGTAATGGCCATTAGGCAGAACCCTCCTTGTAATTGCAATTTAAAGATCTAGAACCTTCTACGGAGATGCGTAATTGCAGTATTTGCTTTAGCTTTGTGACTATTATCTGCAAATACATCCTCAGCAGTGCTAAATCCTCACTGTTCCTTTGTGCAGCCTTTGCATGGCGTTATTTTACTTGATGCTCCTTGTATCACAGTTAATTACATGCAGAAAATCTGTAATCTGTGGACAAACTACATTTCCCATGATTCATCTGCCTACTCTCACTCTCTATATACCCCATCCCTTCTCCACTCTCCCCTGCAATGGAATTACAGGTAATAAATCACACATCTGAGGTCACGTGCTGTTGTAAGGTCTGGTTTGCTGGCTGAACTGCTCACAGGGAGGGGTAGTGAGCTTGCAAGTGAAACGTCACAGCTAAAGCCATTGACCTGAAAATAAAGCAGATAAATGGTGCTGAATTGAAACAGGATATATATTAGGAAGTGCTTTGTATTGATCCATCCTGTTATTTGGCTCATATTTAAAAAAAAAACTGGATAACCCCTTTAGGCTAAGGCCCCACATTGTGGAAAAGCTGCTTTTTTAGATGCAGATTTTGCTGTAGCTACAAAAGAAATGGAAATATCTAATATGCTCTTATACTTCTACCTTCTACCCAATCCACTCCTGGCTTGGATCAAAAAATTGCAGCAAAATCTGTTGGGGCCTCAGCCTCAAGTGTGATTTCTTTGATAGTGGTCCTAGTTAAAGTTTATTCACACATGGCAGATTTGATGCAGAAACTTCTGTAACTGAAACCCAGTTTCATAAATTCAGATGTATAGAACAATTCTAGATATTTCTGCTACAAATCTGCAGCATCTAAAGTGTCCTTTATAGATAATTCTTAAAGGGTAAAATCCACCTTAGAACACCACTAGATTCTATCATTTATATTTGGTTTCTCTAATTGTCCCTTTTTGACCATCTGAAATTTTCGGAGGTGTAAAAACTAATATGTATACAAATTAGAGGCATAAAGCAGAAAATGTAGACTCTCTGCGTGCTGCCATATTTTGTCCCTGTATTCTACCATATTACAGAGATACTCCTCCTAAAGGCAGTGCCTGAAAGAGATAATAGTTCTATGATATGGCATCTGAAATTGGAGGCATACAATGGAATAGCATCACCATATTAAGATTTTTGTTTGGTCCCAAAAAATTTTTTTTGCACTACTTTTTGTTAGGAAACTAGCTGATGACATATCACGGTGTGCAACAGAAGTCTGGGCCACAAAGTATTTGCAGCTGAACCTAAAGAAAACAGAAGAAAGCTGTGTTATGTTTGCCTACTGTGAAGATAATCATAATGTATGGAATGAGCTCAGAAACCACTATTGGGTGTGGGAAGGTTTAAGATGATTCACTATGCAGCAATGCCAGGCAAGTGAATAGCCAAGGATGCTGACACTGCATAGCAATACCAATTCATACATATAGCAGCACAGTGTGGCCTAGACCAGACTGTTATATGGACAGGACAGCACAGTGTGGCCTAGACCAGACTGTTATATGGACAGGACAGCACAGTGTGGCCTAGACCAGACTGTTATATGGACAGGACAGCACAGTGTGGCCTAGACCAGACTGTTATATGGACAGGACAGCACAGTGTGGCCTAGACCAGACTGTTATATGGACAGGACAGCACAGTGTGGCCTAGACCAGACTGTTATATGGACAGGACAGCACAGTGTGGCCTAGACCAGACTGTTATATGGACACGACAGCACAGTGTGGCCTAGACCAGACTGTTATATGGACAGGACAGCACAGTGTGGCCTAGACCAGACTGTTATATGGACAGGACAGCACAGTGTGGCCTAGACCAGACTGTTATATGGACACGACAGCACAGTGTGGCCTAGATCAGACTGTTATATGGACAGGACAGCACAGTGTGGCCTAGACCAGACTGTTATATGGACAGGACAGCACAGTGTGGCCTAGACCAGACTGTTATATGGACATGACAGCACAGTGTGGCCTAGACCAGACTGTTATATGGACATGACAGCACAGTGTGGCCTAGACCAGACTGTTATATGGACACGACAGCACAGTGTGGCCTAGACCAGACTGTTATATGGACATGACAGCACAGTGTGGCCTAGACCAGACTGTTATATGGACACGACAGCACAGTGTGGCCTAGACCAGACTGTTATATGGACATGACTGCACAGTGTGGCCTAGACCAGACTGTTATATGGACAGGACAGCACAGTGTGGCCTAGACCAGACTGTTATATGGACATGACAGCACAGTGTGGCCTAGACCAGACTGTTATATGGACATGACAGCACAGTGTGGCCTAGACCAGACTCTTATATGGACAGGACAGCACAGTGTGGCCTAGACCAGACTGTTATATGGACACGACAGCACAGTGTGGCCTAGACCAGACTGTTATATGGACATGACAGCACAGTGTGGCCTAGACCAGACTGTTATATGGACACGACAGCACAGTGTGGCCTAGACCAGACTGTTATATGGACATGACAGCACAGTGTGGCCTAGACCAGACTGTTATATGGACACCACGGGCTGACCACTTTTTTGGACAGCACAGTGTGGCCTAGACCAGACTGTTATATGGACATGACTGCACAGTATGGCCTAGACCAGACTGTTATATGGACATGACAGCACAGTGTGGCCTAGACCAGACTGTTATATGGACATGACAGCACAGTGTGGCCTAGACCAGACTGTTATATGGACATGACAGCACAGTGTGGCCTAGACCAGACTGTTATATGGACAGCAGCCGGGGCGCCAGACTGTTATATGGACATGACTGCACAGTATGGCCTAGACCAGACTGTTATATGGACATGACAGCACAGTGTGGCCTAGACCAGACTCTTATATGGACAGGACAGCACAGTGTGGCCTAGACCAGACTGTTATATGGACAGGACAGCACAGTGTGGCCTAGACCAGACTGTTATATGGACATGACAGCACAGTGTGGCCTAGACCAGACTGTTATATGGACATGACAGCACAGTGTGGCCTAGACCAGACTGTTATATAGACACGACAGAACAGTGTGGCCTAGACCACAACAATCTTGTAACTCATAGGCTATACATACCTTGCTCTTACTGTAATAAATGTTGTATTTCGTATGAGTTTACTCATTTACACATACAAAGGTCAGGCCCTGTGACCAAGTTGTCTTGTGTATGTTGTGAAGATAATGGGATGGTTGATGTTCAATGGAAACATGGTTGTGGATGTGGTTAATCTTTACTGTAAGGGCACCACCCAGCTGTAGTAGCCTTTACATTAGGTATTTTTACTAGTAGCAGTAAATTTACTAGTGAGCATTCCATAGGTATGTATCACGTTCTTCTAGAGTACTTTTATTTGTTTAGAAAAGGCTAGCTGTTCCTCCATGTTTAGTAAGAGCTGCTCGGTCTGTACATGCCAAGACAGATAAAAAGCTACGTTTAGGAATTTAAAGGGATTGCCTGAGATTTTTTAAAAACGGGCTAAGAGCAGGAAACTGTATAAATCTGGGACCCCATATTCCAAAAACGCATCATTTTACATTACTTGCAAAGTGGATGGGATTCTGGCTGATCCCATCCACACATTGCAGAAAAAAATCTGCACCGGAAAAGCTGCGATTTCAAAAACACTTGCGCTTTTGGAACTCGCATCATGTCAATTATACCTGCGGAAACGCTGGTGTTTTCCGTATAGGTATAATAGGGGCAGAAAGTCCACAGAGGAAAACTTTGAAGACTTTCTTTGAAAAACACTGCGGAAAAAAACGCGATGTGTTTCAGCTGTGGCTCGCTATTCCGGGCCTTAGCCTTAAACACTAAAATAAATTACTTACCTTTTAAATGTCCCACCATCCTCATCCCTGAAGTGATGATACAACATTCATGGGAGTGCTGCAGGGCAGGAGCTATAGAGGGAGCTGAGGTAGCAGTTGCTCCCAAGCCCTGGACTCTTAGAGGGCCACAAAGGTCTATTTTCTCCATAAAATAAGCCAGTCTTCTTAATGGCACAAAGTAGGTGGGGGCACTTTTACAGATTTTGCACTGGGGCCCGGGAGCTTTAAAGAGGACCTTTCACCACCTCCACCCATTAGCTCTTAGGTGCTGCTCCACTAGTTTTGGTGCCTGATGTGCTATTTAATCTCTGCAATGTCAGAAGGGCGGAGTCAGGCAGGGGGCGTGATTCAGCGCTCCAATCAGAGGCAGCCAGTGTCAGAGCTCAGAATCACGCCCTTTGCCTGCTCCTGCCTGACACCGCCCTCCTGAGTCTAAGCAGCATATCAGCACCAAAACCATCAGCATTGATTGCTCGGGAATGGTGGAGACTAGAGAAGAAATTCCAACCGTGCTGGAATCAGTGGAGCAGCTATTACATAATGTAAGGAACTTGACTTGTTGGAGGTGATGAAATGTCCTAAGTTACGTCTCTGGACTGCTCCAACTAGTGACTGGTTGCAGCGGTGATGATAGAATACAGAGCACCGAGGACAGGGATTGACAGCACCATTATATATATATGATGTCATTGCTGCTAGAACGGAAAGGACCACAGTGATGTGACATTTAAAGGGCGAGTAATGGCTTTTACAATATCTGATACATAGGATAGAGGATAAATAGGTGATCTGTCTGAGTCTGACTTCTAACCCTGTGATATTATGTAATCTTTCTTTTGTACATATGATTCCACTTTTTCAGGTTTTAGCTGTAGTATTCTGAATTGTAATATTAGTTACATGTGGGTCTCTCATGCTTCTTACTGTTAGGGGCCTACAAATAAAATATGGGCCTTCACTGTAACAGGATTTGTATGGTGAGAACATCTCCTGGCTGCTATGGTGTATTTGGTTTACTGAGGAGTGATAGGGACTCAGCACTTATCAGACTTCCTTACTCCTGTATCTTCTGATGGATTCCATCTGGAAGGTCAAGGGGGAACATCTGGATCTCTGCTTCAGACATGAGAACTAATCCGGAGGCTGGAGGGGGGCCGATCACAACCTAACAGTAGAGCCAAAATTTGTGTATGCACATTGATATGTGGTTTGTGTGATTTGACTTTTTCTGCTCAGCAGCCTGTCCTTGGCAGTAAGCTGCGTGCGTTATAATGGCTTTGAACTCCTCTGCCATTGACGGTTTGTCCTCCAGCCCTTGTCTGCTAGACAGCTCAAAACGTGTAATGCCATCTGCTGAAAGTCAAGTCAAACAGCTTATATTTTACAAGATTTAGAAGGATTCCGCTTCCTCCGATGACACAAAATCTTATTTATTGCGTGTTTATTATTACTTACTGTCTTATGAGGATATTTAGTTGAACTGTTAAGAGCTCTGTATAAAAGTATTTGCAAATGTCACAATATAGTGCAACAAAATGTCCATGGTCATAGAGCACTAGCTGAGCTCCTCTAGTACAGAGCAAATACCACGTGTATGGACCTGGCATGGTGGTATTTGGATTACATATTATAAAGTAGTGTGCACTTTGGGATCTTCCATTAGGAAGATTTTTATCCGCAGGTATAATTGACAAAAATGCTTGCATTTTTGAAAGCCACAGCTTTTCCGCTGCAGATTTGTATCTCCTATGTTATTCCTATACTATTCCTTCCCTGATAGGCACTAGATACGCTCCAGCCAATAAGTCATGCACATGTAGGTGCACCTGAAATGAAATCGACACTATTTAGGGTCTGGCATTAATTTCTAGTATAACTCATGCCAGTTTTTTTGCGTGAGTTTTAATATATCTGATGGATGGGGCACCCCCTGACCACCTAGCCTGCCCTACTCCACCCACCGTCTAAAAAAAATGCACGTGGGGCTTATTTTTTGCTTCTTTGCAGGAGCAGCCCAGTTAGTAAATGGGGCCAATCTATGTCAAACAATGGAGGTAACCAGCTCGATTTTATATAATAAAATACAGTCCATATATCAGCAGTATTTCCTGGACGGCACACTATGTTAACTATGATGTTGTGAGTTACTGGCTCATTGTGGGACTCCTGTCATGTACTGTAATCATGGTGGGAAAGTAGTCCCACGGTAGTGGCCGTGACTCACAGTAGATAACTATAATACGGTGTTGTCGGGGAAATATTGCTGATATACAGACTATATATTTCCGACCATAAAAGACTGTGTGCAGCTATCCTAAATGTATAGAAATAACAATCTTGTGTCACATCACAAAACTGTAATAAATAGTTACTCCGACCAAACGTCTGTTTATGTTGATTTTTGACTTCCGCATTATGAAAATAGTTTCAGTGAGGGTCACAATTGACACTTTATGTAAGGCCCGGTTCACATCTGCGTTTGGGTTTCCGTTCGGGGAGTCCGCTTGGGGACCAACTGAATGGAAGCCTATACGCATAAAAAGCGGTTTACCTGGGAAACCTGCAGACCCCATAGACTAGTGCTGCAAGCATATTTCAAGTGGAATGGGGGACGAAATCCCTGAATGGTCACTGAACGCTAGTGTGACCAAAGTCTTAGACGTTCTTAATGTGTCTTAGTACTGAGAATCGAGTGTAAAGCATGTTGTGTAACTCCTGCCAAAGACTGCTCATAGTCATTCAAAGTATGGACAGCTGAGATGAAAGGCATAGGGGCCTCCTCCATAAGGAATAGAGCTAGAGAGGGTTTGCTGGGCACACCGGGCCCTGCCTCCAGGTTATCATAGCCTCTACTACAGGTAGATCTTAGCAGGCTCAGCAGGTGCTCAGTCACATCAAAGTCAAGCCATTTGCTTATTTTGTTCATCTCTCCCCAAAACACATGCCTTAAAGCGATCAAACCCTTGAGTATATCAGGGCTCCACCATGCCGTGCTCGTATGTCTCTCTGCTCAGGCAATGTCCACAGCAATGCGCTGTTTGTTCTTCTCCTTTGAAAAGCCTTGAATCAATATTTTGCCTCCACTAAAAGTAAAGTTTAACTTTTCTGATTTTGACAGCTTTGATGGTTCATGATGTAGAGGAAAATATGTCTATTTTACATCAATGTGCTTTTCTGATATTAGCATTTCATTACATATAAGCAGTTCGGAGATATACAGTGCCTTGCGAAAGTATTCGGCCCCCTTGAACTTTTCAACCTTTTGCCACATTTCAGGCATCAAACATAAGGATATCAAATTTTAATTTTTGGGTGAAGAATCAACGACAAGTGGGACACAAATGTGAAGTGGAACGAAATTTATTGGATATTTTAAACTTTTGTAAAAAATAAAAAAATAAAAAGTGGGGTGTGCGATATTATTCGGCCCCTTTACTTTCAGTGCAGCAAACTCACTCCAGAAGTTCAGTGAGGATCTCTGAATGATCCAATGTTGTCCTAAATGACTGATGATGATAAATATAATCCACCTGTGTGTAATCAAGTCTCTGTATAAATGCAGCTGCTCTGTGATAGTCTCAGGGTTCTGTTTAAAGCGCAGAGAGCATCATGAAGACCAAGGAACACACCAGGCAGGTCCGTGATACTGTTGTGGAGAAGTTTAAAGCCGGATTTGGATACAAAAAGATTTCCCAAACTTTAAACATCTCAAGGAGCACTGTGCAAGCGATCATATTGAAATGGAAGGAGTATCAGACCACTGCAAATCTACCAAGACCCGGCCGTCCCTCTAAACTTTCATCTCAAACAAGGAGAAGACTGATCAGAGATGCAGCCAAGAGGCCCATGATCACTCTGGATGAACTGCAGAGATCTACAGCTGAGGTGGGAGAGTCTGTCTATAGGACAACAATCAGTCGTACACTGCACAAATCTGGCCTTTATGGAAGAGTGGCAAGAAGAAAGCCATTTCTCAAAGATATCCATAAAAAGTCACCTGGGAGACACCAAACATGTGGAAGAAGGTACTCTGCTCAGATGAAACCAAAATCCAACTTTTTGGCCACAATGCAAAACGATATGTTTGGCGTAAAAGCAACACAGCTCATCACCCTGAACACACCATCCCCACTGTCAAACATGGCGGTGGCAGCATCATGGTTTGGGCCTGCTTTTCTTCAGCAGGGACAGGGAAGATGGTTAAAATTGATGGGAAGATGGATGGAGCCAAATACAGGACCATTCTGGAAGAAAACCTGTTGGAGTCTGCAAAAGACCTGAGACTGGGATGGAGATTTATCTTCCAACAAGACAATGATCCCAAACATAAAGCAAAATCTACAATGGAATGGTTCACAAATAAACGTATCCAGGTGTTAGAATGGCCAAGTCACAGTCCAGACCTGAATCCAATCGAGAAGCTGTGGAAAGAGCTGAAAACTGCTGTTCACAAACGCTCTCCATCCAACCTCACTGAGCTCCAGCTGTTTTCCAAGGAAGAATGGGCAAGAATTTCAGTCTCTCCATGTGCAAAACTGATAGAGACATACCCCAAGCGACTTGCAGCTGTAATCGCAGCAAAAGGTGGCGCTACAAAGTATTAACTTAAGGGGGCTGAATAATTTGGCACGCCCCACTTTTCAGTTTTTTACTTTAAAAAAAGTTTAAAATATCCAATAAATTTTGTTCCACTTCACGATTGTGTCCCACGTGTTGTTGATTCTTCACCAAAAAATTTAAATTTTATATGTTTATGTTTGAAGCCTGAAATGTGGCAAAAGGTTGAAAAGTTCAAGGGGGCCGAATACTTTCGCAAGGCACTGTATTTAAAGTGTAGAACATTAGTCACGTTTCCCCGTTTATAAAAGCAGCTGTCACCAGTAACGTAACGGTCTATTCAGACATTTTGGTCATAATGAACGTTATGCATCAATTTTTGCAGAATTGGCACAAAAATAATTAAATAAATGGGTTTTACCACTAATGACCTATCCTATTGATAGGAAATAAGTGTCTGATTCCTGTGTGTCCAACTGCTGCTCCCAGCAGTCACAAGTGATGTTACCCATTGGATTAGAGTGGGGGTGTGCATACTCAGACAATACTCCATCCACTTTTATGGGACTTCCGAAATGGCTAACTCGATCAGTCCCATAGAAGTCAATGGAATGGTGACCAGGCATGCCCAGCACTTTTGTTTTCACGAGGCACTTGTGGATCCTGTCCTTGTGATCATTGAGAATCTCAGCAGTCAGTAGCCCAGCGATCGGATACTTATCCCCTATCTGTGGATGTGAAATACTTAAACAAAAACTTTAACACTACATGCATAAGCAGCTTAGGTGAGTCCAGTGCTTGGATTGCAGAGGACAAGGTGTCCCATGTCCATAGAGATGTATTGAAGTGTCAGAATCACTGGTTCAAATGCTCTTATTTATCTCTCTGGAGAAGGACATCATATACTTGCCCTGCTCTTTAGCTAAAAACAGGCATAAACGGAAAACACCAGCATTTCCTTAGGTTTAATTGACATGCTGAGATTGCCAAAAACGGAAATCTGGATTTCCTCATGCTTCGTGGTAACGAATCGCATATTGTTCAAAATGGCTGCTGCACATGTTGGGACATGGGGCAAGGAACTCTGGGAATGCGGGATCACCCACAATGTCATGTGTGCAACCTATCAGCAGCCAGCCCTGTGATGTCACATCCCTTTAACCCCTTCTCGAGCGCCCACAGCTTGTTTGACCGCTGCATCCAAGGTGTTAAAACCCCCAATAGGTTATGGAGCAGGGTGTTAGCTGTAACCGACACCTAACACCCTGCTCCATAACCGATCCGGGGTTTGGCTGCGGCATCCAAGGGGTTCCGCCATTTTACCGCCCACCACGGCTCTCTGCAGACAGGAAATAGCTGTTTATTCGCCGTGGTTTAATTCAGATCGAATAGAATCGAGAAATTGGTGAGGTTGCCGAATCGAATTTTTGAAAACTTCGCTCATCTCTAATCACAGTTGTGGATATTTTTCTGCAATATGTGGATGGGATTTGCTAGGACTATAAAGCGCTGTGGTTTTTGCCGCAGCGTTTATGCCACGTGGGGCTTCAGCCTCTAACTGTGTTCTAGTGCTGCAGCTTACATTTGCAACACATGTTCAGTGCACTGGGGACATGGTCACACCTGCTGAAGCACCTCTTTTGTGGTCTACACCCAGAGCCACCCTCAAGACAGTAAGACTAACATGTCCTATGAAAGCAATTTGCAGCAACTGCAATAGAGGTCCGGCATATGTTACCCTGGAATAAAAGTTGAATTTCTCAGCAGCAAGATTGCACTATCACATAAGACAAGTATGTGAGTAGCTGTCCCTATAGTAGCAGATTAGTGGCTTATAAGTGGTTTTGGTGGTGGTAGACTCCCTTTTAAAGCTACAGAATTTCTTTAACACAAACCACATCATTGTAGATCACAGCTTTCTTGAGAATTTAGAACTTGAGTCTCAAGGGCACATTGTGGTCCCACCCCCATAATTATACCATGTGACAACATACTGACGATGCCTATAATTTACAGTCATGGCCAAAAGTTTTGAGAATGACACAAATATTCTATTTTCACATGATCTGCTGCCCTCTGGTTTTTATGTGTGTTTGTCAGATGTTTTTTATCACATACAGAAATATAATTGCATTCATATTATGAGTAACAGAAGCTTATATTGACAGTTAGAATGAGTTAATGCAGCAAGTCAATATTTGCAGTGTTGACCCTTCTTCTTCAGGACCTCTGCAATTCTCCCTGGCATGCTCTCAATCAACTTCTGGACCAAATCCTGACTGATAGCAGTCCATTCTTGCAGAATCAATGCTTTAATTTTGTCTGAATTTGTTGGTTTTTGTTTGTCCACCCGTCTCTTGATGATTGACCACAAGTTCTCAATGGGATTAAGATCTGGGGAGTTTCCAGGCCATGGACCCAAAATCTCTATGTTTTGTTCCCTGAGCCATTTAGTTATCACCTTTGCTTTATGGCAAGGTGCTCCATCATGCTGGAAAAGGCATTGTTGAGCGCCAAACTGCTCTTGGACGGTTGGGAGAAGTTGCTCTTGGAGGACATTCTGGTACCATTCTTTATTCATGGCTGTGTTTTTAGGCAAGACTGTGAGAGAGCCGATTCCCTTGGCTGAGAAGCAACCCCACACATGAATGGTTTCAGGATGCTTTACAGTTGGCATGAGACAAGACTGGTGGTAGCGCTCACCTCTTCTTCTCCGAATAAGCTGTTTTCCAGATGTTCCAAACAATCGAAAAGGGGATTCATCAGAGAAAATGACTTTACCCCAGTCCTCAGCAGTCCACTCCCTGTACCTTTTGCAGAATATCAGTCTGTCCCTGATGTTTTTTCTGGAGAGAAGTGGCTTCTTTGCTGCCCTCCTTGAGACCAGGCCTTGCTCCAAGAGTCTCCGCCTCACAGTGCGTGCAGATGCACTCACACTTGCCTGCTGCCATTCCTCAGCAAGCTCTGCACTGCTGGTAGCCCGATCCCGCAGCTGAAACACTTTTAAGAGACGGTCCTGCCGCTTGCTGGTCTTTCTTGGGCGCCCTGGAGCCTTTTTGGCACCAATGGAACCTCTCTCCTTGAAGTTCTTGATGATGCGATAGATTGTTGACTGAGGTGCAATCTTTCTAGCTGCAATACTCTTCCCAGTTAGGCCATTTTTGTGCAGTGCAATGATGACTGCACGTGTTTCTTTAGAGATAACCATGGTTAACAGAAGAGAAACAATGATGGCAAGCACCAGCCTCCTTTTAAAGTGTCCAGTGGTGTCATTCTTACTTAATCATGACAGATTGATCTCCAGCCCTGTCCTCATCAACACCCACACCTGTGTTAATGGAGCAATCACTGAAACGATGTTAGGTGGTCCTTTTAAGGCAGGGCTGCAATGATGTTGAAATGTGTTTTGGGGGATAAAGTTCATTTTCTAGGCAAATATTGACTTTACAAGTAATTGCTGTTAAGCTGATCACTCTTTATAACATTCTGGAGTATATGCAAATTGCCATTAGAAAAACTGAAGCAGTAGACTTTGTAAAAATTAATATTTGTATCATTCTCAAAACTTTTGGCCATGACTGTACTATGGTAAAAATAAAGTCAAAAGGCACAGGTTTAAAGTTTAACTCTATTGCTGACAGGGTATCTCTAGTGCCTGGGACTATAATGTTAAGCCGTTATGATCAGGGCAGTCAGTGGGTTAACCCATGATATCTAGTGACTTCAGCGGTAACCAGTTACATCATTGAAGATGGTAGTATTATGAATATGTGGTTGTATGGACTGGTGAAGATGCAGCAACCCTATGCAACATTGGCATCTATTTCCCAGGGTTCCTCAGTCTTCTTCCAGAGTAATAAATTTAAAGTATAGAAGTCATTCTGCAAATTAAATTTCAGCCACATGTAGCTGGAGACATGTAAAGCAATCTACTTTAATTGTCATCGATTTTAGTTTCAATTCTCCCCCTCGAATTGCAGTTTCATTAATCTCCTGAGCTCTATGTTGAGTACATTGAGGTACTATCAGCAGATCAAAGTATATAAAGACATATAAATGGAATATGCAACTCCAGGGGAATGAGGTCTTGTTGGTGGAGGAATCCTTGCAGATTAACATTTACTAATATTTGCACTAAATCTTAAATAACTTCCGAATGTACTCTCTAAAAATCAGTCCTCGGGCTGACGTCTCAGGGCTAGTGCTGACTGCATGGATGCTTAGCTATATAAGAGAGGATAGAGAGTATGAGAATGATCCATAACAGCTACATTCCATTATAAATCATCTAATTTGTCCATTTATATATTATAGCATTTATATTAACATCTGGGTATTGCATAACAGTAGTCACTATGTATCCGAAAACTGCTTAGAATTATATAAAATAATAAAAAAGTAAAACCACCCCCTCTGCGGTTCGGCTGCACCTTAGTTACCTGTCTCTGTATCTAATACTAGAGTGATGGCGCTCCGACATAGGAATGTGACAACTGCATCTGCACCTACAGTATATAAACCAATAAAGCCAGTGATCGCAGCAGTTCCATACCCGTGTCAGGACATCATTGCATGTTTTTTTACTTTATACCATTCTAACCATTTTTAGGCTAAGGCCCCCCCGTAGCGATCAGCAAACCAAAAAGTGCTGTGAGAAAACTGCGTCGGAAGCGCATCGCGGTTTTTCCCGCAGCGCTTTTCACAGAAAGTTTGCAGAGTTTTCCTCTATGGACTTTCTGCTTCCATTATACCTATACCATCGAAGTTTCCGTAGGTATAATTGACACACTGCGATTTCCAAAACTGCAACGGTTTTGGAAATTGCAGCATTTCTGCTGCACATATTTTTCTGCAAAGTGTGGATAGGATGGGCCCCAGCCTTAAAGTCTTTTTGGACACTTTCCATGTGAGACTTTTATGTCACATCAATAAATAAAGAATAAATGTTTAAGTATCAGAAGTAGGACTACTGCGAACCTCACTGATCTTACAAAAAGCCAAATATGTGATGTGTTAGGGATCAAGCACACTTGTGTTGTATAGACCATAGTATGGTCCCAATAGGCTGCTATTCACGGTGGCTCAGTGGTTAGCACTGCAGCCTTACAGCACTGGAGTCCTGGGTTTGTATCCTACTAAGGACAACATCTGCAAGGAGTTTGTATGTTCTCCCCGTGTTTGTGTGGGTTTCCCCCCACTCTCCAAAGACATACTGATAGGGAATGTAGATTGTGAACCCTATATGGAACAGTGACTGACAATGTCTGTAAAGTGCTGCGGAATATGATGGCGCTATATAAGTAAGCATAATAAATACTTTCCGTTTGTTCTCACAGATTCCACCAGTGTCCATAAGCAGAATATCGTGGCATGCTCCATTGCACGTCCTCCTAGAAGCAGTGCTTGTAGTGGAGAATAGGATGTCTCATGGACTAACCATATGGGCTGCACATGGGAATTTTACTGACCAACAATACAGATTTTCTCTTCTTTTTTTCTCAGTGAATTTTATGAGAAAATTCAATATACTTATCGTAATCTTGGGGGAAACCTAGGTCTGGGGATTCATCGCAAAATAACCGAAACTGAAAGTCAGCTCAATTACGTAATGTGAACTTGTTCCTATTGATTATTTCATTGATGTTGCATCCACGCCATCCGCTCTCACACTGCCATTGGCTAAGTGTACGCTATCAGGATCACTGATATGTGAGTGAATGAAACTAAAATTCAGTGGCACGGCGTGGTCTATAAATAGTGGGCAGGGCATGTAAAAAGGGGAGTGTTCTTATTGTAATTGAGGTAAAAGGTTCAGTTAATCCTGATCACCCTGATCCATAATGGCCCAGCCTTCGGGAATCCAGCTGTCAGGGTTAAATTACTCTGTAGCGCCACCACTCTGCACTGAGTTTGTCCATATAATGCACGGATGTGTTAGGATCTGCAAAGACATCCGCTGTTTTGGTTATTTATTGGAAATCAGCAATGAGAGACTTAACTCAATTAATTCAGAATTCCCTAATAAGTATTAAAGTACCTTTGTAGATCAGAGAACCCTTCTGACTGTCAAGGAACATACATCCTGGGCTCTATTTGTCTTGTGTTATTACTGGTAACATGTCCCAGTGACTTATTGTATCAGATGGATGCAAATATTCACTTCCTGGCGATGAATTTACTGCATCGATAAGACCATTTCCCCTTTCTTATGCCATGAGGTTTTCTGCTTCGCCAGGGCCTGAGTAATTGAAGTTGCAGTAAATTCAGGCACGTTGCGGTCGCTGTTTGGCATCACATACCATAGCTGTGCACATCCTTTGATCGTAACACCTAGCCTCCTCCCACACATTCTGTAGCTCCTCAGTGTACAGGAACGTTATTGTTTCTTTCTCTGTAGAAGTCAATGTATTTGGGCTTGGTACGAGTCCAGCACATATCTTATGGCTTACTAACCGGTGCGCAGTCAGTTAGGACAAAGCTGCTCCAGTGAGGATGTATATTCTGTAATTCTGCTGTATGTAACCTGTGGCTTCCCAGCTGTTCTCTTCCTGTACAGTTCCTAACATGTTGTGTTATCTGTTCTTTCTCAGGACCTGCAGAGCCGGTTTATTGATGACACAGCTGTAACTTCTGCTTTTAATTAAGGATAGACAATTACAGTCTCTCGTCCATTTTTTCTCAATTGCATTTTACCTCATGTACATGACAATGTCCTGTCGTTCTGTTAGGATATGTTCACACAGTGGAATTAGGTGCTGATTTTGAGGCTTTTCTACTTCATAATCCGTGCCAAAATCCACCCTGAGGCCGGGGCTCCACATTGCGAAAACGGTGCGGAAACACCGCATTGTTTTACAGTACCTGCAAAGTGGACGGGATTCTGGCTAATCCCATTCACACATTGCAGAAAAAAATCCACAGCGGAAATGCTGCGATTTCAATAACACGTTGTTATAAATCGCAGCATGTCAATTATACCTACGGAAACACTGGCGGTTTTCATATAGGTGTAATAAAAGCAGAAAATCCGCACAGGAAAACAGCGGATTTCTGTGAAAAGCGATGCGAAAAAAATGTGATGCGTTTCCGCCACGGTCTTCGCTTTTTTGGCTGCGGCTTGCTGCAGAGGGCCATAACCTGAATATGTCTCTCATTGTTTTCAATAGGAGGCAGAGATTGAATCAGGAGGCTGAAAAAAATCTTACCTTCGGTTCTGTCACTGAATCATCCACTCAGTTTATTAAACCCATTAATCTGAACTTAATTAATGAGGGAAAGCCGGAGGGGTGTAAAGTGGAGAGGAATGTGCCTAAAATTCCTCTTAATTTTCCGTTGTGTGAATAGGCCCTTGCAGAGCCATAGGCATTTTGTATACTTCTGTGCAGGAGGCCATACAGTCATGGCCAAAAGTTTTGAGAATGATACAAATATTAATTTTGACAAAGTCTACTGCTTCAGTTTTTCTAATGGCAATTTGCATATACTCCAGAATGTTATAAAGAGTGATCAGCTTAACAGCAATTACTTGCAAAGTCAATATTTGCCTAGAAAATGAACTTTATCCCCCAAAACACATTTCAACATCATTGCAGCCCTGCCTTAAAAGGACAACCTAACATCGTTTCAGTGATTGCTCCATTAACACAGGTGTGGGTGTTGATGAGGACAGGGCTGGAGATCAATCTGTCATGATTAAGTAAGAATGACACCACTGGACACTTTAAAAGGAGGCTGGTGCTTGCCATCATTGTTTCTCTTCTGTTAACCATGGTTATCTCTAAAGAAACACGTGCAGTCATCATTGCACTGCACAAAAATGGCCTAACTGGGAAGAGTATTGCAGCTAGAAAGATTGCACCTCAGTCAACAATCTATCGCATCATCAAGAACTTCAAGGAGAGAGGTTCCATTGGTGCCAAAAAGGCTCCAGGGCGCCCAAGAAAGACCAGCAAGCGGCAGGACCGTCTCTTAAAAGTGTTTCAGCTGCGGGATCGGGCTACCAGCAGTGCAGAGCTTGCTGAGGAATGGCAGCAGGCAGGTGTGAGTGCATCTGCACGCACTGTGAGGCGGAGACTCTTGGAGCAAGGCCTGGTCTCAAGGAGGGCAGCAAAGAAGCCACTTCTCTCCAGAAAAAACATCAGGGACAGACTGATATTCTGCAAAAGGTACAGGGAGTGGACTGCTGAGGACTGGGGTAAAGTCATTTTCTCTGATGAATCCCCTTTTCGATTGTTTGGAACATCTGGAAAACAGCTTATTCGGAGAAGAAGAGGTGAGCGCTACCACCTGTCTTGTCTCATGCCAACTGTAAAGCATCCTGAAACCATTCATGTGTGGGGTTGCTTCTCAGCCAAGGGAATCGGCTCTCTCACAGTCTTGCCTAAAAACACAGCCATGAATAAAGAATGGTACCAGAATGTCCTCCAAGAGCAACTTCTCCCAACCGTCCAAGAGCAGTTTGGCGCTCAACAATGCCTTTTCCAGCATGATGGAGCACCTTGCCATAAAGCAAAGGTGATAACTAAATGGCTCAGGGAACAAAACATAGAGATTTTGGGTCCATGGCCTGGAAACTCCCCAGATCTTAATCTCATTGAGAACTTGTGGTCAATCATCAAGAGACGGGTGGACAAACAAAAACCAACAAATTCAGACAAAATTAAAGCATTGATTCTGCAAGAATGGATTGCTATCAGTCAGGATTTGGTCCAGAAGTTGATTGAGAGCATGCCAGGGAGAATTGCAGAGATCCTGAAGAAGAAGGGTCAACACTGCAAATATTGACTTGCTCCATTAACTCATTCTAACTGTCAATATAAGCTTCTGTTACTCATAATATGAATGCAATTATATTTCTGTATGTGATAAAAACATCTGACAAACACACATAAAAACCAGAGGGCAGCAGATCATGTGAAAATATAATATTTGTGTCATTCTCAAAACTTTTGGCCATGACTGTAGGTTGGGACAAGCAGCAGTGTCAGAGGGTGCGCTGGTGTCAGCGTGATGTGGTCTTACTTTGCAGACCTCCAGTCTCAGACTAAAGTTCTTTGAGTCCGCCAGAGGAAATTGTTCTGAGGATTCATCTTCCATCTATACATGTACACTTTTAATTGCATCATAAATCTTGTTACCATTGCATATATGACATGTCCTGTACAAGGCTGCAGGTACACTGTCTGTTACAGGGAGTCTGTCACCAGAATCCAGCTTATCGGTCCAGCCCAGCAGATAGATTATGGTCGCATGAATCAAACATTGTTTTCCTCTTGTGAATCTGTTTTCCGAAACATCACTGTTTTTGTCAACATGCAAATGAGCTCTTTGTAGAAACAAGGGTGTTCTCCTAACTCCAACGAGGTAAGTGACAACGCCCTTGTTGCCCCAAAGAGATCACTTCCATTTGGATAAAAACAGCAATCTCTCAGCAGTTGTGACCCCAATTCACGAGGGGAAAACACTTTGATTCAGGTGACCCTAACCTATCTATCTGGGGGGCTGGCTTGATATGTTGGGTTCTGGTGAAAGACTCCCTATCATTGGGGAAACATGTTTTTAACTGAAGCAATGTTGGACTAGCCTTTATAAAGGTCTATTCTTCTCCTACCTTTACTTTTCTCCTTCTCGCCGCCGTTTGTCCAAAAAAACATTTTATTCTAATATGTAAAGCTCAGGGAGCTCCGGAGGCGTTCCCCCTGTGCTCCGATCACTCCCGCGTCATCGCCGCAACCCGCCTCCAGCGCTGCTTTTTCACGCCCTCTGCATCTTCTTCTGTTCATCTTGCATCTGCTTCTTGCTCTGTCGGCCATTTTTCTGGAGTACGCTGGTGTAAGAAACAAAAAAAAAATGGCTGCCGGAACCACTTTGAGTTCAGGCAGAGCCGACTGAGCATGCTCCGTCGGACATTTTTGTTTAGTTTCTTACACCAGTGTACTTCAGAAATATGGCCAACGGAGAAAGCAGATGCAAGATGAACGGAAGAAGATGCAGGGGCCATGAAAAAGCAGCGCTGGGGGGTGGATTGCAGCGATGACGCTGAGTGCTTGAAGCACAGGGGGAACACCCCTGGTGCGCCCCGAGCATAATTTACATATGAGAATAAAATGTATTTTTTTGGACAAATGGCGGCGAGGAGAAGAAAAGTAAAGGTAGGAGTAGAATAGCCTTTATAAAGACTATTCCAACACTGCTTCAGTTTAAAGACGTTTCCCCAATGATAGACTCCCTTTAAGCTGGCCATACACTTTAGATAACTGTGAGCCAAAAACTATCCCTCCGGACCCCCACACGCACACACGCATGCATGCTACATACCTCTGGTGGTATCTTATCTTTCCTGAGAATGAAAAATCCAGCAGCCTGATTCTTATCTAACCCATCAAGTACCATCAAGGGAGAGTCAAGAGGCCCCCATACACATTAGATTGTTTATTGGCACCAAAATCAGCAAGCTTGGCCAACATTAGTTAAAATTGTATAGCCAGCTTTAGTCAGTCTCTACAAAATAGGCCCTGTAGGTTTGACCCTAAAGTCTGCTTTAAATGGGTGGTTCTGGATCTACTGTGGTTGTTCATGGGCCCAGTGAAGATTATTATTATTTTATTTTGCTTACTTATATAGCGCCATCATATTCTGCAGCACTTTACAGACATTGGGGTCACTGTCCCATATAGGGCTCACAATCTACATTCCCTATCAATATGTCTTCGGGTGGGCAAGTCTAACTTTGCTCTTCTCTCTTTAGGCCACTTATCCTTTATTTTATTTATGCCACATTATGAGCATTTTGTAAATTCCTAAATATATGTAATATATGTAATAAGATGCCGCATTGAAGTTATAATAATTGCGATAATTCATGATTTTTGGGATTTACATAACATCTTTATACATGGGAATAAGATAATAGATTAATGTATAATCAATGACCCTGCGGTTCCGGAGAGTCATTATATGTCGGAGTTATTCTTATTATTCATGAGAGATGCCGCATTCTTTGTGCAGAAAGCTAATAATGGCTTCTTGTAGCTTATGCACATAGCTATTAGAAAATTGTACTGCTAGAAAACCCGCTAGAACAAAGACTTAATTATGTAGTGTATCATTCTGTGACTGCTTCGCCGCTATGGTCACAATTTCTGTTTGCTGCTTGGATTCTGGCTCTGCTTCTTCAGCCTTTTAATATTTGACTGGTCTCCAAGGCTGCAAATCTGGATGCCAGCCATGTTCCTTCTATTGTGGAAGTCCCATAGCAGGACAATCTCACTGCAGATCCCCTGGAGTCTTCCCCTGTTTGGATAGAGGAAGAACAGACACCAAGAGATGGTGGAAAGACTAACTATGGAAATAATAAACTTTGTAAACCCTACAAATTAGGAATGAAGACGTAGAAGTGTCTATAAAATCCCGTTTGCACTGAATGATGTATTAAGAGTCAAGTACCACAAAAATCCAAAAGAACATCATTATATGAGGAGCTTACAAGGTGCCTAATAAAGTCATGTGACATTTTATGACATCATAGGAACCACCTGCTTATAAACTGCACTACTGATGTATAAACCCCTTCCCCCACTACCCTCTCCATTGGGTAGACTAGTTTTTAGAATGTCTTCCATTCTGACAACCTGTCTTATCATTAGTTATCATAGTGGAGGTCGGGGCTAAGGAATCTGTTGCTAGCTGCTGATGGAAACCTTTGAGAATGTTAGTGTATCCCGGCATCGCTAACTCTCCTACTTGGTAGTATTTATATAAATATTTTACCTCTCGCTACCTCCCCACCTCTCTCGCTGTTGTTTTATTCATGTGCCAGGATCTTATTCCCCCGGCGTGGGATGATTCTTTTGTTGTTGAAGCCTCTCTCCTGTAATTCATGTAACTCCTTTTACCTCTGTAGGCCTGTCTTATATTGCCAGACATAACACAGAAGCAGCTAAATGCCAAGATCTACCTACTGTCTCTATCCCTAGCCTATTTACACTGTTACCTCTCCTAATGTGTCTGCATTTCTGCAGATGTTTCCTTCTTTACCTTAAAGGGGTTTTCCAGGCTAAATAATTGATACCCTATGCTTAGGATAGGTCATCAAGTAAAGATCAACAGGAGTCCAAAACCTGGCCGTGGCTGAGTGTCGGTGTGTGAGAAGGCTGCAGCGTTCACGTGAGTGCTGCAGCCTCTTTAGTACTTGCCAGCACAGCGCTGTACTTTTGTGCAGTGGCTGTGCTTGGTATCACAGCTCAGCCCATGCACTTAAATGGGACTGAGCTGCAATCAGGCCATGTGACACATGAATATGACTTTACATGGTGTGTGAAGTGGTTCCAAGGGTCCCAGGTGTCAGACCCCATAGATATTTTCTTGTCTTCAATTTAAAGGGATTGTCCAGGCAAAAATGGACATCCCTTTTAATGTTTAAATCAGCTGGGGGCAGTGAAAAAAAAAAGACGGCGGCATCTCCCGGGTTTCTTCCGACATTCTGCTGAAGCCGCTGATTGGCCTCAGTGGTCATGTGACCGCTGAGGCCAATCAGCGGCCTCAGCAGGCCTCAGGAAAAGGACCAGTGATGTCACAGGTAGTGACATTGCAGGCCCTTCGCGGTCACGTGACTTCTGAGGCCAATCAGAGGCTTCAGCAGAACTCCGGAAGACCCCGCCGAAGCAGAAGAACCAGGACACGCAGGAGGACACTGGAGCGCCGTGGAAAGGTGAGTATGCATTTTTTTATTTGTTTCACTGCCCCAGGCTGATTTAAACGTTAAAAGGGTTGTCCATTTTTCCTGGACAACCCCTTTAAGCAGATAGGGTTTCCGTTTTTCGGGTCCGTAAGTGGACATGAAGAACAGAAACCTGAATGCTAGTGTGAACCTAGCGTAAGTGATTTGGGTATGTGTAAGTAGCCTGACTGTTTTCATCTCTCCTTATGTGCTGTTGGGAGAGAGTTGAGAGGCTCCTGTATGATTAGATGGACAGGCCCGCAGGTTTGGCCAGCTTTAATCTGACCTAAGTGAACAAACTATCCCCTTTCTTTAATCCTAAAAAAGTTATCATTTTTTCGTGATAAAAAAACTTAAATAATGTTAAAGGGAGTCTGTCACCAGAACCCAGCATATTAACCAAGTCCTGCAGATAGATAGGTTAGGATCAGACAGTGTTTTCCCCTTGTGAATTGTTGTGTAACCTATCTACCTGCTTGGCCGGGTTCTGGTAACAGACGCCCTTTCTATAAAACAGTGAAATATTAACAATCCATTATTTACATATAATAAACTCTAACATCACTAAAGTTTGACATAGTTAGGCCTGGAACATAATGACATTGCTGTTTTCTATTTGCCTAGATGGATTCAGGCAATGTCTCTTTGGTTAGATTGAGTCTCATGACCTCGGCTAGGCAGTTGTGCTAGCCACTGGTCCACAGTCCGCAGCGCTACCTGAGAATGACTGCTGTAAAATTACAAGACAATGCCGGTGTCACTCACATCCTTCTTTGTTTGCTTTCAACACTTGGCAATGCTGCGGGGATAAGGCGGTGTAATAAAACCGTACTTCCGTTGATCTCTTTTGAGTGAAGACTACAATGTGGTCCATTGACACAAACTAACATAAGGCAGTAAAAGGTGCATGAATATAGACACATCTACTTATAGATTGAGCTCATTTTAATGGGTGGTCTTAAAATAAAGGATCAGCCCCAATAAAAATGTATGATACATGCGCAATTTAATGCTATTTAGGGGTCTTTTGTACCGATGACTTTCGTGACCTGTGGAACCTGCCACCACTTGTCGCATTCAGCTTTTCTTCTGCCCTTGGAAAGTGTCTCCATTAGCAAGGACATTTCTGGAAGCCCTGTGAAGATGAGGCTTTTGTCTTAGGTTACACCTTCCTTTCTATTATTAATAGTGGTTTTATCACTTCACGTCTTTTCGTGGATTTTCATATTCAGTCCTAAAGGCACGTGTGAGAATGCTTCATACCGAAAGCATATATCATTCATGTCTTGTTTAAAGGATATACCGCTTTATAAATAGCTTGTCTCAGTACAGTGCACGCAATATACTTCTATACTTTTTACAATAATGTCTAAAGCAGTAAAGTGAGAATAGAGAGAAGGTCAGATCTGAAAAGTGCTAATGCTTGCCATCTATATGTGTCTATTATTCCATGTTACCACCTACAGAATGGCAGGCGTGGTTTGATATCAGACACATTAGCCTTGGTACATTCATGAATTAGGATTCTGTATTTAATTTACTTGTTGGGACCTTGTTCCCAAAATTTGCTGTTTTGGCTATTTCTGATATCCCTGATAATGTCCCATCTTTACTTATGGAGGATGCCCATTTGTGATATTGCATAAATACAATTCCAAAGCAAAAAAAATATTAGATGGATTATTATTATCAAACGTCACATCTAAAGTCCAGTATATACACTGTATGGTCAGAATGGATAATAATCCCATATTGGAGCCAAAACTTGTTGTATTAAATAAATTCCAGCTTTCCCTCATTTTTTATGTGGTTTTGATATTTCAAGACTAACAAGGGTGTGCAAATTGTCATACATATGGCAGAGCCATGTGCACCATGCCTGCATGTTTGCTCAAGCAGTCCCTACACAGCTTTATGTCACGGGTACTCTGTGTGTCACCAGATTATGTCACCATAGCTGTGCTGTACAGTGAAGGCATTGTACCTTAGAAGTAATATCTCTGTCAGAAAATTTTTTATATGGCATCTAATAGAAAACTGCAATATGGCCTTGTGCTGATCCCCAACGCTTCTGTTGTGATGCTTTCAGGTTACCTGCTGGTCCTATTTCCTGGTCTTCTCAACATATAGGAAATGATGCTCAACCAGTCTCTGACTGAGGTGGATCACCGCTATAACCTGTGATTGTCTGAGTGTTGATTTCCTGTGTGATGCATGGGCCCAGGAATAGAGACCGGAAGGGACCTAGGCAGTGTTGGAAAAGGAGTGGTGGGGATTATTGAGGTGAGTGTTTGAGTACTTTTAATGTTTTTTTAACTAGTTCAAAAACAGTTAAAACTGGTCCATTCTCTGTGAACAGCTGATCAGTGGTGGTGCTGGTTGTCAGACCCCAACAGATATGTCATTGATGAATTATCCTTAGGCTAGGTCATCACTAGTTTTAGCCTAGAAAACCCCTTTAATATTTGGACCAGAGCTAATCTCCTGGATCCTGCAAAGATGTTTAAGGAGAACCTCATGCCATCAATAGACTCTATGCCGGGGTTGTAACAAATAACCAATACGAAGAAGGATTTTATTTTCTATTCATTGGACAGGCTTTTATGCTGGTTGCTGTCAACAATAATGGTGGTTTGCAAAAGGCAGCTTAGTTGTAATGATGAAGGAATCTTGTGTGCAAATGTGGTACTGGAAGTAAGAAAGTGTCCTATCGATGATTGGAGGACTCTCACGCTATTCCTTAGGAATGCACTTTAAAAGATTCCTGCCATTCTTATACTGTCCATCTGACAATGACCATCCCAGGGTGCATTGTGGATGCTACAGACCTTACATAGTCTTTCTTTTTGACCTTGAGATAGCTTAGTCTTCAAGCCATAATGCACAGGCCATTCTGCAACCAAAATGATTGTGATGGGACAAAACGGACTCTGTTGGGACAGTCTTAGCTATGCAGGCAGGGGGACTTCAATCACGAGTGGGATGAAAGAGGGCAATGAGTTGGTGGGTGTGTGAAACGACTCTAAAGTCTTCATTCATGTTGAGCCATGGATGATAATTCGTCTTCATGTCTTACATTGAGAACATGACTGCTTCTGATCGCATTCTTTACATTAGTTCATAAATTAAGATTAATTCATGCATGTTGCGTGTAGGTTGGGAATATATAATGGGCCTGTGTAATATATTTTCAGCATGATTAATGGCTCATACATAAAAGGATTCAGATAGATTTATAGCATTAATGAATTGCAGAATTGAAGAGAAAGTCAATTGGCGGAAACCTCTGTATAGTTCTACATTAATTCAGGCTATCAGTGTTTTATATTTAGAGGAATATAGGGTAGTAACTGGAACTGCTGGAAGCTTAACATAGGATTTTGTTACATAGATTTAGCTACCAAGACTCCAAGCAGCTCCAAAACCAGGCAGCTCCAAATGGTGACGGGACAATATACAATATATCTGAAACTGATCTTCTTGTGTTCCTTCCATCTATCGATCTTACTCTGATATCTACATTTCCATCTGTGGTCTTACTATAACACCGAAGCAGCATGCTCGCTGTCTTAGAGTTGTATCTGAATCGGACCTCTCCTTCATACATAATCTGCCCTTTTCTCACTGTGGAAACATCACAATCCCTCATTGTCGATCCGATTCACTCTCATCTTGACTATTACAATTCTCTACTAATTGGTCTTCCATTTAGTAACTTATCCTCCCTATAATCTGTCCTGAATGCAGTGTCAGGCTCATCTTTCTGTGAAACCAGTACATAGATGCATCTACTCTGTGCCAGTCGCTGCCCTGTTTGCCCATCCACTACAGAATACTATATAAACTCGTTACACTTGCCCACAAATCCCTCCATGGCACTGAACCTCCCTATATCTCCTCCCTCAGTGCTGTCTATCACCCTCATCACTGTCCACGTCCTCTCCATTCGGCCAATGACGTTAGATTTGTATCCTCTGTTATCTGAACATACCACTCCCATTTCCAAGACTTTTCTCAAGCTGCATCAGTGCTCTGGAATGCTCTACCCAAACATGCCCTGAAAACACATAATTTTTCTTCATACTAGGCTTACATTTCTTATCCTAAGCAGTCTTTTCTACTCTATTCCTCAGAATCTGTCCCCTCCATCCAGGAGTTACCCTGAACTCCATGCACTTAGTATCTGTATATTCACAGGTGACGCGTGTGCTCATACAGCTTCACTTAGAGGACCTTATTTATTAAGAGATGGCTGGACTGTTGTACCAAACAAGCCCTCTTACCTCTTGTGCCACCCCTATTTTCTCATAGATTGTAAGCTCTTGTGAGCAGGACCCTCACTTGTATTGTTTGGTATGTTAGTTATTTTGTTTCTTTGTAATGTCTAACACTGTCCATGTGTCCTCTGATTTGTAAAGTGCTGCAGAATATGTTGGAGCTATATAAAGAAAATTATTATTAATAAGGTTGTGTAATGGGGCCCTAGGGGAGGGAATCCCAAGCTTAGTTGGCTGTGGGTATGGAGAACCCATACAGGATTCTCCTCTGCAGAGGAATTGCATTGTTAGCAAACATAGTTGGTAGGTAATAGACTACGGTAAAGGTATGAGCAGTCTGACTAGTAAACTCAACATTACAATGGTAAAGCCATTTTGACCTTTCTTTCATGTACACAGTACTAGATATTGGATTAATTTGTTCCATTGGTTTAAGTGTAAGACATAAAGATTGGGGCATAGATATGTGGAGTGTAGAAGTGCAGTCTCTGGTGCCCAGAGGCCCCCCTGTCCAATAAGAAGTCACTAGTTTTATAAAAGATGAGGTTAAGGAATTGTCACAGACTTTGCATTAAGGCCCATGAACTGTAAGTTTTACCTCTGATAGAGATCTGATTACATTTACAAACAATGAAAATGGGACACGATCCTCATTGTAGCTGCCAAGGCTTCTAACAGGAAAAGAAGCAGACATAAGTAGGAGGCTGACCTGACACGGTCTGTTATGTGAGATTACTGCGACAGTCATTAGTACCCACGCTGAAGTTAGTATACTGTGCTAGTCAATGGAGGTGATATACATACCAAGCGTTATTGACAGGACAGGATTTATATAGCGCATATTAACTTTCCGATTACTTGGTGAGATATAGAACAAACTGGTGCATTGTCTGGCAATAACTGGATAACCCCAATAATGCTGCAAGATATTGGTTTCCATGTGTTAAGTTGCATACCGAAAATACATTAGGTTGCAAAACTGAATTCTAAATCTATATGCTTTCCTTTTAGTACATACTGTACTGTATATTATATGTACATGTAGTGCAGAACTAGCTCTCTATGGAATCCATTATCACTTTTAGTGACCATCCTCTAAAATCAATATATAGATACTGTAGAAAATAACGGGGTAGATTGACTAAGCTGAATATGCGAGAATTCTTACACAACATTCATTATATATTTTAGACATGTCTTTTATCTCATCTGTCAGGGAGGCTTAGCTTACCGGAAAGAGGGTATGGTAACAATGAGCACCGGAATTCTGGCCCAAAGTAAGCCAACTAGTAGGTGCTCCTGACCCTAGATTCAAAGTCTGTAACAGGGCGCTTGTTCTTCTATTATAGAGAGGCCTTTAGGCCCCCTCAGGCTTGAGGGCCCTGTAGTGATTGCTACCTCGGCAATAGGTGGTATAAATCTATACACCTAATGCACCTGATTTTAGCATTCATACCAATTGGGATAAATTTTAAGACTGTCTCGTCTAAAGACTGTATTAGACAGCCAGATGTGAGTCCCCAGGAGTGCCGATCAGCGAGAAGAACACTGATCAGCACTTGTTTGGATCTGCCTTATTACACAGTCTGATGCAAACTGAATCGGGGAAGAACGATCTCTGCTGCGATCGTTCCTCCCCCTTTCGGCTGCATGGATTATCGGCAGCATTGCCCTGATTACCTGAGATAATCTGCATCTTATAACCTACTTATCAGCGTTCCTAGGAGTGCTTATTGCCAATAATAGCCCTGAATATAGGCCCATCTAATAGGTCCAGTGCTCGGGCACAAAACACTGATTGACCAACATATCAAATATAAGACATATGGAAGAAATGCAAGGGTTGAACGCATGCTCCAGCCACCCAGGAATCATGGCTGAGAAAATCTGTCAATTTCAACTGTTTTTGTCACAGGTCTGATGTGGGATGACCCTTGTGGCCTTGACCTTAGATAGTATTAATAAATTTGCCCCAATATTTGTTTAAGCCTTATTTATAAAAAATTTTAGAAGCCCTTCAAATGTTTCTCACTGGTAAAGATGAGCCCCTTTATACAGGAATTCCACCCTTACTAAAGTGTTTCAGAGGTTAATTTTTCATCTTGGGCTTCTTATATGGCATTCCGCACAGTAATGTATTCATCCTGCTGGTAATGTCCATTGAATCTCACAAGGCGTGGCAGCCAAACACATATTTTCTCCCTCTCTGCAATCCACTTTCGACCATGCCTCCATGACTCAATAAGACGACTGCAGAACGACCTTGGCAAACTGCGGCAGCTCAGAAGAGCCTTGCACAGCTTCATTAGTTTAAGTGCGATCAATATTGTCATCTCAGCTTTTAGAACAGCTCATGTTATTAAGGCTGAGATCTGCTGGTGTGTAGTGTTTTTAGAAAAATGTCTATGAATTGAATGTGTAATTTATAGAATGTTCTAACATTCTCGTAAGTTATTTGGTTTGCAGCCACCATATTTTATATGTATTGTATAGTGTTTACTGGGGAGGAACTAGCAAGTTTATGCAAGGAAATGACAATAATTTGGCACCTGCAGGACCTGTAGTGTGCTGGATTATCAGATTTTCTGCATCATCATACCTATATTTATCTTCCATGTGACGGGTCCGGCCTCTATCCTCCGGAATGTATTTTGAGCTGGTAGTCACTTTACATGTGCTCATTCCTGCGTCTCATAAGACTTATACCACTACTTCTGCCTGTAAAGAGGACCTATTGACTGTCCTGATGCATATGTTATGGAAAATAATTATATTCTTTTTAATATAGTAATTCTGTAACCTATTTCCCGCAACGTGGGGCTTCAGCCTTAAATAGCTTCAACTGGTCCATCAGGGTTCTAGGTCATTGGCCTTGTGACTACCATATTGAATGCAGAATTATTGGATTCTGGACTAATACAAATACAGTGATACTTCTTTAAGATGGCCACCCAAAATTACAGTGGTCTCTCCTTTATAGGAGTGGTCTTCTCAAAGAAGATAGCCAGTAGGTATAATATATGATGGAACAGAAAATCTATCCCAGGAAACATGATCTGGATACTGGGTTGATCTTCTCATAGAAGCGGCTTTTTGTAGAACTTTCATTGAACTACCAGTGGGACGTTGTCTTCAGATCCCTACCCTAACCCTATGTGCTTACACAAAAGAGGGGAACCATACATATATATACCTATTGTTTTTGTTATCATTGGACCTTAGACCTATTGCTTTAGATATACTGCATTTCAGAGCAGACATCACTTTTTGTCAAACCTGGGCAGAAGACAGAACCCATTGAGCTTCCAGAGCCCATTGAGCTTCCAGATCCCATTGCAATGTGGGTAAGTCATCATGTCTGTAAAGCTGAGCTTTGTCTAGACATGGGGGCCATTGGGGCTCTCCTACTATAGTGCCAACATATACCACTAACTGGCTTGGTATGTCCCCCTACAAAACATTTCATCAATTTGTCAGAAAGAACCTCCATATGCCAAAATTATAAGCACATGGAGGCACAGTATTGGTCCATATATTTCTATAGGTGCCACATTATGGATCTATACAACAAGGATCGATAACCTTGCAAAGGCCTGTAACACGGACTGTGTTGGTTCATATCTTAGAGAGATTACAGCCTCATAATGTGAAATCCCATCCAACCTTTTTTGCTTGGAATGCACATACATTAAGTGTTGTAATGGCTATGACCATTGTGAATGTCATCATTCATAGCTTTACTACACACGCCTATATACACACTCCATGTTTGCACTGACACGGACCTGCACTCTCCTGTTCATTCTGTAAACAGTTTACATTGCAAGAGTCATGTAAATACTAAGAAGTCTGCATGTAATGGACACGGCTATTATACACTAAACATCTGCTCTTACATTTTATGGTCTGAAGCAAGATGCTTGAAATAGCGTACATGCTTGTGTCCCGCCATGTTTTCTGTCTGCAGTGAATGCTACAAGTATACCAGATGTGCTCCGAACAGCTGTGGGCTTTGACTCTTAAATACTCTAATATTTGAGTTGGGATTATGTTTGATGTACTTTTTTAGATATCAGTTTTCACAACTCGCCCCTTTAATGGAATGGAATACATGAATCCTTATGTGCTCCAAAAATGTAATGGATTCAGTTCTCAATTGCTATTCATCGCGCACATTTACTTAATGATTTAAAGAGTATATGGAAAAGTATAATGGAAATCTGCCAAGTTCCTCCCTGTATCAGCGGGAGTGCTGTCTGTTATTGCAGAATGTCCAAATGGGCTCATATTCCCCAGGCTGTTCTGCACGAAAATACTAGAACTGCAGTTTATTACGGGGATTCGCCTGCTGTGTAGAGGAGCAGTTCAGATTATACTTTGATATTAGGATATTGCTATTTGTGCGTTCAAAGCAGATCTATCATCAGACTATGCTGCTCTATGTAAAAATAGAATAGTATGGGGTCAGGTTTGCTCTCCTACAAGCCAAAATAGCACAAAAACATATTGTACCATTTTGTTCACACTAGTGCTTGAGTCTCAGTACGAGACTCCAACCCCCCTTTCCGCTTAAGTCTATGGGGTGCGCGGGTTTCCACCTGTAACTACTTTTTAAGCGCATAGGGTTTCTGTTTTTCGGGTCCCCAAGGATTGAAACCCAAACGCTATTGTGAATATAGCGTCAGAGGAGTGATCAGAGTATACACTGGGCACACCCCTGAATTGATCTATGGAAACCCACACATGAACTAAACCCCCAAACAGAACACTCTTCCTGCCTTCTTATTATCAGCAGTGAAACATCTTATTCCAGCAAAGATACAACAATGGGAAGAAATCTGCTGAACTCTGGAGGATAGAAAAGTTAGCCTATTGGGAACTATTGACCAGGTGAAAGTTTCAGGATATATGGACATATGGACCCCCTGGATTGAATATGTAAATGTGAAACTAAATCTATTTAGATTTACTTACCTTTATCTCTGTCCCCTACATATTGAGATTCAGAATTTTTTACTTGCTCTGATACAAAATGAACCACTGGCTTTTCTATTTTGCACCCTTTTTTTCCCACATCCCTCCCGAATACACCAGATACATAGTTCTTAAGTCTAATATATTTATGAGGGCTTCCCCACCGACTCCGCTCATGAATACATTGGAATGCTGCTCCTACTTCCCAATCTGGTGGTGGATTCTCTTTAAGGTATCTACTGCTTTTCTACTTTCATCCTAGACCCATAGAAGTATTTAATGTCTTCAGTTTCATATGGAGGCATGATCTGTCAGATACCATATTACAAAGGTATGTATCTAGCGGAGAATATCCCTATCTCTGCTCCTCCACAGTACAGATTCTAGGGCTCTGCTTAGAAATGACAATACTTTTAATGGTTTGCTTTTATATATATGATAAATGAGACTTTTTATGTACCATAAATTCCATCAAAAAGTGAAGAAAGGGATGTTATTCCTGATCTTCAAGACCCTGAGACGTTACATTTTGTGGCAAAGATTCTTCCATTAAACTCCCATTGGGGCAGACGAGCACTCAGTCAGTCCCTTGGTATACATGACACGAACAGTTAACCCAGTTTCTCTAAGCAAGGCTGCTAGTATTCTTCTTGTTTTCACGGCTGGCTGGCACTGAGGTACGCTGTACAATGTCTGAAACACTACCTGCTTCTGGAAGGTTTATGTTCTGGTGCTGTCATCTCTTTGGTTAATTTATGGGGCACTTACAGAGATACAGCTTGTCCTCAGGAAAACTCGTAAATCCTGGCTTTATTGACTACACATAGGATGCATATACAAATACACCTGCCACCTTCTCTCTTATCACTTCTTTTAATGTTTTATCACCTCCCCTGATAGCATTTAGAATTTATGTTTTTTGCATCTTTTTTATATTTTAATCATCAAAAATATCATCACCAAACAATTTGATCTCAACCACATCCATTCAGTATTTGCAACCAGAATTTAGGTATAAGCAAAGCATCGCCCTCAAAATTTTATGGGCAGCACGGTGGCTCAGTGGTTAGCCTTGCAGCGATGTAATCCTAAATTCGGATCCGACCAAAGACAAAATTAGCAAGGAGTTTGCGTAGGTTTCCTCCGGGTACTCCGGTTTCCTCCCGCACTCCATAGACATACTGATAGGGAATGTAGATTGTGAGCCCTATATGGGACAGTGACTGCCAATATCTGTAAAGTGCTGCAGAATATGTTGGCGCTATATAAGTAAGAAAAATCAATAAATATTAGCATGGTCCTAATAGAGTTGGAATTATTAGATGCGGCCTTTGAGTTTGCCCATGATATGAATGGCATTGCTGCACTGATCGCTGTTCAGATTGAACATCGCTTTGTCAAAAATGTCGTCCGATTCAGCACTTCCAAAAATAAAATTCTGTCGTTATTTAGAGCATAGTCCATTTAAGCATGTTGCAAATTTCAATAATTCCCTATGGTAGCATAGGACGTAGCTAAGAAATTGGGGCATGAGCAATAGACTTTGAAATGAAGCACAACAATTGAGAAAGACAGTGCAGGTTGTGCAGAAGGATATTGGCATGGAAAGTGGTAGAAAATGTTATAAATAGAGATGAGCGAAACGAAGCTGCAGAAGTGGAATTCGATCCGAATTTCAGGAAATCGTCGATTCGCATGGAATCCGGATTTCCTGATGCTTCGCGGTAATGAATATTTAGTAAGGACCTTTGTGACATCAGACGGTCACATGATGTTCTCTAGTGATGTGATTGGGTCGGTGTGTCTTTGCTTGTTAGCAGATCCTGCCACATGAATAAAAGTTGTCCGTGCTGAAGAGAGAGAGAGAGAGACATGACCGCGGCATCCAAGGGTTTCCGCCATTTTGCCGCCCACCCTGGCTCTCTGCAGATAGGAAATAGCTGTTTATTCGCCGCAAATTAATTCGGATCGAATAGAATCATATTGCGAAATTCGGCGAAGTTGCCAAATCGAATTTTTTAATACTTCACTCATCTCTAGTTATAAATTGCACAGTGCTCTACTTTATAAAAACTTTATTAAAAAAATGTCAGGGTCCTGATAAATATAACTTTCATCATGTACGCAAGTTTTTTAAGCAGTTATGCCAGAAATTGGTATTTCTGCACAAATGAATATACCCCATTATGTAACAATGTAGGTCTTCACAGGCTCTAATGGACATTTGGTGGCTGCCATGTCTTCACACATTCACAACAACCTTAACTACTTAGAGGGAGATGATCAATGTCTTTATCTGGATTATATAATTTTTGCTCATAGGTAAGTGTAAGTGCAAACATGCAACACCCTGACATTGGTTTGCTGATACATATCTTGAAAGCCTCTAGCACAAACTCTGCAAATCCATTCTCATAGGTGGCCAAACCGTATGTCCTCCTCAGCCAGCAGTGAGTAAATGTAGGTCATGCGGTGTTTGTAAAAGGATCACTGAACCCTAAGAAGATTGCAAGGACCCTTCACACAGGGAATCAGGGCGACATGGGGAGAATGCTCAGCAGAGCATGGAGGCATTCTGCAGTATATTTACTTTCTTGTGGTTGTTGAGCATTCTCTCTCTGTTGCTCCGAGTGACCATATGAATGGCAATTGTGATTTCCATTAGGATGGCAGTTTCCCATTTAGAGTTCTGATGTTCAGTACGGTAGGAATGGAGCAATGCTTGTTTGCTGGAGCTTCACTTTAAAGTGTGAGATCTAAAGATGTAAGGGGAATAAGGACTGGCTAGTAGCCATTGAGTTCAAATGTCTCCTTACTCACTCTCTGAACTATCTAAGGCTTTCTCATACCTGCCATCTATCTTTTAATAGTACACTTTGTTTGCCAACATTTCTATCGTATTACATTTCTACTGCTTTGGGGTTGGGCTGTGTTGAACATCTCTTTGATGATATTATCCCCGTAAACATAATAACGCAAGCAGAAATGTCTGCGGGGGTTAATTCCACACCAATGGCTCGGATCAAGTTCATTAAGTCCATAAATGCAAAGCCATAAACCTGGTGCATTGGAGAAAATCTTCATTTTGTCTAAGACATAGAGTCATGGAGGTCTCAGAAACTTTGCAAGACTCATTACTAGGGAAACATTGAACTCGTAAACCATCTAAAACTTACTGTATAACTAGCTGTCATTGACAATTGTTTGCTCTTTGACAAGTTTTATAGGACATGTTCCAAGCTGTATTTTTATCCAGACTTTGTCAACAAGGAGAGTCGTCGCTTCAGGTTTGGAGCTGTGGCGTATTGTAGGAGCCCGGTCAATAACACAGCACGTAACAGTTTCAGTGGGCTTGAAAGTGCAGATTTATTAGGATCCTGAATTGTAGCATCTAGGGACATCACTTATAAAACATCAGCTCTCCTGGACCCTTGAAGCTCCATAGAAATACATAAGAGGTTAAGAAATTACAACAACATGGCTTTCTAGAGAACCTCTTGGCTTTTATGACATTTCTAGTGAATACTTGTATTCCCAAAAACAACACTTATGGGATCATGTTTTCTTCTAAATTAGGCCGGGGCCCCATGTGGTAGCATTTTACAGTCTAGCAAATCCCATCCACAAATTGCGGAAAAATATGCGCAGTGGACACGCTGTGATTTCCAGAACCATTGCAGTTTTGGAAATCACAGCATGTCAATTATACCTACGGAAACGCCGGCGGTTTCCCTATAGGTATAACGGAAGCAGAAAGTCCGCAGAGGAAAACTCTGCAGACTTTCTTTGAAAAGCGCGATGTGTTGCTGCCGCTGTTTTTCCCTTTTTTTGCTGCGGCCCGCTACGTGGGGCCTTGGCCTAGATTGATAACTAGATGTTAGCCTGCCGTGAATTAAAATGTCCCCGTGTGCCGCCCGTGTATGCGCCGTGCTTCCACGGCCCCTTTCATTAAATGAATAGGAGCCACGGAAGCACAGGCCGCAAAAGAATTGTTAAGTATTTACTAGCTAATTTTTTATTATTATTATTACTAGTCTTTCAGGTTCACCTGCTTTTACATGCAGATTTTTAACTCCAATTACATGCAATATTCACAAAAACCTGACTTGTAAAGTCTCAGTTACTTTCTGGAGGTAAGTTATGGTGCACTACATTGGGGTATGGATTTCCCTTTCTCTTTTTATGGTATCATTCAGGAGCTCCCTGAAGATACCATGCATGCTAATGTCTGTTTTACAAAGTGCTGCATATGCTTCTGACATTCATTGGCCTTTTAGCGTGCCGTAATAAAATGCCTGAATGTGTTTTTATCACACTGGAAGCAGGAAGGCAGGATCGCAGAGCTAAAATAAAATTGGAGAGCCTTACATAGTAATATGGTATAAGCATTATTTAAGCAAGTAGTTTGCTGTCAAGATTAAAAATTTAATATGAAACGAAATCCTAGAACTTTATGGTGTCGGCCTCTTCTTTGTCGCTGATCTGCTTTTAATGTTGTCAATGATAAATGTCATTATTTGATGTAAAACAGATTTATGGAATGCTATAGGAATGATAGGTGCACAACTCCCAAATGGGAGATTTTAGCATCCCCTAATGGATATCACCCCATGCTATTGCAATGGTCTTTTTTTTTCCTTTAGAAATTTTGTTCCAGCTATAAAGGACGTTTAATCTAAAATTATATTATGACTTCCAGACCAAGCTACTTGTGAGAAAAGTCATTTCCTTCTCTATCGGCTGATAGTACCACCCACGGCCTCCCAGTGCGACATCTTGCCCCAAGACTTTTGTTCTTTGTTAAATATCTTAATGCACTTGAACTAAAGGGATGCGTTTATCAAGGAGAATGTTTAGGAGAAGAAAATGGAGATTTTTATTCCCTCCCCCCCTTATATTTATTATTTATTAGCGTGATGATGTTTTGTTTTTTAAAAAGATGTTTTGTTTTTTCTGCCCCTCCCCCTTTTTCTTGGTTCTTGTCTGCGCGCCCCCCCCGTTTTTTTGTTGTTTTTGTTTTTTTTTTTTTTATTTATTTTTTAGTTATAATTAAAAAAAAATTATATATTTTTTCATAAATATATAAATAAATTTATTTTTTTTTTTTTTTAAACTCGTTTTATTGAAAATTGCGTATCAGACAAAGGAAAAGAAATCAAAACAAATACATAACATGTTGCGCACCAAAAAACGAGAATTTCAATGTAAATTCACTCAACGCACCACATCCCACCTCGCCAGGTCCTCGTCCCATCCGGACCATATAACGTAGACTCGGTACAGAAAGAATATAATCAGGACATGCGTAATACTGTATACATCAGTTATCATGTACAAAACATGCAGTCAATAAGTCAAGGGTAACAACAAGGATACACTCCAAAATGAGAGGTCGTGGATACTCCCGGTGTCTCGCACCCCTCACGGCATGAGTAAATTAATGGCAGAGCGCAATGAGGGAGCCGTATATTGGGTTACCGGAGAATTGCACCATGTTCCCCACACCTTATGGAATTTCTGAGGGCACCCTCTCCCTTTATACACAATCTGGTTATAAGGAAGAACAGTATTAACAAGTTTCTTCCACTGAGATACTGATGGGGGGTTTCGGAGCCATCCATCGCAGTGCGATAGCTTTCCTAGCATAAAATAAAGACTCCCTCAAAAGGATTCTAACATGGTGTTGCCATATTTCTTCATCTAATACGCCGAAAAGGCATATCTCTGGGGTTAATGGTATAGGTTTAGCCAGAACTTCCGCCAGGAGATCCACGACCCCTTTCCAAAAACATTGTATGATCGGACATTCCCAAATCATATGCCAAAAGTCTGCCTGTGGACAAAGACACCTAAGGCATCCGGGGTTGGGCAGACGTCCCATTTTGTATAGACGGGAAGGTGTCAAGTAACATTGGTGTAGAATATACGTTTGAATCAGTTTGTTGTTAGCTGAAGGTGACACATGTTGAGGAGATTCAAGGATATCTTGAAACATCTCATCTGTGAGAGTTGGGATATTTATGCTCCATCGCGTCAAGGCCGGGGCGTCCAAAGTGGACACCTTGGCCTGTATCAGATGTGCATATAAAGTAGATATCAAACCCCCAGGGCCCTGTGAGCGAAGTATGCCGATAAGCGGATACTCAGATATATTGTCCAATCGATCCGGGAACTGAGAAGAAAGTGCATGTCTAATCTGTAGATATCTAAAGAACTGCGTTCTAGGGATGCCATAGGAGGAGCTTAGCGAGTCAAACGTTTTAAAAACCCCTTGTATGTACAGGTCACTAAGAGAGGACACGCCATACTGCGACCAGGCCCGGGCGCCAGGCAGGGCAAATAACGTCGGCAGACCAGGGTTGTGCCAAAGCGGGGTCTCCGCAGGTATATCAGAATAAGTGGACACCTTTTTCGCCTGACGCCAGACCTGTCCCGCCAGGGCATGGATGGGCAACAATTTCCCCCTAAACAAGGCCGGGTGTTCCAACACCGGCCACAGATTATGCAGACCCAGGTGGTGAGCCAGATGTGCCTCGGACCTCGGTAGGGGATCAGATGAGAGCCACTTCCTAATAAAACGGAGCTGTCCTGCCAGGTAGTAAAGAAACAGATCAGGGAGTGATGTGCCCCCGAGCTGCTTTGGTCGTTGTAGAGATGACAACCTAAGCTTAGATCTAGAGTTTCCCCATATAAAGGAGATAATGAGGGAGTCCATTTGTTTAAAAAAATCTAAGGGGCACGGACACAGCAGAATGGCTTATAGCATATAGACATTTGGGTAGTACTATCATTTTAACTAGGTTGATTCTACCAGCCACCGACAAAGGCAGTGTAGCCCAAAGATTAAACTTAACCCTAAAGTGCGAGATGAGCGGAAAGATGTTCTGTTCCAAAAAACACCTATGGTCCCTAGATATAAAGATGCCCAGATATTTGCAGGTTGAGACTGTAGTCAATCCACATACCACATTCCCCTCAGCTACACTTGACGCACGGCCAATATGCATGTATGAGGACTTAGTCCAATTGGTCCGTAGGCCAGAATAATTACCAAATTCGTCAATTATAGCCATGGCTCTGGGCAGAGACCGGGAGGGGTCGCTCATAAACAGGAGTAAGTCATCGGCATATAGTGCTGTTCTCTCCTCCCGGGTGCCTATCACTATGCCTTTATATATGGGGTCATTCCGAAGCAGTATTGCCAAGGGTTCCACCGCCAGAGCAAACAGTAGCGGTGACAATGGACATCCTTGTCTTGTACCCCTACCCAAAGGAAAGTAGGAAGACAACGCGCCATTAATGGACAGTGCCGCTCTAGGGGAACAGTATAGAAGGGAAATCCAGGTAACAAACCCCTCTCCAAATCCGTATCCTCGCAACACCTGCAATAGAAAAGGCCACTCGACAGAGTCGAACGCCTTTGTTGCATCTAAAGAAGCCATCGCCCAGTCATGTGAGGATGATGCCCCAATCTGAGTTATCACCTGAGCCCTTCTAAGATTATCCGATGTGGATTTTCCAGGCATAAAGCCTGTCTGATCCGGATGGACAAGGTCGAGAACAACAGAATTTAGCCTTTTCGCCAACATTTTAGTAAGGAGTTTATAATCTATATTAAGCAGTGATATAGGCCTATATGAGCCACAGTCCAGCGGATCCTTGTCAGGCTTAAGTAACAGGATAATGGTGGCGTCATAAAAGGACTCCGGGAGACTGGGACCCACAAAGGCAGCGTTATAACAGTCAAGCAACACCGGGAGAAGCAGGCCCCCATACTGGGCATAAACCTCCACCGGGATGCCGTCTGGACCCGGCGATTTGCCCCTTGCCATATCTGCCAGGGCACCCGATAGCTCCTCTAGCGTAAAAGGGGAATCTAAAAATTCACGTTGGTCTTCTGACAATGTAGGAAGGGGGATCAAGCCCAAATAGGTGGCAAGCTCTCCGTCAGTGACTCTAAGCTTGGAGAGGTATAACTCACTGTAATACCTATAAAATCTGTCACTAATGGCCAAGCTATTGGACAGTACCTCCCCCGTCTCTGAATGTACTCGTAGTATTGCAGGTGAGGCTGTGTTTTGATGTATCAGTTGAGCTAGAAAGCTGCTCGACTGGTTGCCGAGTTCGTAAAACTTCTGTTTGCTAAAAAACAGAGACCTACGTGCCTTGTCATGCAGTATATGCAGATATTGTCTACCCGTCTGCAACCATTGAGACCTAGCCTCATCAGTTGGATTAGCCACGTATGCGGCTTCGAGCGAGGCACACTGGGTCGCCAAGGTGGTCTCCAACAGCGAGGATTCCCTCTTTACAAAGGAAATGGAGGACTTAATACAACCCCTAAGATATGCCTTCATAGTTTCCCATAAGAGGAGCGGAGAAGTGTTTGGGGAATTAATGGTCAAAAACGTCTGAAGTTGATCAGGTATTCGATCATGTGGTACAAATAGTTTCAACCAAAATGGGTGGATTCGCCAACCCTGTCGTGGCTTAGCAGCCGTACTACTATTTAATTGGACCAACAACGGGGAATGATCAGACACTGCCCTGGGTAAATAGGATATGGTCTGCAACAAAGAATATGCTTTAGTATTTCCAAAAGCATGGTCAATCCTGGACAGAGTATGTCTGTTGGCAGAGTGACAGGAAAAGGTGCGGGCCTCCGGAAACCGGACCCGCCACAAATCCAACCACCCCAATTCACGGATCACTCCGGCCATTGTAGTAGGGCGAGGCAGAGAGGGGGAACCTGGCTCCGCGGAGAACCGATCCAATGCAATATCCATAACTTTGTTAAAGTCACCCAAACATAATGCAATAGCCCCAGGGAATCGGGTCGCAAACTGCGCAGCCTGCTGGAGCACAGCAAGATCAGACGCCGGTGGCAAGTACACACCCAGGATAACATACAGGACAGAGTCAACCCAGGCCTGGACAAAAACGTATCGTCCCTCGGGGTCCCTTACAATGAGGCCTGGCTCCCACCTGAGTCTACGATGCACCAAGATGGACACCCCCCTGGAATAGGAAGTGTGTGTAGAGTGAGCCGCCCACTGAACCCATGGCTTCTGAAGTCGCCTGGAATTGTCTGGAACCAAATGAGTTTCCTGAAGGCATATGAGGTGTGGGTCAGCCCTCCTAATCTGAGAGAAAACCAACGACCTCTTTCGTGGGCTACCCAGGCCCCTCACATTCCAAGATAGTACACTAAAGGACGCCATGGTCGTCTAAGAGTGTAATGTAATCATGGCAATTCAGGACCCCAAAAGTGACCCGCCTATGAGTGTGTAGCGCGTGGCTGAGTGAAACACAAAGTGGTGTGCAGCAACCTAAGAACCATATACAAACGAAATGAACCATTACACCCCTAAAGGGTGTGAGACATACTACTGGCATAAACAAACAATATTTGTTAAATTAACCGTGGCTACAATTAACGGGGGAAGAAGTGCACCCACAGTGGTTGGTATACGGGGCACTGTCTTAAAGGTATGGATAATCACTAGGCTAGGAGATATACTATTCAACAGAGCCAGGTTCACATGAGTAAATGAGATACACCGGCGCCCCGGGGGTCGCCAGCCCAGGTAACTATAAGACTACAGGATACTATAATAACAGAACCGCACTTTTCATAAAACTACTTATGCAATAAACAAGAGCATCCCGTAATACATAAGTCCTTATGTATGGTCCGATCGGACCTCTCACCACACGCCGTCAGGATCATCGTCTCGGAGATCGAGGAAGAAGAGATAGCCAGTCCTCCACATCCCTCGGTGAAGTAAAGAAAAGGGACCTGCCGTCATGGACGACCCGAAGACGTGCTGGGTAAATCATGGAGTATTGTATAGCCTTTTCTCTCAACCGCCTCTTAACGGCCACGAAGGATGCTCGGGTCTTCTGGAGAGCCGCCGAGAAATCTGGAAACATGGCCACTGCTGCTCCGTTGTACTTAAGCTCGCCGGCCTGGCGCGCAGCCCGCAACGCCGTATCCCGATCCGTGCTGTTAATCAGACGGGCCAACAAGGGTCGAGGAGGTGCGCCCTGAGGCGGCGGTTTAGCCGGAACCCTATGGGCCCGTTCCACTGCAAATATTGGTGAGAAGTGAGCCTCCGGCAGGACATTTTTCAGCCACCCCCTCCACAAAGGCCCGAGGATCTTCACCCTCCGCCCGCTCCGGCAGGCCCAGGATACGGAGGTTGTTTCGTCGCAATCTATTCTCCAAGTCATCCGCACGCTGGGTCCACAAACTTGCAGCTCTCTCCAGCTCCTGGAGTTTGTCAGGAAGTGGGTTAACAGTGTCCTCTACCTGAGAGACCCGATCCTCCACCTCACACACCCTGCCTCGCAAGGTCTGAAAGTCCTGACGGAGCAGGCCCAGGTCGATTTTTACCTCCTCAATTTTCCCGGTCAGCGAGGGAAGTGCCGGCATGGATCGCCTCCAGTAGCTGTCCAGTAACTTGCTTTAAAGTGGGCTCGGGGTCCTCCTCTGGAAGGGCAGGAGAGGCTGCCTCAAGCGATGGTGATGTAGAAGAGGATGCTGCCCTGGAGAACCCCCTCAGGCGATCAGAGACAGAGGTTGATTGCGGGCGACTCATTTTAGAGAGTCGGCGGCCGCTCTTCCTGCGTTCCGTACGGGTGGATATGTTGGCAGAGGAGGAGGTGTGATTGTAGCAAGACCTGGCCGGCCCCAGAGGATTATAGACAAGGTCTCTGGCTAATAGCAGTTGCACAGTAGGAGCCTCTATGTCAGGCCACCAGGGCCAATAAGCCAGCCGAGGACAGACAGTAACTCAACAGTCCAATAGTATCGATGGCAACAGACTCTGGATTATAAGCGATGTCTCCAAGAGAGAGCCGTCAGCAGAGTAATGAAATAAATAGATTGCCAGGAGGAACTAAGAGGGAACGGATGGCAACTCAGCGATCCAATAGTGCCGATAGCAACAGTCACTGGATTATAAGTAAGGCCTCCAAGAAGGCCAGTAGCGAAGTGATGGAGTAGATAGATTGCCAGGAGGAACTAGAGGAGGACAGATGGTAACTCAACAGTCCAATAGCACATACAGCAACCGTCACTGGATTATAAGTAAAGCCTTCCAGAGAAGCAGTCAGCAGGACGATAAATCGTACAGAGGCACACTCCTTCAATGGGTCAGAGACAGTTGATGGCTGCCACAGATATTGCCTTGCACTACTGCCCAGAGGAGCCAGGGGATGGTCCTATCGTGCCCAGCAGCAAGCAGGAGAGAGGAATGCCGGCTCCCAAACTTCCAGGCAGGGAACCATAGAAGGAACCGTCAGAGATAGGCTCAGCTCGCCAGGAACGTCAGACTCAGCGCCCCCTCATCAGCAGATGGCCAAACCGGTCAGGGTTAAAATGGCCGCCCGCCACGTGGAGAGAGGGGAGACCGCCGTCCGGGTGCCAGCAGGACCAGCGGCCCCAGCGGTGCCTGCACAGCCCAGGCCGGCCCACGAGCGCAGCCCCAGAACGGCAGCTCCACCCCAGCTCCAGGCCACAGCAGCGCGGGACAGAGCGGCTCCGGCAGCGGCGGTGGGAGTGTATGGCCGCCGGCCACGTGTAGCGATCACCGACTACTACCCAACGGAGAAGGACACCGGCAGAACGGGAGCTCTGGAACCAGGAGGAGGGCCTCAGAAGTGCGTTCCAGCGGACAGCGAACCCGGGCACCGGTAAGCAAGGATGGATTTCAGGATGGATGAGCGGCTCTAGCCGGAGCTCCGCTCACATGCGACCG